>JAAGEH010000040.1:28851999-28912962 GCA_011751065.1 Lasiurus cinereus
AGGTCACACTGGAGTGTAAGAGGCCACGCTGGACTGTAAGAGGCCACACTGGACTGTAAGAGGTCACACTGGACTGTAAGAGGCCACGCTGGAGTATAAGAGGTCCCGCTGGACTATAAGAGGTCAAGCTGCACCGTAAGAGGTCCTGCTGGACTAAGCAAATCTCAGATGCTGGCATCTACTGCAGAGGGAGGGACAGCGGTGAGCACAGGAGAGGAGAGTCCCTTGAAAGCACCAGAAGGAAAGCTAGCGGGAAATGTAGTGTTCTCCATCTCTGAAGTTGCTGAAGCCTCTCATCTTGTTCACTGTGCTGTGTCGCACACTCTCCCTCCAATTTCTGAGAATGGAGACTGGAAGTTTTCTCTGGCTCGAAATTCTAACACCGAGAGCTGGACAGACCTCCATTGTCCTGCCCGCAGTCAGAGGAGCACGTGATCCTCTCGCTCAGGTGCACAACCTCTGACAGGACTCATTGCTTCTGTCCACACGGCACAGAGCTGGGGAATTGCAGGCTTCAGAACCTTGAGCTGCCTCTCTGGAAGCATTCTAGCACCTTTAGTTTCTAAGCACTATTTTAGGGTTTTGAAGCTTGAAGTTATGGATTCCGAAAGACAGGATCCTTCTTGCAGGACAAAAATTAACAGAGTATTCTCCAGAATGTACTGAGTGGTAATGCATGACTTGTATTAATGTATCTGTGTCTACAGACGCAGGAACTGAGGTCCTCAGAGACTGAACAACAGCAGGAAGCTGGCACCCTGCTGCCCAGCAGCTGAGCCCAGTGGGACCCAGATGTCAGACTCAGGCCATGCTTGTTGCCAGTACTCTGCAGCTTCATGCCACTAGGAGGTTTCAGCTACTAGGCCTGAATTTGGACAGAATCTGTTGGTTGCAGTGGGCAGTGGTTTGTTTTTGAGCTAATTATTCCTCTATGACCAGAATCATCAAAGCCCAGATCACCTGCCTTGATCCCTGAGACCACCCACCTGCCCTGGCCCCTGAGACCACCCACCTCTCTGGCCCCTGGGACCACCCTCTTAGCAGTGTCATTTCCATCAGAAGTATGCAGGCACAAGTACCCCGGGGGCAGAAAGGGGGCAGGAAAGGACATCTTGTTTCACGAAATAGTTTGCAGTGGCTGCACTCGTCAGTTTCTCCCTGGAGTTTGCAGGCCCAGATGGTGTTGCACCAGGCTGAGCTGCTCAGCCCTCACCACTTCACCACTGGGTTGAGAGCAGAGCCTTGGACTCGGAATGGGAGATGTGGGGTGGGGGCAGTGAAAAGTTTTTATGAAATGCATATTCCTCGTGTAGCTTCAATATTACGGTTGGCTTGAAATTATTGAATTTTGAAAATGTATGCTGGAATCTGTCTGCCAAGTGGACAAAAGGATGTTCCTACAACCAAGAATTAGTCATTTTATGGCTTTATAAACATCCAGTTCTCAACAAGTTCTCCATCAAAGCTCTCCTACACCATTCTATTGCCCTTTTAAATAAATCAGAAGAGCATTCTCCTTCCAAGGAAAAGCTGATTGAAGATGCTATAAATTCCTCTTTTATGGACACTTCCCTGGGAGGTGTTTATCAGTACCAATGAGACGCTGCAAACTTCTGTTGTAGATCAAAAAGTAGGAGACTTGATGCAGGGTCTATAACCAGCTTTGTTCCTTTTGTTTGAACTTGAAGGAGAGAACATTATGATACTTTAAAAATAAAATAAAGGAGCACAACATTGGCTGCTTACCAATTGAAGAAAAGATAATAAGCCAAGCCCCTCCCTCAAGCTTCCAAAACTAAAAAGAAGAAAAGAAAAACAATCAAATAAAATTATGGCTGAAGTAAAGATACAAATTCAAAAAATAAAACCATAATAACAGAAGAAAACTGGTCACATCTATAATAATAAATGCATAATATGCTAATTAGACCGGACAGCAGAACAACCTTCCAGACCTCATTCTAGATGAAGCTGCCATGGTGGGGCCAAGGAAGAGGTGGTTAGGGGTGATCAGACAGTCATACAAAGGGGTTAAGGGTAATGAGGCAGGCAGGGGAATGGTTAGGGGTGATCAGGCAGGCAGGCAGAGTACTTAGGTGCTATCAGGCAAGCAGGTAAGTGGTTTGGGGCAATCAGGTAGGCAGGCAAGAGAATGGTTAGAAGCCAGAGGTCCCAGATTGTGAGAAGGTGCAGGCCGGATTGAGGTACCACTCCCACCCCTTTCACAAATTTTGTGCATTGGGCCTCTAGTTACTTTATAATCAAAGTATGGAAGACTGGCATGATATGATACCAACCTAGAAGCTCAAAGGAAAAGAATGGTGTATTTTACTATAAACAAACAAAAATTTCATGTCACAACAAAGTCAGAACATAAAGACTGAACTGTGGAGAATATCTCCCACATGTGAGCTGCATGTGGAATCAGGTCCTGTGTTCAAGATCTCGTATTCAAGAGAAGAATAGGCAGCGAGGGGGTGAGAGGGGAGGACATGGACATTCACATTTTACTAAATATCCTTCTGAAACACACAGCATTTTTACTGAAACCAGGTATTTTTCTCATAATGCAGGAGGAAGGAGAGAGTGGTAGATGAAATAAGAGATGAATGGAAATGGAAGACATTTTCCATGTGTACCATGTTTAGTCTAATATACTTTGTCGTGGGGTAGCCAAGAGGCCACAAAGCTCTCCAGGGACCACCACATCTGAATCCATCAGTGGTCCCAAGATCCAGGACTCTTGCCATCGGAAGCCAGAATCCTACCTGAGCACCCCCGTGCTGACTCCTCCTGCTGGGGACATTTGTGTCACAAGGACAGATGTGGACAAGTGGCCATGAACTCTTGCAATCAGGGTTGACCCAGAGAAAGCAGCACTTTCCACACAACAGAGTTTTGTCTTCCTTTACTTAGATAGAAATTATTCTCAGACCACACTTCTCAGAAAAATGATTGGCTTCTAAATGTCATAAATCAACACTAAAGACACAGCAAGATCCAACTTAGGGTGACCTACAGACTCTGCAATCTTGGGCCACAACCCAGGCTGGTGAGCAAGGTGTGACAGTCACAAAGTCTGTGTTCTGAGGAGGAGAAAGATCAGCAATAGGAACTTAGTCATTCTCTTCTTTTAAATGTCCTTCTTCTTGTCCAGCCCCTTCTCCTACTTATCCTGCAGACATAGAATGTCCCGTTTAAAAAAAAATGTCTGTGAACTTATATGAACTTTAATAAGGTATAAATATCAATATGCATTTTGATGCATATGTAACATGTTGTGTTTATTTTAAAGTATACTTATATGAAACCATTACTATCTATAAAACTCAGGGTCTAGCATGAGGTGACATCTACTTCTTCTAGGATGAATATATACTCTGACTTTCAACTTTAACACAGGGCATTTCTTCAATAGGCAGATACAAAAGGGAGTGAGGAGGAACCATCAGGAGAGGGGACCTGGGTAAGTACAAAGGCCAGTCTCAAATGGATGACCCTGAAGTGGTGTGCACTATTTAATGCAGGGATCTTATCCAGCATCAAGAAGGGTTCAGGAATCTGGAGAAGAAGCTGTGGTAAATTATTAAAAAGTCTAGAGATGAAACATAATTTTGGAAGGCATTTTGGGAAGTCAGAGGAGACTTGGCTAAAGAAACCAAGTCCTCCTGAATCTCTAGACCCCTTGCTCTTTATTAACACAATTTGTCCAAAGGCAAAGTAGATATACCTATCAAAGGTAAGTTTGGTATACAGTAGACATTGTTAGATTGGGGGAACTGCCTTTGGCTATTCAGGTGTTTGGCCAGCAGGAGGCAATAAAATGTAGATTGAAATGCCCTCAGCTGTCTGGGAGTAAGCAATCATCTATGCAAATCTTTAGATGTGGGGAGAATGCCCTTCACCATTTCCAATAGGCAGTAACATGTGATTCAGCTCTGCTGAATACCCAAGTTTCATCAACTTTTTTATGAAACTTCTTGCATTTATGACATGCTGGGATTAGCTTCTGGCATAGGATGAATATGTACTCTGACTTCCAACTTTACCATGGGGCATTTCTCCAACAGGCAGATACAAAAGGGATTGAGGATGAACAGTCGGGAAGCGGCCTGGGTATGTACACGAGCCAGTCTCACATGGCTGAGCCTAAAGCGGTGTGCACCATCAAGCTTTGGTTACACAGAAACAAAGTTCCAGACTTCAGTGACTTTCCATTTAAAATGCATCCCAGTGACAAGGATCTAGACTCTGTGATTCTTTTCTCAAAGGAATGATTAAGCTTGTCTTTTGGAAAAGCACCTTCTCACATTTATTTAGAAACTTCTGAATCCAAACTTCTGAATCTCAAAAGTAGACTTCCCCATTCAAAAGAAGGTCATATTATCAAACAAATCCCCCATTGAGAAATGTAGATAAATTTTTCTAGCTAATTCCCAAATCGCAGGTAAAACTCCTTCTTTCAAACAAGAACATTTAAATTAAAAGCTAAACTATCCTTTCCCTTGACATGGCAGCTGGTCAAAGGTGACTTTTGGTTGGAATGGATTTTTCCAATCTGCTGCAAGGGTCTAACGTGTAACAGAAACTCCCATGGAGTTGCTGCCCAGTCCTGGACTCCTGGAGAGTGGGAGGCAGCACCGCTGCCTGCAGGTGCTTTGTGGAGACCATCAGCCATGGGGAAATTTCTTCAAGGACATGTGGCTGTCTTGCTGAGACAGCATTGGCACTGGGCCATGGCCACTGAGTGACGCAGACACAGATCCTGGCAGCCCTCCCCCATCAGCTTTGAAATGACCACGGCTTTGTTTTGTGTTTATGCTCAGTCACCAGTCTAGACCAGTGGTCGGCAAACAGAGCCAAATATCAACAATATAACGATTGAAATTTCTTTTGAGAGCCAAATTTTTTAAACTTAAACTTTTTCTAATGCCACTTCTTCAAAATACACTTGTCTAGGCTGTGATATTTTCTGGAAGAGCCATACTCAAGGGGCCAAAAAACCGCATGTGCCTCGCGAGCCGCAGTTTGCTGATCACTGGTCTAGACCAACACACGAACCAGTTTTTCTCATTCACCAGCAATTTACTAACAAGGAAAAAGACTGCCAGGAGCTCTGGCAGGAGATGGACAGACATTTCTGTCCGGTTGTGTAACCTCCCACTCTCTCCTCAGCTGCAGGAGGGAGTCTGGGACTGGAAGGGACAAGCCCTGGGGGCTGCCCCTGCTCCAAAATCCTACCTGAGGCTACCCAGCCCCACTCACCTCAGTTTTCCAGATGAATGCAATCAAATCAGGCTGCTCACCCCTTTCAAGTTGGCTCAGTCAGTCCCTTCAAGTGAGTCAGGGCTCCCTCAAGGGCAGCCTTTCCAAAGGGTGCCTGGGGAGCTATGAGGAGATGTAGCTTGGCTCCAAGAAGATCTGCCTGGAGGAGCCACTGCAGAGGTTTTTCAAAGCACACTTTTTCAACGCCCTTTCTCCTCCCTACCTGCTCCATATTGCAGGGAGAAAAAACAGCGAGTTACTGACCAGATATTTTATTTAAATGAGTGATTTCACATCATCCTCAAAGCAGGCTTATGTAGTAGTATTTTTTACACCAATTCTAAGAAAAGATGACAAATTAAAGAGGTGAATTGCTTGACAGTGATTCTGGGACTCAAACACAGGTCTGCCTGTTTGATTGCTGCTATGCTGTATGGCCTGCACCTGGGACAGCAGGTGTAACATGCACATCTTGGAACCACACTCCATGGCTGACAAAGCCCAGGCAGGGAAAGGCACCGGTCTAAGCAAACACACGCTAGTCCCGTGTCCTCTCAGAGCAAGCGGGAGCCCACGGGAGGCAGGCATTCCGAAGCTGTCCGTGGGGGAGAAATTGGCCTGGCCATGGATGAGCCAGAAACAGGAATGCTTGGCCTCCACACTGAAGGAGGAAAGCGTTTCACTCTGGGTAAGATGAGATGAGCCAGAGAGTGAGTGTGCTGCTTACAAGTGTCCATTGTATGTGGACAGGGAAGGACTGTGGTGAGAATGGAATTGGCTGCTGCGAGTGCACTCAGGGTTGGGGCCTCCCAGACCTGCCCCCTTCAGAGTCTCTTCTCGGGAGGATACCGTCTTGTGCCCCCGCCCCCTTGACTAGACCACATGCTCAAAGACCCTATTTCAACACAAACTCACATCACAGGCCCCATTGTCAGTGGCTCAGTACATCTCATTGGGAGGCAATGCAGCGCAGCACAAAGCGTGTTCTAAGGCCGTACACTGTGCTGGTGGCCCACCCATGCATGAGCACGTGGGACATGGGACTAAGCATGCACACCATTTATTAGTACATTAATAAATAAATAGAAAATCATATTCTTCTGAATACTTTTCTACTATGTTCAAAATCATGAGAGGTGATGTTTTTCAAAATAGGACTAAATTCTTGGAATAAGTGTGTGAGTTAGATACACCACAACTTTTTATATTATTGGATTGTGAGACAATATAATATTCTTTTCAATAAACTGTACTTCAACTGCTTTTGAACGTTAGTTTTAATTGAAAATCAACTTTTATTTTTAGCCCATTCTAACCAATGTGTGTTCATGTTATGAAGATTATTATGTAAAAATTTTAATATAGAGAGAATCCAAGATGGTGGCATAGGTAAACACCTACACTGCTGCCTCGCACAACAATTTCAAAACTACAACTAAAAGACAGAACGAACATCATGCAGAACCACAGGAAAGCTGGCTGAGTGAAAATTCTACAACTAGAAGGAAAGAGAGGGGCTCACAGAGACCCAGAGGAGCTGCAAAAAGCTGAGGTACAGAGACGTGCGCGTGAAGAGAGCGGGTGCCAGAGTACTTGGCTGGTTTTCTCTGGCAGGAGGGAAACGGAGACTCTCAAAGGCATTGAACCCCTTATCCTACGACACTAAACCCCAGATCCAGCCGAAACTCATACGGGGGGAGTTTGGACTGTGAAAAGGGAGAGGTGCACGGAAATTTAGGGGAGTCGCAAAAAATCAGAAGTCTGGTGGCACGCAAGGCACTGCGCAGAGGACACACTGCTGATTGTGCCTCTGGCTTTTGTGAGTGGGCAGGAGACAGACCCTCCCAACTGTACCACTTATGACTCCACTAAGCCCCTGTTTCGGGTGAAACCCTGGAGACCTAGACTCCTATGGTCCTAGAGCGCAGGGGAGCCGGAAAGGCAGCAGTCTAGAGGCACTGTGCTTGCACAAGGACTGCTCCAGCGATTACCCAGTCACATGAGACTCAGGGGCCGTGGTGGGCAGGGCCGACTGGAAGGCAAGGTGGTCCCTTAAGCCCTGAGACTTCACCCATCCCAAGCTCAACAGAGAGGCTTCTTCAGTTTTGCAAGTCTGCTATCATAAGGCTGAATCCAACACAGAAGTTCTCCCAGCATAGTGAAAATGCCGAGACAAGGGAAGGGATCACAAACAAAAGAAATGGAGGAAAACAAACGACTAGATACAGAGTTCAAAACCACACTTATAAGGTTGTTCAAGAATATCCTAGAAAAGTTGGATAAAGTTAGCAAAAGCCAAGAGGAGATGAAAAAGGACCAACTAGAGATGCAAAAGAGCCAACTAGAGATGGAAAAGGTCCAACTAGAGATGAAAAAGGACCAACTAGAAATTAAACATACACTGACTGAAATAAAAAAATATTATGCAGAGTCCTAACAGCAGACTAGAGAAAGGCAAGAATCAAGTCAAAAATTTGAAATATAAAGAAGCAGAAAACACACAACTGGAAAAGCAAGAAGAGAAAAGAATCAAAAAATGTGAAGATAATGTATGGAGCCTCTGGGACAGCTTCAAGCATACCAACATCAGAATTGTGGGGGTACCAGAAGGAGAGAGAGAGAGCAAGATACTGAAAACCTATTTAAAGAAATAATGACTGAAAACTTCCCACATCTGGTAAAAGAAATAGACTTACAAGGCCAGGAAGCACACAGAATCCCCCAAAAAAGGAATCCAAAGAGGACTACACCAAGACACATCATAATTAAAATACCAAGAGCAAAAGACAGAGAGAGAATATTAAAAGCAGCAAGAGAAAAACAGTTCATTACCTACAAGAGAGCACCCATACAATTGTCAGCTGATTTCTCAACAGAAACGATGCAGGCCAGAAGGGAGTGGCAAGAAATATTCAACGTGATGAATAGCAAGAACCTACAACCAAGAATACTCTATCCAGGAGAATCCAAGATGGCGGCATAGGTAAACACCTATACTGCTGCCTCGCACAACAATTTCAAAACTACAACTAAAAGACAGAACGGACATCATCCAGAACCACAGGAAAGCTGGCTGAGTGGAAGTTCTACAACTAGAGGGAAAGAGAGGGGCTCGCGGAGACCCAGAGGAGCTGCAAAAAGCTGAGGTACGGAGACGCGCGCTTAGAGAGCGGGTGCCGGAATACCTGGCTGGCTTTCTCTGGCGGGAGGGAAACGGAGACTCCCAACGGCATTGAACCCCTTATCTTACGACACTAAACCCCAGATCCAGCCGAAACTCATACGGGGGAGCTTGGACTGTGAAAAGGGAGAAGTGCACGGAAATTTAGGGGAGTTGCAAAGGATCGGAGGTCTGGTCGCGCACGGCACCACGCGGAGGACGGATTGCTGATTGTGCCGCTGGCTTTCGCGAGTGGGCGGGAGACAGACCCTCCCAACTGTGCCACTTCTGAGTCCACTGGGCCCCTGTTTTGGGCGAAACCCTGGGGACCTAGACTCGTGTGGTCCTGGTTCGCAGGGGAGCCGGAAAGGCAGCGGTTGGAGGCGCTGCGGGTGCGCGCGCACAAGGACCGCTCCAGCCATTACCCAGTCACGTGAGACTCAGGGGCCGTGGAGGGCGGGGCCGACTGGAAGGCAAGGCGGTCCCTTAAGCCCTGAGACTCCACCCTCCCAAGCTCAGCAGAGGCTTCTTCGGCTGAATCCAGCACAGAAGTTTCCCCGGCACAGTGAAAATGCCGAGACAAGGGAAGGGATTACAAGCAAAAGAAATGGAGGAAAAAAAACGACTGGATATAGAGTTCAAAACCACGCTTATAAGGTTTTGCAAGAATATGCTAGAAAAGATGGATAAATTTAGTGAGACCCAAGAGAAGATGATAAAGACACTGACTGAAATGAAAACTATTATGCAGAGTACTAACAGCAGACTAGAGAAAGGTAAGGATCAAGTCAAAAATTTGAAATATAAAGAAGCAGAAAACATTCAACTGGAAAAGCAAGAAGAGAAAAGAATCCAAAAATGTGAAGATAATGTATGGAGCCTCTGGGACAGCTTCAAGCATACCAACATCAGAATTGTGGGGGTGCCAGAAGAAGAGAGAGAGCAAGATACTGAAAACCTGTTTAAAGAAATAATGACTGAAAACTTCCCACATCTGGTAAAAGAAATAGACTTACAAGTCGAGGAAGCACACAGAACCCCAAAGAAAAGGAACCCAAAGAGGACTACACCAAGACACATCATAATTAAAATGCCAAGAGCAAAAGACAGAGAGAGAATATTAAAAGCAGCAAGAGAAAAACAGTTTATTACCTACAAGGGAGCACCCATACGACTGTCAGCTGATTTCTCAACAGAAAAGATGCAGGCCAGACGGGAGTGGCAAGAAATATTCAACGTGATGAACAACAAGAACCTACAACCAAGAATAATCTATCCAACAAAGCTATCATTCAGAATTGAAGGGCAGATAAAGACCTTCACAGAGAAGAAAAAGCTAAAGGAGTTCATCAACTCCAAACCAGTATTATATGAAATGCTGAAAGGTACCCTTTTAGAAGAGGAAGAAGAAAAAGGTAAAAGACAAAAAATTATGAACAACAAATACACATCTGTCAACAAGTGAATCTAAAAATTAAGTGAATTAAAAATCTGATCAACAGAATAAACTGGTGAATATAATAGAATCAGGAGCACAGAAAGGGAGTAGACTGATAATTCTCAGGAGGACAAAAATCATAAAGCATCAAACAGACTGTGAAATTATAGCAGAAAGATTAAAGTTAGGTGAGGTAAATAAGTGATCAATCAAAGGACTTGTATGCATGCTTATAAACATAACCAATGATCACAGACACTGGGTCGGGGTACGCCTGGGAGGGAGGGGGGGCAATGGGGAGATATGTATAAAAAATTAATAAAAATTAAAAAATAAAAGAAAGAAAAAAAAAAAGAATACTCTATCCAGCATAGCTATCATTCAGAATTGATGGGCAGATAAAGATCTTCACAGATAAGAAAAAGCTAAAGGAGTTCATCAACTCCAAACCAGTATTATATGAAATGCTGAAAGGTACTCTTTTAGAAGAGGAAGAAGAAAAAGGTAAAAGATAAAAAATTATGAACAACAAATACATATCTATCAACAAGTGAATCTAAAAATTAAGTGAATTAAAAATTTGATCAACAGAATAAACTAGTGAATATAATAGAATCAGGAGCACAGAAAGGGAATAGACTGATAATTCTCAGGGGGAAAGGTGTGAGGGGTGTATAGGGAGAGACTGGACAAAAATCGTACACCTATGGATGAGGTCAATGGGAGGGAGGTAAGGGCAGAGGGAAGGGTGGGAGCTGGGTGGAGGGGAGCTATGGAGGGGAAAAAAGAGAAACAAATGTAATAATCTGAATAATAAAGATATAATTAAACAAATAAAAAATAAAATAAAATTTAATATAGTATCTAGCAGAACTACTGGCATGTAATCAGCCCAAAAATATATGTTAAATACTGCCTTTTCTGTTGTTAGTTTTAAACTAGAGGCCTGGTGTGTGAAATTTGTGTTTGTGTGCGGGGGGGGGGGGTAGGGAGGGGGGGAGGCTTCAGCCCAGCCTTCACCCTCAGGGGATGTTGGACCTAAATCTGCAGTTGGACATCCCTCTCGCAATCTGGGACGCTGCATGCACCAGTGACCATACTTTTCACACAGATGAAAGGCATCTTGCTGTTGTATAGTAAGCTACATTTTTTTTGCCCTGATTATAAAAAGTGGTATATAACACGATCCTTCTGAGACAGTAGTTACCATTTTCCCCATTTGATGGGTGGAAAAACTGAAGCAGAGAGAAGTTAAATAATGGGATTTGTCACACAGTTATAAGTGTCAGAATCAGAGCTGACCACAAAATGTGCAAGCTGGAGTCCATGCATGTCATCACTGCATTATCCTGTTTTTTCAGTGTTAGAGTAGCCTTGCCAGGTTTTATTTTTAAATCTAAGAGACTGTGCCCAATATATAGGATAGAGTCTAGGCCTAGCCAGCTATCAGGGCCATATCTGGGGCTACCAGTGGGCAGGGTGATCGGAGGCCCCTGCTGACACCCATCTTGGCTGGTAGCCTGGTGCTGCCTGCTAGCCAGCCCCACCTCTTTCCTCCCCCATCATCCCCCACCTCCAGTCGCCATGGCTGGTTGCCTCCCTCTCAATGGTCAGTGCACATCATAGCAACTGGTCATTCGGCCATTCAGTCGATTTGTATATTAGGGTTTTATTATATAAGATTCTTTTTATTACTGAGGCAGATTTTTAAACTGAATTCTAGTGTAAGTGGTTCATTCCTTTAAAAAATTTAGATTGATTTGAGTGAGAAAGAGAAAGGGAGGGGGTATGAGAGAGAGAGAGACACCCATTTGTTGTTCCATTTACTTATGCATTCATTGGGTGCTTCATCTATGTGTCCTGACCTGGAATCAAACCCACAACCTTGGTATAACAGGCCAGAACTCTAACCTACCGAGTTCCCAGCCAGAAACGATCCATTCCTTTTTAGTCTCTATTGCACCCATAAACTTGTATAGCTACTTACTTATATCCCAAATACAGCATGGTGTTCTACATGTTCTCTTTTCTTTGGAAAAATAAATGTAAAGCAAGCTCAGCATCCATCTTCTCACTAATGACCAGCCATCTGTACTTCATTGGAAACAAAAATGTTTGTTGACACTTCAAAGAGAAATGAATACAAGAGAGCAGAATGTCAGCATTCCTACACGGTGTGAGATAGGTGTTAGCTGTGGCAAGGTCCACAGACATTTGTTCCACAGATGCCAACGCCAATGCCAACTCTGTGAAAGGTGCTTCCCACGTGCCCACTGGCTCTGAGGTTCCCCGGCAATATGGTCTATTAAATCCCTGAGGCTGGAGGGCAAGAAACCCAAGAATCTCTCCAGAGCCAATTTCATCAGACAGCTGTCCAGAAGCCTCACAGAGAGCTCAGGCTTGGAAAGGGGCGGGACTCAGATAAGCAAGCACAGTTGAGATGCAGAGATGGATGGATCTCTCTTGCTGCCACTCAGCCAATAATGGCAAGCTGAAGAAAGAACCACATTGGTTGACAATAGCTTAAAGATCGACACCATATGGATCTAGAGAACACTGTCATTTTTTTTAAAACTAGCACACTCTCTTCAGCGGTCTTTAAATGAATGACAGGTAATCAACAGAGTTTTGAATGAGCTGATCTATGCACCACATGATGTGATTATCATGAAAGAACTCCAGCCTTCCACTTCTGAAACAATAGCAGTGGGCCATGACCTCAGAGCTTGGTGGGCCAAGCAGGCCAAGAGTGCTTCTCACTGTCTCCCGCAACCTGAGGGCTCACTGACTGCCTCCCAGAGCCCAGCGTGCTCACACCAGCCCCTCTGAGGAGTGAGCAGAAGTTTGGCCTCAGCAGGATGGCTGCATTACCTGGGTTTGTGGCTAGCTATTATCCAAGCTTCTATGCAGCTCTAATTCACCTGGCTCTGTTCACAGGGTCACTGAATGTCTAGACAGGCAGCTTTTAAGAAGGCCAGGTAGGAGGAAGATCATCTGTCACACAGAATCTCCTGGCACGGGCTTGGCAGCTCTCCTGTGGCTCTGCCAGGACTCACCCTACCATGGGTAAGTCCATGGACATCTGAGAGCACCGGATGAATGGATCATGCCAGGGCCGCAGATGAATAGTGAGTAACAGTTACATAGGTCGCACCCGAGCGAACTGATACCTCAGTGTAACCCTGCCATCTGGGAAGCTCTCAGCAACAGGCAGGTTGAGCCTGGGAGGAGCCGGAAGCTTCCACCACAGAGCTCAGGATGAGAGAGCAGTGGCCGCAGAGGTGTCTGATCCAGCAAGTCAGCAGGGGTGGCTCTGTAGGAGGCACTGAGGCTAGTTCATGGGTGGTTTGCAAAGCAGTGACTCTGCCTTAGAGCATGAATGTGGGCTTTTTCCTAGTGTTCCCTCATTTGAAAGACAGCTTGTGCTGTTTACATTGCATGCCCAGAAGTCTTCACTGACTATGAATTTCATCTGCTACATTGTATTTCTTCCAAATTTCCTGCCTGCTTCTGTGCATGGAGATTACTGGTGAGCCACCCAGGACACCAGAGTGTCTGTCTAGAAGTCAGCCTGTTTGTCTTTCTGTGGGCCTGGTGTGCTTTGCTTTCTTGTCCATCGGCGTCCCTCTGCATGCCATTTCTCAGCTCCCGCACTGAGTCTACTGGGCTCTGCTACGCTCTGACTTCACTTCACTATAGTCCACATGGCTCTGCATGTGCCTGCTCACGCTTACTGATAAATCCTCCCTTCCCGGAACTGGTGGTCCGAGTATGATGTAACAGTGTCTGCAGGACATTCCTGAGACATTGAACCATCAATTAGCATATGCCTAGTGCCCTGGGGCCCACCCTTTCCCATTCCTCCCCTCAAAAGGCATGTTCACTGCTGCACGTGTTGCTGTCTCCTCAGTCTGTGAGGCAGTCTGGCTGGGTCCTTTTCCTCCTTCTCCTCCTCTAATCCTGATCTTTCTACCCTCCTCCATAATGAATCTTGCTCATTAGTGGGGAATAAACTTCCTCTTTAACATGCCTTGGTCCCCAACTCTCTTTCCTGTGCCTCGAACCTTACAATCATATTACTGCAGTCTACAGATCTGGTGTTAACCACCTGCTGATGCGGGCTGGCTGTAGAGGCACTTCTCTGCAGGCACAGAAGTGGAGGCCCTGACACCTGACTTCAGAATCCCTTTTCCTAACAATTGACGTGCCCCCATTGTTATTGATTGCTTTGATAGAGATGTCTGATCTATAATTCGCTACCTAATTTTACGCTACTTTTCAAATCTTCAGTAGCTCCTTCACTTTCCGCTTTTATTCAGTGGTGTCTGTTTTCCTGGAATGTGCTAGAGAGGATTCTCCTTCCTGTAGTTAATCTACAGCCTACATTCAATAGTTCAGTGACAGCCTCTATGGCTTTACATAAAAATATTTTAGCCCTATTTGTTGATTAATTGATGTTTGAACATATTTTTCTTCACCAGGAAAGATAAACTTCACAGGTTTGTGTTTCTGTTCACTTTCCATTGCTTCCTGGCTTTTGTAATTAGTGTGAATATTTTGTACTTTAGAGCATGTAAGTTGTATAGTATATTCCAAACACCTATCATCATGGCTTCTTCCTTCTGTACTTAAAAGGATTCGATAAAAAATAAAAAAAAAAAGGATTCGATAGTCACACCTCCTCCTTATGCATCACTGCTCTGCTTTTCTAAGCTCTTTATGTTTTCCCCAACACTTTAATTTAGAAATTTAAAACCTCTGGAAAAATAAACAGACCAATAGTCTTATACTTCTTTAGATTCACAAGTTGCCACATTGCTCTAGCTATATTTATTTCTTTCACTACTAATTTATTCATTTATAGATGGCACGCTACTTCATCCTACATACTTCGGTGTATCTCCCAGGAATACATAACCTCCCCCCCCCCAGCCCAGTCCATTATTCACAATATTTAACATACAACCCATGTTCACATCTCTCTAATTACCCCACAACAGTTTGACAGTTTTGCTGCTGCTCTAGGCACAGTGCAGGACACATGCTGTTTGCTCTGTCCCTCAGAACCACAGCTTGTGGTCCATTGACTTTTTGAGATTCAGGCCATTTTCATGTAGAATGTTCCAGATTCTAGACTTATCTAAATTACTTCTTCTGAATGCCATTTAAAGTATGCTGCTATCCACTTTATTCTAATAACTTGTTTCTACAGAATTGGTTTGATTCAGATTAACCATTTTTGACAGGAATATTTCATAAGTGGAATCATTTTGTTTATATTGATCACACCAAAAAGTGCCTCTGTTACATTGCCCCTTCTTCATGTTTATCAGCACCTGATGAGATGGATTTCATTAATCAAGTAGCTTTTTTAATTGTTTTTCTGTTTTTAAGAACTCTGTTTTGAGAATGAGTGTCTGCTGCCATTAAACATGTCTTTAATTGGAGGATATAAATAGGTAAACTGTCCTTTTTTATTCAAGTGTTTGTAGCCATGGCTCTTGTATCTTCTGGCTTTACAAAGTGGCAATGCAAGCAGATGCTAGTCTGATTTCACCCTTCCAGTAGCTGCTTTTCCTGCTCAGCAGCCCAGTAAATAATCAGAACTAAATCTGGCATTTAGCAATTATCATCAAATTTTCCTGTGATTGATGCAACTTTGGGTCTCACTTAGAGTCTGCAATTTTTTAAGAAATGTTTCTTTCTTCGTATGTTTTAACTTTATTTTTGTCTCTCTTGTCAGCTCTCTCCTTCTGGGATATACTGAGTATTTTACAGCCTTCATGGTTTGTGCAATAATCACTTTCTTACTGCAGGTCTCTCACACTCCTGCTCCTATTTTAAGCAAAGGCATTAGCTTCCTTTTGTTCCCAACAATTTCCTCGGCAGCTGTACAGCAAAGGTCTTAGAAGACAACCATAGGCCCCATGAGGAGAAGAAGGCAGATCCCAGAGCCCCTTGCTGTTTAGTCCAATAAAGATTGTTTCCCTCTGGAGCAAAGATCGGACAGGTTACTTCCTCTTTTAAAGAAATAGAATTAGTTAAATTCAGGATTCCTCAAATATGATGCAAACCCAAAGCATTTGCAACACTCACCTGAGCTACTCCAGGGACTGTGGGTCAAGGTTACACAAGCAGGAAGCTAGCACTTGCTGGCATTACATACACAGTCCTATTTCTCTGTGCTGGAACTTGCACCTTCTGCCAAATCCACAAAAAGATGGCCTACCAACCCTCCTGCTGCCGTGTGAGATGAGTAATCTCATACACTCGGTTTTTTACTCCCCTATTACTTTTATCTTTTCATTTTCAAATTATTTTTTCTACCAGTGTTCTATCACCCCCATTTATTTGTTTGCTTTTTTACCAGGTTATATTGTATCACACGAGTTCCTAGGACAACTTATCTCCTTAAGTTTAGCCCTTATTTCCAGGTTTTAGGTCAATATCTATATGAATTCTGACGCCATCCACATTAGCTCACTGTCCCAGCTTTACCACTAAACCCAATCTGCACGTGCAGGTCTGCCTCCACATTGTGGGAACACTGGACAGACAGACAGATGTGGGTTTGAAGCCCGTGGGGTCTTGGTTCTAGGCTCAATGCCAGTGAAGCCCTGGAGCCCCTCTGAATGCCTGGGCCTCCCTCAGCCCTGTTACCCAGGGACCAAGTGAGACTGGGGAAGCATCAGCAGTGTTTGTTTCCAATACAAACTACACAAATGAAAGTTGTTGTGATGATCATAACTATTAGCAAGATATATTTTGACATGAATTAAAGTTAAAAAAAAACAACCTTTCTATAACTATAGTAACATCCTATATAAGAAAAGCCTAATATGCTAAGTGTTGACTGTTCAGCTATTCAACCAGCACTATGACACACACTGACCACTTGGGGCAGACACTCCAACCAGTAGGTTAGCTTGCGGCTGAGGGCCAGCAGATTAGGACTGGGCGAGATGGCCAGACACACTCTGGAGCCCTCCCATAGTTCCTCCCGGGCCCCAAGATCATGCACCCGTGGAGTCTCTCGGCCTGGCCTGTGCCCTCTAGCAATCCAGGATACCTCAGGGGATTTTGGAGAGCTGGTTTGGGCTTTATCCCTACAGGCCAGACCTAGGGACCCCACCAGTGCATGAATCCGTGCCTCTAATTACATAATAACTGATTTGCTACATTGATCAAATGATGTGAGTCTGAAAATCATCAATATGAGTATTAATATGTCTTCTTCAATGATAAAGAAAAAGACAAGTAAATTATAGCATAATAACTCAAATAATTTATAAGTATTAAAAATTGTGAGAGACCATGGAAGTCATGATACTTCCCTCTTCTCTTACTTTACTTAATAAGAAATAAACAAACGCATTCACACAAAGACATTTCCTGTCCAGCCTTGTGCTTTTCCTCTCCTGACTGGCCTTCTGCCCACCTGGGGGGCCTGCAGCCTCAACTGGAAAGGGGAGAGGGGGAAGAGAGGCAAGGGAAAAGAAGCAGACAGGGCTGGCTAGGCAGGTGGGAGGGGCCACGCCTCCCATACCTGCTCAGCAGCTGGCACTGGTTTTCCTACCCTTGTCCCTTGAAGAGACAGAGGTATTCTGTGTGGTTGCCCACTTTACCCAAGCCTTGGGACAGGGGAATTGCCTATATTTTATGACAGGTGTTTTAAGAGAATGTAATTTTAAACCCTATAAGTGGCCAAGAACCCTGAGGGATCTCAGCTAGTTGAGACTATGGCAGAGCTCAACCCAGGGAAGAGGATGGAGTCATGGAAATGCGTCCTGTCCTCTAACACAGGTCTGAAGCCTGCTGGTTCTGCGGCCACAAGGCTTGTTCCATTACCTGGGAGCCAGGCCTGAAAACTTCACAGCAAAGCAGAGCGAGCCAGGCAGTACCCTAGACTCAAACCCCTGGCAGTTTGCCTTCTGGGCTAAATTATGCAGAGCAAATAGGGATACTAATGCCTATGATAGGTTATGTATATTGCACACACAAAGTAAGTGCAAACTAAGAGAGGAAACTAGAAGTTATTAATATGACTTAAATTCAAAAGATAGTGACAATGTAGGGAGATGTTTAAAATAAAACTTCTGTTAGCTACAACATTCGCTAATGAATAATTACTACCATCCTGTTGCATTCATTTCCCTGATGTGCTTTATGCACAGGCCACCATTTCTCTTCACTAATACCAGCAGCGAATAGTTGCTGTTTTAATAAGAGAAAATTAAATTAGTAGTCAAGAGTAATTTTGAATTAGATGAATTTTATTCATACTTCTTACCAAATATTAAGATAGTTTTAGAAAATATGAATCTAAATATATGTAATTATTTTAAATCAACAGGATATAAGGAAGGTATCATTCATAGATTATTTAGTCATCTACTTAAAATCTAACCTTTTTAAAATTAAAATTTTAAATTATTCCGTATAACTAAAATACTCTGATTTACCAGTAGTTAAAAAATATTTTATTAACTAAATTATAATCTTTATTCATTCCTGGATAAAATTTATATTACATTTTTTACAATTATACTAGAAGCCCAGTGCACAAAATTTGTGCACTGGCAAGGTCCCTAGTAGCTGCTGGCTGCCAGCGAGGCCTCCCTCCCTTCTCCTGGTCAAACTCTCAGAAGAACTCTGGTAGAGGAAACAATTTGCATACTACACTTTTAATATACAGGATTAAATTTTATTTTTGTTATTTTGTTAGAAACATATTTACAAAAGAAATTGAAGAGAAGGCAGATAACATAGAGAAATTTAATCATCCATAATCCTACTCTCAGAGACGGACATCACTAATACTAGAAATATATCCTCTAGTCCTCACAGCTTGCAGGCCACATGCAGCTGACAATGAATATTTTTGTGGCCCAGCCAATATCAATATATCGGTATATAACAAACATTTTAAAAAAAATTTCATAACTTAATTTTTACAATATCCTGTTATACTTAATTATTTTAAGGTTCTTTTTTTTTTATTGTGTTACATGTATACATTGCTCCCATTTGCCCCCTCCCCTTTCCAGGCATACCTCAACCCCCCATTGTCTGTGTTCATTGGTTATGCTTATATGCATGCACACAAGTCCTTTGGTTCATCTCTTATCTACCCCACCTCTCATTAAACTTTCTTCTGCAATTTGACAGTCTGTTTGATGCTTTACTGCTTCTGAGTCTATCCTTTTGTTCATCAGTTTATAATGTTCTTTATTATCCACAAATGAGTGAGATCATGTGGTGTTTCTCCTTCATTGGCTGGCTTCTTTCACTTAGCATAAAGCTCTCCAGTTCCATCCAGGTTGCTGCAAATGGTAAGAATTCCTTCTTTTTAATGGCAGCATAGAATTCCATTGTGTAGATGTACCATAGTTTTCTGATTCACTCATCTGATGACGGGCACTTGGGCTGTTTCCAAATTGTAGCTATTGTAAATTGTGCTGATATGAACATAGGGGTTCATAAATCCTTTCTGATCGGTGTTTCCAATTTCTTATGATATATTCCTAAGAGTGGGATTGCTGGGTCAAATGGGAAGTCCATTTTTAGTTTTTTGAGGAAACTCCATAGTGTTCTCCACAGTGGCTGCACCAGTCTGCATTTCCACCAATAGTGCACAAGGGTTCCTTTTTCTCCACATTCTCCCCAACACTTGTCGTTTGTTGATTTGATGATGGTAGCCATTCTGACAGGTGTAAGATGGTATCGCATTGTCATTTTGATTTGCATCTCTCGGATAATTAGTGACTTTGAGCATGTTTTCATGTGTCTCTTGGCCTTCCTTCTGTCATCTTTCAAAAAGGTTCTATTTAGGTTTGTTGCCCATTTTTTTTATTGTTTTGTTTATCTTCCTTTTATTAAGTTGTATAAGTTGGACTGTATATGTGGGAGATTAAACCTTTATCAGTGATAACATGTGCAAATATGTTCTCCAATAGAGGGGGCTTTCTTGTTTTTTTTTTTGATGGTTTCTTTTGCTGTGCAAAAGTTTTTTATTTTGATGTAGTCCATTTGTTTATTTTTTCTTTAGCTTCCATTGCCTTTGGAGCAGTATCAGTGAAGAAGTTCTGTCGGCATATGTCTGAGATTGTGCTGCCTGTGGATTCCTCTAGTATTTTTATGGTTTCCCTTCTAATGTTTAAGTCCTGTATCCATTTTGAGTTTATTTTTGTATTTGGTGTAAGTTGGTGGTCCAGTTTCATTTTTTGGCATTTATCTGTCCAATTTTCCCAACACCATTTATTGAAGAGGCTGTCTTGGCTCCATTGTATATTCATTCCTCCTTTGTCAAATATTAGTTGAGCATAGTGGTTTGGGTGGATATCTAGGTTCTCTATTCTATTCCATTGGTCTATATGTCTGTTCTTGTGCCGTACCAGGCTGCTTTGAGAACAGTTGCTTTGTAATATAGCATGAAATCTGGTATTGAGATCCCACCTACTTTATTCTTCTTCCTCAGAATTGCTGTGGCTATTCATGGTCTTTTTTTGTTCCAGATGAATCTATGAAGAATTCTTTCTAGGTCTGTGAAAGATGTCATTGGTATTTTAATGGGGAGTGCATTGAATCTATAGATTGCTTTGGGTAGTGTGGACATTTTAATGATGTTGATTCTCCCAAACCATGAGCATGGTATGCTATTCCGTATGTTTACATCTTCCTCTGTCTCTTTTTTCAGTGTCCTGTAGTTTTCTACATATAGGTCTTTTACCTCCTTAGTTTTATTACTAGGTATCTTAATTTTTTTGGTGCGATGGTCAATGGGATTGGTTTTTTATTTTCTCTTTCTGTAATTTCACCGTTAGTGTATAGAAATGCCACAGATTTGTTGGCATTAATATTGTATCCTGCTACATTGCTGAATTCATTTATTAAGTCAATTAGTTTTGGGATGGAGTCCTTCGGGTTTTTTATGTACAGTATCATGTCATCTGCAAATAAGGACATCTTTACTTCTTCTTTTCCAATTTGGATGCCTTTTATTTCTTCTTCTTGTCTAATTGAAATGGCTAATACTTCCAGTACTATGTCGAACAGGAGAGGTGAGAGTGGGCATCCCTGTCTTGTTCCTGTTCTTAGGAGAAATGGTTTTAGTTTTTGCCCATTGAGTATGATGTTAGCTGTAGGTTTGTCATATATGGCTTTTATGATGTTGAGGTATGATCCTTTTATTCCCACTTTGCTGAGAGTTTTTATCAAGAAAGGGTGTTGGATTTTGTCAAAATTTTTTTCTGCATCAATTGATATGACTATGTGATTTTTATCTCTCAATTTGTTTATGGGATGTATCACGTATATTGATTTGCGGATATTGTACCGTCCTTACATTCTTGGGATGATTCCTACTTGGTCACGGTGTATGACCTTTCTGATGTACTGCTGGATCTGATTTGCTAGAATTGTGTTGAGGATTTTGGCATCTATGTTCATGAGAGATATTGGTCTATAATTCTCTTTCATTGTGTTGTCTTTATCTGGTTTTGGTATTAAGGTGATGCTGGCTTCATAGAAAGTGTTTGGAAGTGTTCCTTCTTCTTGAATATTTTTGAATAGTCCGAGGAGGATAGGTTTTAATTCTTCCTTGAATGTTTGGTAAAACTCTCCTGTGTAGCCAACTGGTCCCAGGCTTTTGTTTGCTAGAAGCTTTTTGATGACTGCTTCAATTTCTTCCATAGTTATTGTTTTATTGAGATGCTTAGATTCTTCCTGATTGGGTTTTGGAAGGTTATATTTTTCTAGGAATATGTCCATTTCTTGCAGGTTGTCCAATTTGTTGGAATAGAGTTGTTCATAGTATTTTTTAACAATCCTTTGTATTTCCACAGGATCTGTTGTTATTTCTCCTCTTTCATTTCTGATTTACTTTATTTGGCTCTTCTCTCTTTGCTTCTTGGTGAGCCTGGCTGGAGGTCCATCAATCTTGTTTATCCTTTCAAAGAACCAGCTTTTGGTTTCATTGATCTTTTGAATTGTTTTGTTGATTTCCATGTTGTTTATCTCCACTCTGATCTTTACTATTTCCTTCCTTCTGCTTTCATTTGGCTTTTCTTATTGCTCACTTTCTAGCTCTTTGAGTTGTAGGGGTAAGAAATTTATTACCATTGTTTCCTGTTTTTTGCAGTAGGCTTGTAGGGCTATGAACTTCCCTCTCAAGACCGCTTTCACTGTGTCCCATAAATTTTGTATTGTTGTGTTGTCATTGTCATTTGTTGTCATGATGTTTTTTATTTCTTCCTTGATCTCTCTGGTTACCCAGTCGTTGTGTAATAGTATGATGTTTAGTCTCCATGTGTTTGATTTCTTTATATAGTTTTTATTATAGAGGATAATGCCATGTGGTCTCAGAAAATGCTTGATATGATTTCTATCTTCTTGAATTTGAAGAGACTTTTCTTATGACCCAACATATGATCTATCTTTGAAAATGACCTATGTGCTCTTGAGAAGAATGTATATTATGTGGCTTTTGGGTAAAATATTCTGAAGATGTCAATTAATTCCATCTGGTCTAGTGAGTCATTTAGGATTAATGTTTCTTTGCTGATTTTTTGTTTAGAGGATTTAGTGGTGACAGTGGGATACTAAAGTCTCCTACTATGATTGTATTGCTGTCAATCTCTCCCTTAATATTCTCCAGGATATTTTTATGTATTTAGGTCCTCCTATATTGAGTGCATGTATCTTGAGTGTTTACTAGTTATTTCTTCTTATTAGATTGTTCCCTTTAGTATTATGAAGTGGCCTTCTTTATCTCCTGTTATGTCCTTCACTTTGAGATCTAATTTGTCAGATATAAGTATTGCAACCCCAGCTTTTTTTTCATTTCCATTTGCCTGAAATTCCATCTTCCATCCCTTCACCCTCAATCTGTGTGCATCTCTTTTCCTGAGGTGGGTTTCTTATAGACAGCAGATATATGGATCTTGTTTTCTTATCCAATTGGTTACCCTGTGTCTTTTGATTGGAGCATTTAATCCGTTTACATTTAAAGTTATTATTGATAGGTACTTATCTGTCACCATTTTAAGTCTTTACCCCCGAGTATCTTCTTTGCTTCCTATTTCTTTTTATTACAGCAGACCCTTTAACATTTCTGGCATTGCTGGTTTCGTGGTAATATATTCCCTAAGTCCTTTTTTGTCTGTGAAGCTTCTGATTTCACTTTCAATTTCGATTGAAAGCCTTGCAGGGTACAGTATTCTTGAATTCAGACCCTTTCTTTGCATGACTTTGTATATGTCATTCCATTCCCTTCTGGCCTGATGAGTTTTTGTTGAGAAATCAGTTGCTAGTCTTATGGGGGTTCCTTTGTAGGTAACTTTCTGTTTCTCTCTGGCCACTTTTAAGATTCTTACTTTGTCATTGGTGTTTGCCAATTTAATTATAATGTGCCTTGGTGTCAGTTTTTGGGGGTTCATTTTGCTTGGGACTCTGTTAGCTTCTTGGATTTGTGTGGGGTTTTTTCTTTTTTATATTAGGGAAGTTTTCTGTCATTATTTCTTCAAACAGTTTTTCTATTCCTGGCTCAGTTTCTACTCTTTCTGGAACCCCAATTATGTGAATGTTGTTTTGTTTCCTGTTATCCCAAAGTTCCCTTAAGCTCTCCTCTTGCTTTTTAGTGTTTTTTTTTTCTAGAAGCTGCTTTACTTCGGTGTTTTTTTCTACCTTGTCTTCTAGCTCACTGATGTGGTCCTTTGCTTCTTCTAGTCTACTTTTGATGCTTTCTATTGAGTTCTTTACAGCAGTGCTGTCATTTTTCATTTCTTCTTTATTATTCTGCATTTCTTCTTGGTTCTTCTTCATTTCCTCTTGGCTCTTACTCACACTGTCTAATTTATCTTAGATTATTTTCATCCACCTTATGATCATTTCTCTGAACTCTTTCTCTGGCAGGCTTATTTCTGCTTCTATTTCACTTACTTCCTTTTCTGGTGATACCTGCCTTTCTGTCACATGTGGGCTGTTTCTTCATCTGCCCATGGTCTTTCTTCTCCAGGTGTCTTGTTATGTAGTTCTCTCTTCTACGTTGATTCAAAGGCACAAACTACAACACGACCCGGTACAACACACAAAGCACTGAACAGAAATGTGTTCATGATGTTAATAACCACAAATAAGGTGACCAACATTGAAAAACAAATTAGGGTAAGTAGAGAAAGAAGAAGAGGAAAATGAGGGAAAAAGAAGAGAAAGAAGTGCCAAAATCAAATTGGGAAAAGGTAAAAAAAAAATAAATAAATAATAAAATAAAATAAAAAGGAGAAGAAGAAGAAGCAGAAGAAGAAGAAGAAGAAGAAAAAGAAGAAGAAGAAGAAGAAGAAGAGAGAGAAGAAGAAGAGAGAAAGAGAAAAAAGTCAGAGAGAAAAGAAAGAGGATAAGAGAGAAAAGGGGAACAAAATATAGATGTGAGGAGAAAACTACAATAGAACTAATCCCAACAAATACGGGCAGCAAGTATCTGGAGATTAATACAAACAACAAATAACAACTAATATCAAGGGAGGCAAGGGAAAAGAGCGGTAAAGAAACAAACCAAAACAAAGCAAACAAAAAGCAAACAAAAAGCAAAATAAGACAAGTAGAATAAGCTAAAACAATCTCACAAAAAAGTATAAAAAATCGATATAATCACCGTTCCGGCAAACAGCAACAAAAGGACATAGAGAAAAACAACTTTTTGGATAGTGAAGACAAGAAGAGAGAGGTTTTTATGGACTTGGAGTAGGGGATTTGAAATTAGATATATAAGTGGGGTGAAATTTTAACCAGGAAAGGAGAAAGAATAGGGAGAATCTAAAGTTGGAAAAGGGAAAGAGAAACAAGGCAACAAAATGGGGAAAGTTAGGAGGAGAGTGTTGGCATAAAGGTAGAGTTGATTTAGAGTAAAATTATGCTAAAGGAAAGATGAAAATAGAATGTAGAACTCTAATCCCAAAGTAAAATAAAGAGAAAACAAAATGACACTTATTTTTTTTCCAAAAAGATAAAATAGTAGTAGTAATAATACTAGTTGAAAACAAAAATGTAATAATTAAAAAGGTAAAATCAATTGAGGAGAAAAGAAAAAAAATAGTTTTTAATTAAAATATGCAAAAATAAAAATTAAAAAAAATAGAATGGGCAGTAGTGAGGTCACTCACTTCCACTATTGTTCTGCTTGGCACTCCTGTTTCCCAGTCGGGAGGGTATTCCCAGCAGTGTTCCACTATTGATGTTTTAATCTCTTTATTCTTTTGTGGTTATGTGAGAGTCAATTTGTGCATCATCCACTGGGTGGCAGTGTTTCAGAATTGACCTCTGAGACTAAGCACAGGACCTCCCTAGGCTGTGCGGAGATCCTGCTACTCTGTGGTTCTCAAAACCGGTTCGTGGGGACACTGTAATAACTCCTAGGTTGTCCTTCTGCCTCAGATCAAAATGAGTTGTTTTCTAGAGCTCCCTTCTGTCAACAGCTGCGAGAGTCCCCTTCTACACTTAGGGATCACGCCCTGCCCCACATCTGTGGACCTCTCCAGAAGCAGCTTTCCCACAGCCCGGTTCACACAGTGTGCATGTCTCTGTTCTGCAGGACAGGAGATCTCACCTTATCCTAGGCGAAATCTGACCTTTCCATGTGCCGTGTGGATCTCCTCTGAGTCCGTGTGTCTGCGCTGATTGGAGAGCAGTGTTCTGGGTCCCCCAGCTGTTCAGTGGGTGCTGTAGCTGCAGCTTTTCAGACCGCCGCAGACATCCACCTCCCTCTGCAAGATGGCTTGGTCTCCACATTTGCACTGGTGGCTCTGGCAGACAAAAATCCCGTGGCAGTGGGGCTGCCTGGTCTGGAGAGCCCCGTCCAGCAGTCCCCACCTTCTTTTGGATGATAACTGACTCTTAACTTGCCAACAAACATTCCCAGTGCTACTCTCAGCTGCTCTCTCTCCCCAGCGACAAGGCTCCAGACGCGTCCGTCTATTCCGCCACCATTTTTCGGTTCTATACTAAATTATTAACAATAAACTACAATGTTTGCTAATGACTAATTACCACGTGTTGCATTCATTTCCCTTATGTGCTTTATATCCAGGCACACCATTTCTCTCCACTAATACCAGCAGCGAATATTTTAGCAGCTGATGGCCACATCTTTAGTCTTGGACTGACTTGTTTGCTTTCAGAGAACAAGAAAAATAGGTTTATTTGTGTTATGCTTCTTAACTTGTGCAGTTATTCATTGTCTGGTAAGTTAATGTTCAAGAAAAATATTAATTTTTATTAAAATGTTCTATTAACTCATGTATTTCAGCCCTTTGTCTTCAGCATGTCTCTTCTGAAATAAACATATGTTTCTATGGAAATTGAAGCTTTTGTTTCTTTGCAGCCCACATATACTGTTTAATCTAGTCTATTTTCTATACAATATGCATTTTATTGAAAAGGAATCATGTCATACATCTGCTTTTTATCTGTTTCCCTTACTTAAAAATTTATCATTAGTATCAAAAAATATATACTTCAGACTACTAAATTTTAAGATCTTTATCTTAGAATTTACCAACACAAAGTTCACTTTCCTCTTGGGCAAGCCACTCACCCCTTTGAGATGTACAGAGGAGAGGCAAATGTCACATGTGCCCCTGGAGTGAGGGGCAAGTGTCCCAGAAGTGGCAGGGGGTGCCCCACTATCGGAAAGCAGAGGCTCCTATGCACCCTGCGCAAACCGAAATAGTGGAAAGTGAAGAAGCCATCACCTTGGAATGCCTTGCTAATGGTACACAAACACACAAGATGCAGCCAGCAGCCTGCAGAGGTCCAGGCAGGGGCGCTGGGCGCTGCGATGCTGAGTATAGTCTTGGGAAAAAGACTGGGAGATGGTGGGGAGGCACTGCTGATGCTAGGGGTACGTGCTGCCTCTAAAATGGCTCATACAAAACAAATGCTGAGCGCTAATTCATTTCTGCCTTTTTCATAAAAGTGTGCTCCTCTGTGGATGTCCATCAGTTAGTGAAAGCAGTCTTAAGGCAGGTCTTTTCTAAATGCCATAACAGGACGGAAGCTCTGGGTGAGTGATGAGCAGGGAGACCTGGATGTCTCACTATCTCCTGTGCAGTCAGCATGTGAATAGGAGCACCACGAGTGGGCGCTCCCAAGGTGTCAGCTCTCATGAAAGTGCAAACACAGATTAACACATGAAGAATCACTAAAATGTGGGCTCCAAAAACTTATCAAGATTCTGATCTCGCTGCCTGGGATCACATTAACACAATTTTGCTACTTATGAAATATGTTATTATGTATCAGGAGATGCTGAAAAAAAACAAAAATACTTTATTATTAAACTGTCAGCTATAAATTGATGACCCCAGATAACTGACCACCAGCTCTGTCTACTACACTCTCAGAAATGATGGAAATGTTTAATTTTTCTGGTGTCCAATATGGTAGCTATGAAAATATGGCTAATGCAAATGAGGAATTGATTTCTTTCATTTTGCTGAATTTTAATTAGTTTAAATTTAAAGAGCCATATATGTTTGGGGGCTACTACATTAGACAGCAAGATAGAGACATATTTTGGATAAAACATTTAATTATATTCTCTCTTTCTCTGGAGTCAAATATTTCTAAAAGTTGTAATGAGCACTGACGATAGACTTCTGCAGACAACACAAGAGCACTCATGAGCCCAGCCTAGGAGGGCACTGCTGACTATCAGTGTCTGTGGGAGGTGTTGTCACGAAGGTGTGAACTTGCAAGTGGAGATGCACTTGGCCTGAGGCCTAAATGCTGGATGCCATGAGCATCAGCAAAGAGAGCCATGGCTTGAGCATGATTTCCTACCTGCAACTTTTATTTTTATGAGTACCCTGCACTTACCTACATTCTAAACAGAAATAGAGAAGTCCACTGTCTGAAAGGAAGAGGTGCCTGGGAGTCAGTGAAGGATTAGAGACCTCATCTCTCTCTAAGCATTTATTGCACGAGGGAGAAACAAAGCCCTGAGTTTATCTGACACATCCATGGCCATGCTCACAGAAAATGCAGGCTGGTGGAATTGCCAAAATCCACCATGTGACAGGAGGGGCTCCTCATCCCACTATGATGCTATGGGGGCAGGTTTAAATATTTTTTTCAATATATTTTTATTGCTTTCGGAGAGGAAGGAAAGGGAAAGAGATAGAAACATCAATGATGAGAAAAAAGCATTGATTGGCTGCCTGCTGCACAACCCCTACTGGGGATTTAGCCTGCAACCTGGACATGTGCCCTTGACCAGAATCGAACCCAGGACCCTTCAGTCCACAAGCTGATGATGCTCTATCCACTGAGCCAAACCAGTCAGGGCAGGTTTAAATATTTTAAGGCAATGGTTCTCAACCTTTTTAGAGAGAGAGAGAGAGGAAGGGATTGAGAGAGAGAAAGAGAGAACCTTCAATGTGAGAGAGAAACATATATTGGTTGCCTCCCATATGCACCTTGACCAAGATCAAACGATAGGTATGTGCCCTGACCAGAATCCAACCTTCAACCTTTTGGTGTATGATGATGCTCCATCCAACCTATCTTTAGGTGCGGGGGAAATTTAGACATATTAGAAAAGGCAGAGGGGAAAAAAGGTTCCGTTATATACAAATAGTGGAATTATAAAAGGAAAATGTCTAAAAGTGAAGGTTTATCTGTTATGAAACAGGGTGAGAAACTTAAAAGTTGTTGGAAAATTTGGCTGAATTAAAAAAAAAAGTGTTAGAAAGAGAGTAGGCAGCTCCTGGTGATTTAGTGAAATGTCCTCAAAATCCCAGGTTACAGGAAGGGAAGTAGAGGGGTCAGAAGGGGTTATTGTGGAAAACAGCAGCCAGTCAGTAAGTGATGTTTTCCAAGACGCTTAGCCAGGGGAGGAGCTGTCCTGCCCTGCCAAGCCCCTTCTCACCAGCCACGGTTCTGATCGTATCCCCAGGAAGGGAGCTGTGCAGCACCCTGATCAGAGGGAAGGACAGTTCTCCCTAAGAAAGGCAGCATTCCCTTCCACATTGCTGGCAGCTTATAGCATCTCACAGCACCTCCCATTCTGAACTATTCTGAGAAAGGTTGTAAGGTGTGCGAGCAGGCGGGCTCCACACATGCCGGTCACCATAAGGCACAGCACGGAGCAAAGAGGTAGGTTGTCACAAGAGCAGTGGCAAGGCATTGAAAAGCTCAGGGCTGCTAGGTTTGGATCACAAAATTAATTTTCTCAGTGAACAGAGTTGCTTCTTCAAAGGGCTGCGGATATTTGGCATATACCATCAACCATGTATAATCTCTAGTCTTCCTTCTCTGTGATTTTGGCCAGGCTTTCCTTTATATATATTCAAAATCTTGCTTCTTAATAGCTTTTGACATTTGTGATAAATGAAAAGACAAAGCAGAAATGAACTCCCCTCCATCTTGTCCTATAGGGCTGGGCCCCCTGCCTAAGCCCCCTCCCTTTCCTGGGAGGGGCCACAGGTGTGCCAGCAATGTCTTAGCTTCCCGGACCACCACCCAAATGGACCAATGAAGCTCCAGGAACACAGCGAGGGTCCTAATAAGGCTAAACCACAGAAGAACCCTGATTCAAGTGATCAATCTCTGTAACCCTTGTCACTTCCCTAAGCCCACCCAAATAACCAACCCCATATAACCTATTGCTCTTCTAGGGCTCACTCTCATCTCCCTGCTGCACCAGAAAGAGGTTTGAATAAAGACTCTTTGCTTTTGCACCAGAAAAGGCTCCCTGGTGGTTGATTATTGGGGACCCCGAACTCTGGGCATAACAATAAATACATATATGCCCATAAGATACCAGTCTAGCAGTACTGCTAATGGGAAATATTGTTTGTGTCTCTGGGAGAGTTTGGTGTTAGGACTTGAATCTTTAACATATTCCTGTCAAGATGCCATCATTTCTAGGATGTGGAAAAGTTTGTCCCGCAACCTTTGAAGGTGGGGCCTGCTGCTGCCTCTGCTGCTGAGGCTGTATGTCTGCCTCAGGTGGGAGCTGGTCTGGCAAAGCCCAGGATCCCCCCTCTACCTGCATTTCCCCCTGCCTGCCCACCTGCACCTGACGAAGTTGGCACACTCATAGGCCAAGCGCCCACCCACCACCCTCCTGCCCACAACCAAGAAACTGTGTCAGCATTTCATGTCAGTTCAGGCTGGAAAACTGATAAAGTTAATTCCAAAATAAAAGTTATTGAATTGCAAAGCAAAGTTAACTTATTTCACTATATTTTTAATTCCATGAAACTTCTAAAAAATATTATGTTTTATAACACACCATCTGTTAACTTCATAAAAGCAGGGTTTGGAACTATTTTGAAGTTGCTTTAGAAATGGTTGTCTGTTTAAACAAATAAAGTGAGATTGATTTGATTACATTTCCACACTGACCCAGCTTGCTTCTGCCCTGCACAACTACCTACCAACCATCACACTTGGGACACAAGCGTGCAGCAATTTCTCATCAGAGCTCTTCCCCATTTCGGGTCTACATGTCGGGCAGAGCTCACCTGGCTACACCAAGGCCAGCAGTGCCCAGTCATGTGAGAGGCAGACAGAACCCCACAACAGGCCAAGGGCTGCACCAAGAAGTCTCCTGAGGGAGCAGCAGGACACGCCTACACGCGGCTCTGGGCCCCTGGGGAGACAGGATCTGGAGGCTGGCACTCATTCACCCTGACACAGGTCTGCATGGCCCGGATGGTCTTTCTGTTTGTAAGTGAATCTGGTGAAGTTCAAACAAGCTTGAAAGGGAGCAAGTGGACCTCCTGCTAGCGGCCTGTGTTCACACTGTCAGTGCTTCAGTGCCGCACCCTCAGCGCCTTCTGTCCTCCTTCCTGCTAAGAGGCCAGCACACCAGTTCCTGGTGCACTAGGCCCCAGAGGGACTCGCAGCTGGGCACTGAGGCTCACCACACTGTTTCTCACCACAGACTCTGGCGTGTCTTTGCGGTGAACACAGCATTCACCCATTCATGAGCTCTGCTGGTGATGCGGAGGATGCCAGCACATTAAAGACCCTATCAGTGTTGCAGGGTGCAGACATGTGAAAGGTACAAAATGTGATACCTTTACGTAGCAGCAAACCTCACTTGGCAAGATTACTTGGGGACAGTGTGCAAATGCTATTGGAAATAAGAAAGTTAATAACATCCAAAAACGTATTTCTCTAACCTTACAAATACATGGTATTTTTTCATCAGCATGAATTTTTCCTAGTAATCACCCTTTTTCAAGAGCCTTAGGAAGTCAGCGCATGTGGCCATCAGCCTACTTGCACAGGGAAGGGATATTTCTCACACTACGAACACTGTACCTCTCTTCATTTAGGTTCTGTCTGCTAAAGGTGGGACATGTGGTCACTGTGCTTAGCCATGAAGTTGGAAAGTGCTCAGCTGAATTTCATCCTGTCAATACAAACCTCTGATTCCAAGTTCTAATTAACATAAACATACCATCTGGTAGGAGTTTTATTCTGCATTTTATATACTTAGTTCTGCATGTCCAAGATATTGTCACTTACATTGTTCAGTGTCCTGGGAACAGAGCCCCACGTGAGAAATCATGCAATTATAAACGGGAGACATCTCACAAAAGACCTGAAATGACTCCTCTTTTCCGATCAGAGCCTTGTCTCTTTTTGCTCTGACTGCTGGGGTCCTCAGAGCCAAACCTCAAGTACAATCACAAAACTACTAAGTGCCTGTGGCTACATATTAGCAACTTCCCCTTTTCTACCAGTCCCTCCGTCATATCCATGTCTATCCTGCAGGCCAGTCAAAGCTCCCTCCCCACGCCTCGGTACAGGAATACATGAGTGGAGACTAACTGACCAGAGCCGACTTGAATATAGCTGATTTCCATTGTTGCCCTGCCTTCCCTCATGCCTACGAATTACAACAACCTACCAACGCAAGCAATCAATTCCAACAGATGGAGTCAGATGTTCCAACAATACTGTACTTGCTTTTTAGGAAAAGTATTTTTGCTACTAAAATAGTGAGAAGAAAGTGGATTGGCAGAAATGAAATAAACAGCTACATGCTCGCTTTGGCCTCTGGGAAGAAGAGACGGTGGAGGATGGCATGAAGGAGCACAGACCCCTGCCCTCTAGCACCTCCTGACCCCCAGCAGCCCCTGCTCCACCAGCACCCCCTTCCCTCCAGCACCCCCTGTGCCCAGCATTCCCTGTCCCCCCAGCACCTCCTGCCCCACCAGCATCCCTACTCTCCCAGTGCTCCCTGCTTCCCCAGCACCCCCTGCCCCCTAGCACGCCCTGCCCCGCCAACATTCCCTGTCCCCCAGCACCTCCAGCCCCACAGTACCCCCTGACTCTCAGTTCCCCCTGCCCCCCAGCATCCCTACCCCCCAGTACCCCCTGCCCCCAGCACCCCCTGCTGCACAGCCACATGAGGATTGGGCTGCTTCCTGGTCCACATGTTTAGGACATGGCCTTTCCTTCCCATATGGTTCCCCACATTCCCATTGCCCCTTTTAAGAACGTTAAGGACAAACATTCAAAAGGTCCCTGGCCAGGTCCTCTGGGTCTAGCATAGGCCATGGGAACCTCTCAGAAATAACAGGGGGAGCCAGACCCAAGGTCCAGAACTCCGGATCCCACCCTGGTGCAGACAGGCTCTCTGCATGGGCAACCAGCTCCTAGGGGACCCAGCATAGTCTACTCGGGGCTCATCCCCCTGAGGACTTCAGGGCTCCCAACCCTGAGTACCTGCTGCTAGGCTGGCCAGCTCCAGTCCGAGCTGAGTCATGTCTCCTCCTACAGCTCTTGGAGAAAATGATTGGACACCTCTGCAAGTAGTGTTGGTAGTGCCTGCAAGTCCACATGCTTCCATCCATACGAATGTGAGGCCTGAGAGGAAACATCACATCAGTTGTCACATCAAACAGGAAAAACCCTTTAGCTAGCCCCTCCAGCTCTAGCTAAGAGCTATGAGAGCAGTGAGTGCCCAGGGCCTCCTTTTAAGAACATATCTTCCATGCAGCTCACCTAGCCATTACCTTAACAAATGCATCTCACATAGCAATAGAATATGCTGTTGTTTCATATTTTTAACATCTACACTTTTACTTTCTTCATCAAAACTTGTGCTCGATGCCTCCTATCATGAGAAACAAATCACTGCCTTCCCTTATGCCTTGAGCGTGAAGTCAAGGCAGTCCTACAAAACGCTGGTTTCTGGTGCCTTCGGATCAATGGTCTTTAGCCTGAGAGACCCAAACCTGTCTGCCAGGGGCCCTGACCAGTGAGCTGTGTTTGAGTCCACAGGATTTAGAAACAAATGCTTATTTAATAATTATTCATGTAACTCCTTCTCTTTCTGCTGCAATTGGGTTTTAAGTCCTTCATTTACACATTTCTATATCTTTCCTAATTGTTATTTCATTGACCACCCTAATTACTTTCACCTTTTATCATTTATAAAGGTTTGTATTAGATTTTTATTCAATAGCATGGCATAATTATTTAAAAATATTTATTTTTATTTATTTAGCTAAGCCAAAAGTTTTAAAACATTTTTATTGATTTTTTAAGAATGAAACATGGATGTGAGAGTGGAATGCTGATTGGCTGCCTCTCGCTTGCCTCCTCCTTGAGATCAGGCCCACCACCCGGGCAGCACCTTCACAGGAACTGAACCAGCGACCTTGTAGTGCACAGGATGACACCCAATCCACTAAGCTTCAGGGGCTAGGGCACCACATTCTTTTTAAGGAGACAAAGAACATACTTATTAGATGAGGACCTTTGATTCTCTGCTAGAATATATGTGTGCCAAACAATAAGAGCTAGTTCTTAAAAATTCACCTCCTGCATTTCAGCACAACAGACATGTTTTAGATATGCACTCATTTCTTATTACAACATTACAAGTATTTCAAAGAACAATTAGCTTTTCATCCAAGAGCTCATAATTGCAAACAATGTTTAAAAAGTATGTCTGAAATATGCATCTCTGTTTTGACTTTGAGTAAGATATGTATGAGCTTTTAAGGAATTAGTGAGTACTAGGCCAACATTTAAAAGAAACATTTAACTAACCTTTTTAAATAAGTAGTTTGCAAAATGGCTTACTCCAAGTTCTGAGGATTTATTTCTTTCCACTTTAATTACTTGCACTCTAAATTGCCAAATCATGCTGCTAGCATGATAGGCAAGCTAATCAGACCAGAGGACTCATGCTGGACAGTGAGGGGAAGGGGCCAGATTAAAGCTACAATTGTGAGCCAGGCTGGTCCTGGTGGCACTAAATGAGAAGACAGAATAGGTCTCCAGTTGCTGCTATTGAAAGAAAAGAGGTTTGTTTGGATTTTAATGAAAGAGCAGAGCTGGTGGGAAACAGAGTGTAAGGTGTCAGAAGCAGCCTGCTGGCAAAGCAGTCCATCCCTGTGAGGCCAGAGCCCAGGAGGCTCTCCTAGGACCATCTCTTTCCAAAGAGCCTCACCTCCAAAGCACTACATCACCAAAGGTGTCATCAGAACCTCTCAGTCTTCCTGTGAAATGTGTGCTTGTTTGGATTCAACAGACTCAGTGATATAAGAAGAATGGGTGGAGGTTGCTTAGAAATAACAATTCTGTCATCTCTGTATTTGACCTCTCTGTATTAAAGGCCGACACAGAGTCTCTCTCACTGCTGAGAGGCCATGGCTCCTGAAAGGGGAGGAGGAGCCCAGCTGTTTCACGGGATTCTGACCACAGGGCAGCACTGGCTGTCAGAGCTGAGTCTGGGCTTCGGGGCCTCTTTCGGAATGCTCTTGCTGGACTGGGGTCAGACTCAGGCAGTCAAAATGATGGCAACAAGCCAAAACACACAAATGAAGCTACATGTTGCAGGACTGACAACTTCACCCCTATGTGAGAGTGGAGGTCCCCTGGGACACTCATGCTCCAGAAACTTGGACATTCTCTTCCAGAGTGCCCAAGGTCAGTTTGAGTTCTTGTCAGAACACAGGGGTCTTTGCATCTACTGCCTCCTATTAAACTCCGCTTACCCACCCGCATGAGGCACATTCTGGATTGAAAATAGAACACATCGTTGTATGGTGAACACGGCCTTGGCAGTGGCTCAGCCACAGGGGTGCCACCTTTGCTTCCCCTGAAAACAAGGACATTTTTGGCCAACACTTTTCCTTCCTTTTCATTCAGCTCCCCCTTCAACCTCTCACAGCATCTAAATCTATCTTTCCCATCATGTGCCAACTCTCTGGCCCTCCATATTAGCCTGCCTTCACCAGAAGGCAGACACACTGGCCATGCTCACCATTCTCCCCTTCTTTCTAACACGAGTTGTGCAGGAGGGGTGTGTTCTAGTCAGCAGTGTCTGCAACCTTGCCCTGTGGCCAGAGGTGACCAGGTAACAGTTCCGGCCAATGAGCTCTATGCTGAAGTCAACTGAGTGGGTCTTACAACAGTTGCTCTTTTGAGCTAAGTTATAGAAGCCCCTTTTTGCCTCTTATCCTCCCCCTAACCTTGTCGTCTGGAACTGGGATGCAAGGCCTAGAGGTAGAATGGCTATCTTGAACATCAGGACCAAAGCCAAATGCCAAAGATCAGAGAGCAAATGCAAACAGGGCCCACCTGCACCTCCAGAAAAACACAACTGCTCTTTGCTATGTCACTACAAACAGGTGTTTGTTTTTATGTGGAATCAAATGTAATGATGATCAATATAAACAGGGAATAAGTGGTCTCTCTCTAACATCAACATGTGTATAAGTATTTGCACTCAGATTCTTTGGTTGTATCATACATTGATAAACAAAATTAAAACAAGGGAAGAAGCAGACATTATCAGAAAAAAAAACCACTTTTAAATATATACAAACTATGCAGGGATTCTGTTATGTTTTGTTGATTTTATTGTTTTTTTGTTTTAGTTCTTAGTTTTTGTCCTTGCTCCAACCATTTTTTTAAGTTTTTTCAGAGAGCAAATGCTAAGAAATCAAATTACACACAATAAAATCAAATTACACACAATAAAAATAAATGCCTGTGGTGGTGTGCTTTTATAAATGGTTGCTAACTATATTACCCCCAGACACCTGACTCCTCCCCTTCTCCCCTCCCCTTATTACTCCTCTCCTTTTCCTCTCCTCCCCGACTCACCATCTTGTGGCTGTGGGCACTGCCATCTTTGAAGGTGTGGCAGCAATTAGTATATTCCCTCCTTATTGGCTGTGGGCACAACATCTTTGTGAAGGTGTGATGGTCAATTAGCATATTCCCTCATTATTAGATAGGATATAAAAGGCTAATATGCTAAGTGTCCAACTGTCCAACCAGTCATATGATGTGCACTGATCACCAGGGGACAGACACTCAACACAGAAGCTGCCATGACACACACAGAAAAACAGCACAGTGAACCTGGTGCCCACAACACTCGATTTTCTCCAAGTGGGCATAGGCTTCACCACCACTTCAGAGAAACAGACCACCAAATTGCAGATGACACTGTCAAGAACCCATGGCTCAAAATGCATCCCACAGCCCAGCCCAGCCTGGAAACAGTGGCTGTGGGCTCCAGATAATGACATCATATAGCAATGCCTGGCTTCCTCTCCCTAGCAACTAGCCTCCTTGCAGTTTCTTCAGCCCAGGAATATGACTTGCTTTATAACCAGATGCAAACATTTTACACTTTAACCAAATGTTTGTGAAGCGTTCCTGTGCCTCATTTCATTTGATCCTCACAGAAGTCCTGGAGTAGGTAGATAGGAGACTCGGTAGAATCCTATTTTCTTTTCCTTAACAAGATGCAAATAGCGATATTAAAATATTTCTTCTAATTAATTTCCTTTCAATGTGCATGAATCCATGTACCAGGACATTAGTCTATATATATAAAACACCAGCAACCCGATGCCATAACAACCAGAATGATCCGTCATTATGATGCCCACTGGGGTCAGTTTGGATCAGGGGATGGGGATTGCTGGCCAACTTCCCATGGCCAATCCCCCTGGCCAGCCCCACCCATGATGGGCCCCCAAAACCCCAATCAGCCTGCAGTCCCTACCCCAGCCACTGGCACCCAATCAGCTCCCCGACCCCACTTGTGGGCGGGGCCAGCAGGTCCACTGGCCACATCCCCTCCCCCAGCCAGCCGAGCCCTGATTGGGCCTTGATTGGGATGGAATGGCCGGCCAACCTCCCACCATCTCCTCTCAACAGGCTCGGCCCCGATCCACTGATTGGAGCTAGGCCAGCCAGATCTCACCCATGCACAAATTTGTGCACTGGGCTTCTAGTATTTTAATAATTGGTTAGTCATTACCTATTTTGTTCTTTCTTAACTCACTTTATTTTTTTTATTTTTAGAAATCAAAACCTATAAAGTTTTATTTATACAGGATAAGTAAATTCTAGAGATCTGCTTTATAGCATTGTGTTTATAGTTAATAATACTGTACATTTAAAAGTTTATTAAGAAGGTAGCTTTCATGTTATCTGTTGTCACACACAAAAATAAAAACCTATAAGAACAATTATATTAAAACCAAATACTTGTTTCTTAAGCCTATAAATCTTTATTGTTCATATTATTACAATTGTTCCTCTTTTCCCCCCATATCTCCCCTCCATCTGTTTCCCCTCCCTCTTCCCTTACTTCGCCTCCATTGTCCTCATCCATAGGTGTATGATTTTTGTCCAGTCTCTCCCTGCACACCCCCTCACCTCTTTCCCCCTGAGAATTATCAATCCACTCCCTTTCTATGCCCCTAATTCTATTATATTCACCAGTTTATTCTGTTCATCAGATTTTCAATTCACTTGAGTTTTAGATTCACTTGTTGATAGATATATATTTGTTGTTCATAATTTTTACCTTTACTGTTTTCTTCTTCCTCTTCTTAAAGAATACCTTTCAGCATTTCATATAATACTGGTTTGGTACTGATGAACTCCTTTAGTTTTTTTCTTATCTGTGAAGCTCTTTATCTGCCCATCAATTCTGAATGATATCTTTGCTGGGTAGAGTTATCTTGGTTGTAAGTTCTTGCTATTTATCACCTTGAATATTTCTTGTGACTCCCTTCTGGCCTGCATAGTTTCTGTTGAGAAATCAGCTGACAATCGAATGGGTGCTCCCCTGAAGGTAATTGACTGTTTTTCTCTTACTTCTTTTAATATTCTCTCTTTGTCTTTTCTCTTGGTATTTTAATTATGATGTGTCTTGGTGTGGTCCTCTTTGGATTCCTTTTTTGGGGGGTTCTGTGCGCTTCCTGGACTTGTGAGTCTATTTCTTTCACCAGGTGGGGGAAGTTTTTAGTCATTATATTTTCAAATAGGTTTTCAGTATCTTGCTCTCTCTCTTCTTCTGGCACCCCCATAATTCTGATGTTGGTACACTTGAAGTTGTCCCAGAGGCTCCTTATACTTTCTTCACATTTTTTTCTTTTTACTTTTCTTTTTTCCAGTGAAGTGTTTTTTGCTTCTTTGTATTTCAAATCTTTGACTTGATTCTTGCGATCCTCTAGTCTGCTGTTAGGTTTCTGTATAATATTTTTTATTTCAGTCAGTGTATGTTTAATTTCCAGTTGGTTCTTTTTTATCTCCTCTTGGGTCTCACTAAATTTATCCATTTTTTCTAGGAAATTCTTAATAAACCTTATAACCGTGGTTTTGAACTCTATATCCAGTCATTTGTTTTCCTCCATTTCTTTTGTTTGTGATCTGTTCTTTTGTCTCCGCATATTTCATTTCTTCCCTGAGTTGGTAGAGTAGCTTTGTGTGCTAGCTGTCCTATGTGGCCCAGTAGCTCTGCTTCTCCAGTTACCTGAGATGGACACTCTTGGTGTACTCCTTTGTGAACTGTGTACACAGTCTTGTTGTAGTTAATTCTTGACTGTTGTTGGTATCGCTGGGGACAGTGGTTCTCAACCTTTCTAATGCTGTGACCATTTAATACAGTTCCTCATGTTGTGGTGAATTGTAATGTAAATATCTGTGTTTTCTGATGGTCTTAGGCAACCCTGCTAGTGGTTCTCAACCTGTGAGTCACTACTGTAGAGCCTAAGACCATCAGAAAACAGGTCACGACCCACAGGTTGAGAACTGCTGACTGGGGGGGATTGCCTCCAAGCCAATTGGTTGTGAGGATCAGTTGTGTCTGCACATGCGGGCTTGCCTTCAGGAGCAAACTTCCGGAACTCTGTCTTTCCAGTTCCCCTGAGTTTCTGTGTGCTCTATGGAACTGTATGTGTCTGGGTCCCCAGGGTCTCAACCGAAACTGGGGTTCAGTGCAGTTGGACCTGGATTTCAGTGCTGTTGTAAGGTTCTGTTTTCCTCCCTGTAGGGGAAGCCAGGCACAATCAGCAGTCAGCACTGTGTGTGCACTTTCGAGCGCACATTCGTGAGCCCCCAGACTTCTGTCTTTCGCAGCTTCCCTAAGTTTTCATGTACTCCTTCCTTTTCACAACAGTCCAGACTCCCCCTATGAGTCTCACCTGGAGCTGGGCTTCAGTGCAGTTGGGATTTTCCGTCTCCTTCCCGCTAGAGGAAGCTACCCAGACCCTCCTCCGCCCGACCTCTCCACGAGCATGTCTCCATACCTCAGCTTTTTACAGCTCCTCTGAGTCTTTGTGAGTCCTTCTCTTTACTTCTAGTTGTAGAATTTTCACTCATCCCGCTTTCCTGTGGTTCTGGATGGTATCTGTTCTTTTAGTTGTAGTTTTGAAATTGTTGTGTGAGGCAGCAGGTTAGGTGTTCACCTATGCCACCATCTTGGTTTCTCCTCTTTCTTACTCACTTTAGATCTTCCCAATATCTGTAAAAGACTTTGCCTTCTCTATATATCAAAGTACCAGGAAAAACTTTTAAAAGATTTTCTCTAAGAAATTAAGTGTCCATAGAATAATGTACATAAAATTGATTCTCTTTTATCTAATTAGAATTTTTACCCTATGGTGTGTACCTAAATTGATTTCCAAAATGCCAGCTGTCTTGTGGTTTGTAATGTGATTGCTGCTTTTCTATTAAGTGCCTCTGTGGGCGGTGGGCACCACCATCTTTGTTAGGGCACCACACTTGAATTTAGAAAACATAACCAAGTATATTGTTATATATCAGAGCTGATTTTTTCTGAAGCAAATGCCAAGATATCAGGGGGTGGATAGGCCTGTGGAAGGTGATTCTGTTGCCTTACAGACATGGACATGGCAGCCAGTCCTCCAGAAGCCTGCAAGCAGAGTGGGGGTGGGGGAGGGAGGCGGGGTGTGAGGGGCCTGGGCACACAGTCTAGGCTGCGGCCAACACCCTAACTACAAAATGATGGGAGTTTCCAGATTCTGCCAAAAACTCTCCTCTGAACCCTAACGCCAGCAAGTGCATACATAGTAAGGAGGTTAAAGTGCTGCAGCCTGGATTTGTAGATTTTTTCAGCTGTTCTGCTTGATGTCCATCTGCCCCTCTTCCCAGAACCCAGCATTTTCATCCCTGCCGTGCTCTGGAAGACCAGTCACTGCCTCGGTCTGCCAGGCGAGCTTCAGGAAGACTGGCCGTGATCAGAGCAAAGACAAGGTTCCCATCCCAGTCCTCATCTCGGCCAGCAGAGCACCTGAGAATGAAAGTGCTCTGAGTGGAAGTGGAAGGGAGGAGAGGAAGAAGAACAGGCCTACTTGGAGATGTCAGTGCCATAACACTAGCCCCCAGTACAAATCTACAACGTTTCTTCTGCTTCCAGCTCCACCAGAAAGCCCCGCCAGGGTCAAGAGTCAGCCAGCAGGGAAGAGGATAGATAGACAGAAGGATGACCCACATCTGTGTGTGCAGATGCACAGGGCTCACAGAGGCACCAGTGCTGCCCTCTCCACAAAAGCCGCTCGTGCCCCTCTGGGATTTCTGCAGTCAAGCTGCAGGTTAGGGTGGGAAGGACGTGTGTTGAGTGGATGAGGTTCTGTGCTGCTCCCCTGCGCTGTTAGAAGCTCCAGAGGCAGACTAGGGCTTGGGTCAGTGGGACTCAGGACTCACAGGGGGAGAGCTCAGTGCCACTCCCCCAGCCGCCACCACTCTGCTACAAACACTGGGGGTGGCCCAGGGCTTCTTGATGTTACTTGATTCCTTCATTAAAATAAAATCTAGGCTGCCACTACAGCTCCTGGCACCTATTGTTCATTTTTTTTAAATTTATTTATTTTTATTGTGTTACATGTATACATATCTCCCCATTGCCCCCCCCTCCCTCCCAGGCATAGCCCAACTCCCCAGTGGCTATGTTCATTGGTTATGCTTATATGCTTATATACAAGTCCTTGGATTGATCTCTTATCTACCCCACCTCTCCTTAATCTTCCTGCTATAATTTGACAGTCTGTTTGATGCTTTACTGCCTCTGTATCTATCCTTTTGTTCATCACTTTACAATGTTCTTTATTATCCACAAATGAGTGAGATCATGTGGTGCTTCTCCTTCAATGACTGGCTTATTTCACTAAGCATAAGGTTCTCCAGTTCCATCCAGGTTGCTGCAAATGGTAAGAATTCCTTCTTTTTAATGGCAGCATAGAATTCCATAGAGGAAGATGTTAACAGATGGAAAAGCATACCATGCTCATGGATTGGGAGAATCAACATCATTAAAATGTCCATACTACCCAAAGCAATCTATAGATTCAATGCACTCCCCATTAAAATACCAATGACATATTTCACAGACCTAGAAAGAATTCTTCATAGATTCATCTGGAACAAAAAAAGATCATGAATAGCCACAGCAATTCTGAGGAAGAAGAATAAAGTAGGTGGGATCTCAATACCAGATTTCAAGCTATATTACAAAGCAACTGTTCTCAAAACAGCCTGGTACTGGCACAAGAACAGACATATAGACCAATGGAATAGAATAGAGAACCTAGATATCCACCCAAACCACTATGCTCAACTAATATTTGACAAAGGAGGCATGAACATACAATGGAGCCAAGACAGCCTCTTCAATAAATGGTGTTGGGAAAATTGGACAGATACATGCAAAAAAATGAAACTGGACCACCAACTTACACCAAATACAAAAATAAACTCAAAATGGACACAGGACTTAAACATTAGAAGGGAAACCATAAAAATACTAGAGGAATCCACAGGCAGTAAAATCTCAGACATATGCCGACAGAACTTCTTCACTGATACTGCTCCAAAGGCAATGGAAGCTAAAGAAAAAATAAACAAATGGGACTACATCAAAATAAAAAGCTTTTGCACAGCAAAAGAAAGCATCAAAAAAACAACTGTATGGGAAAGACCACTGTATGGGAGAACATATTTGCAAATGTTATCACTGATAAAGGTCTAATCTCCAACATCTACAGCCAACTTATACAACTTAATAAAAGGAAGATAAACAATCCAATGAAAAAATGGGCAACAAACCTAAATAGAACCTTTTCGAAAGATGACAGAAGGAAGGACAAGAGACACATGAAAACATGTTCAAAGTCACTAATTATCCAAGAGATGTAAATCAAAATGACAATGCAATACTACCTCACACCTGTCAGAATGGCAATCATCAACAAATCAACAAACAAGAAGTGTTGGCAAGGATGTGGAGAAAAAGGAACCCTTGTGCACTGTTGGTGGGAATGCAGACTGGTGCACCCACTGTGGAGAACAGTATGGAATTTTCTCAAAAAACTAAAAAGGGAACTCCCATTTGACCCAGTAATCCCATTCCTAGGAATATATCCTAAGAAACTAGAAACACCAATCAGAAAGGACATATGCACCCCTACATTCATAGCAGCACAATTTACAATAACTAAGATTTGGAAACAGTGTTGATACCTGTCAGTAGATGAGTGGATCAGAAAACTATGGTACATCTAAACAATGGAATACTATGCTGCCATAAAAAAGAAGGAATTCTTACCATTTGCAGCAACCTGGATGAAACTGAAGAGCATTATACTAAGTGAAATAAGCCAGTCAATAAAAGGAAAATACCATATGATCACTCATTTATGAGTAGTAAAGAACATTATAAACTGATGAACAAAAAGATAGATACAAAAGCAGTAAAGCATCAAACAGACTGTCAAATTACAGTGGGAAGTTTAGGGGGAGGTGTGATAAATAAGAGATCAACCAAAGGACTTTTAGGCATGCATATAAGCATAACCAATAGACACAGGACACTGTAGAGTTAGGGCATGCATGAGTATTGGGGTGGGGGGGCACAATAGGAAGATATTTACACATGTAACACATGTGATACATTAATAAAAATTAAAAAAATACCATGCTAAAAAAGAAACAAGGGCGTGAGAACATGGCCTTGCCTGCAGTACGTTACCCATGTGTGTTCTCCCCTTTTCTCATATGGACACACGACATACCCAGACAAGTAAAGACACAGCCCGTGTACACACTGCCTGAGCTGAAAGGACCCAGGGCAGAGCACACACATGCTTGTTTGGGCCCACACAGCCCCAGCACCCTCAGACAGACCCACACAGCTCCAGCATCCCTCCAGACAGACCCACACAGCCCCAGCACCCTCAGACAGACCCACATAGGCCCAGCACCACCCAGACAGACCCACACAGCCCCAGCACCACCCAGACAGATCCACACAGGCCCAGAAACCCCAGACAGACCCATGCAATCCCAGAGCCCCACCAGACAGGCCCACACAGCCCCAGCACCCTCCCTCCCAGACAGACACACATGGCACCAGTACCCCCTTAGACAGACAAGGCTATGCAGCTGCCAGCACTCAGGACCCCTCAGCAAACAGGTAGGCCTCCAGTCATAAGCACTTCCCTGCAAAGTGATTGTACGATATCATCAACTCTCTCCTTAAGTGTTTTGTCTCTTTTTACTGATGAACAGCTAAATTCCCACAGAAAGTTTTGATGAGAAAACATAAAATAAAAACCGAAGCACACCAGATTTCTGAGTACAAAATATTGAGTCAACTCTCCCTACTAGAAATTTCTGAGTTCTTGTTTGTCCTCACTGAGTCTCCTCCTGATGCCTAGTTTCTGGAGCACCTCAGAACAGGAGGTCATGTGCTAGTGCACTCCCCCAGCTTTGGATCATGGCCTGCATACAAGTACGTTGAGAGACAGGAACGTTCCTACACGACTCAAGGCTGGAGGCACTTCAGGGAGTGCAGGAATGTGACATGCTGTTCCACTTTAGGAACTAGTACCTTGGAGAAGATATAAACACGGGTGCCCACTGAAATGGCTAAGAAAGAAAAGGTCAATGTGTAAAAATGCACACTGGCCACTTCAGAGAAGCCCCCAGCCTGCGGAAAGGAAGATCTTCACGGATGACGCTGAGAGAGCGCTGGCAGTGGGATACAGCTTCTCTCAAAGCCCTTCGTGAGGTTCACCAGGGTTTGCTCTGCAGTAAGAAGCGGGATCTCATGTGTTATTCATGCTACTCCTCTGCTGTATGCAGCCCTGATGCACATTCCTAAGGCCTTGTGTCCCCTCAGCCTTTAGTACATCTACTGATACCACTCTGCTCTTGAAGGAGAAAATGAATCTTGAAATCCACAGCCCAAATATATCCTGTCTGGTAGTAAATTATACTAACAAGCTCCCTCCAGCACATTCCTAGCTGGGCCCGGGACTGCGGCGGACACAGCACCACATCCCAGCAGTCAGGGGAGCACAGAACTGTCATTAGACACAAGCGGCTCAGCACACGGACCAAGTGCAGTGCCAGCGCCAGGGCCGCCTGTCAGCAGTGTCCTGAGGATGTCCAGGCATCAGAGACCAGCAGGACAGGCAGCCATAGCTCAGGGGTCAGCTTCCTTTTGTGATCCATCAACTTAGAGGATCCAGACAGTGATAATCATCACATTTTAACGATAATTAAACCTTTCTGGGGGGTGGCTTACTCATCCTCCATTCTCTCCGCCTTCCAGCTGAGAAGCTGCAACCAAAATTTATATCTCCCAGACTCCCTTGCAACTAAGGGTTCTACATGCAAATGGAGTTCGTCCAGGCCAATGAGCATGGTCCAGAGTCGGGGGCAGAACTGAGCCCCAGCCCACCTTCCTGAGGATCTCTTAGTGGCCCTCCATGGAAATGCCCAGCTGCCTGCAGCCCACAGCATCCACCCGCCAGCACCAGCCACCACCATGATGCTGTGGGTCCTGGCGGCTGTCCAGCCCGCCCCCTCAAGGCAGCAAAGGACACAGGGTCCCTACAAGGATAGTCTCTCAGGCAAGGCTCTCCCTGCAGTAGGTCTGCCTGTGCTGGGCAGCCAGGGACTCCTGCGGAACCTGTTCTGGGGCCGTCCACGGACTTGGAGGCTCAGAACCTAGAACTGAATCCCCTCCTGCTCACAGTACCCTGAGCCAGGTGACACCGCGCCCCAGTGCACAGAGGCCACGCGTGTGTGCCAGGGCTGCACATTGGGCTCCAGTCTGTCCACCCATGCACTAGCTTGATCTCACTGAACCTCTCAGCCTCCACATCTCTATTTCTTTCTTTATTTCTAAAGGAGCAATTTCCAACCATTGGCCACAAGAATTTTAAGATATTTAACACCTGACTCTTAGTCAGAAACACTTAACTCCATTTTCCTGATTGTCAAATTTAAAAAAAGACGCCGAGACTGGTTTGGCTCAGTGGATAGAGCATCGGCCTGCAGACTGAAGGGTCCCAGGTTCGATTCTGGCCGGGGCATGTATCCTAGTTGCGGGCACACCCCCAGTGGCGGGTGTGCAGGAGGCGGCTGATCGATGTCTCTCTCATCAATGTTTCTGACTCTCTATCCCTCTCCCTTCCTCTCTGTAAAAAATCAATAAAATATATATATATTTTTAAAAAAGACAACACCCAACATAACAATAGCTGTCCAGTGTGAATGAATCAAAATTATTCCTATTTTTTTTGTCAGAACGGCCTAAGTTATGTCTTTTTGGTGTGGCACTAGAATTTTAGTAGGCTAATGAATTTATGTGGACACTGAGATGAAAAAGGTTAAAAATCGTTGCTCTAAAGTAGGAACAATAAGTGTCCTACACATTAAATATATTAAGTTAGATCTTATGAATAGTCTTTCACAGCATTAAGTATAGAGTTGGTCCTCAAAAAGTTAGTCCCTGATTCTTTCACAAAGCTCATTCAATGTGTTAGATACTCAGAAAATTTATTTATTTTTCCCTTTCCTGCTCATGAATGTAATTTCACTGATCAGTACCTCTTCTAAAAAGCAAGAATTAGTTCTGTTAGGAATTTATGAGTGAGCAACATGCAGACATGATAAATGAATATAATTAATGTATATCTATATTTATCACAGCACAATTACCCAGTTATGAGTAGTCCATGTATTGTTTACCTGCCTTATAGGAGATGTCACGGGAAATTGCTACTGAAACCCAAGGTTATAAGCCAGACACCAGCAGGCACACAGATGCCGCCCGGCCGTGGCACTATTGTTCACTGTGAAGAGCAGAAACTAGTGTCCCTTGCCTTTTTCTCCAACGTTTTTAATACTTTAAACCTCATAGCAATCTTTGAGGTGGTAACCTTAAATAACAAGGGGTACAGATGGGGTCCCACCCTTCTCACCATGGGCCCCAATCTCACAATCCAGCCTCTCCAACCCCAGCACACCCTGTACATGAGAACCCAACTCTCCCGGAACTGGCTGCGGAGAGCTCCTCAGAGCCCTGGCTGCTGCCCTGAGAGCTGGTCTCTCTGCACCCAGATCACTTCCCCTTGTGCCTCTGCCCCTTACTTCCTAACCATCGCCCCTTCCCAGCAGTGCCTGGCACAGCGCCCTGAACCTAGGCCAGGTGTTGCTCTCCTCGGCTTGCTCTTGTTGCTCCATCTGCCCTGATGATTTTGAACTCATCAACCTGTGAAGGTTTCTGTCCAAGATGAGCACCTGCCCGGAGATCCCTGCCCTTCCCAGGCACAACACAAAAGGGCATCTATCCTGGCTGGTCCCTGAGGGTGCAGCCCAGAAGCCTGCATGAGGGATGCATCTGACAGGCATCCTTGGCCAGCCAGCTGGGCCAGGCTCCCATTAGCAATGTCCAGGTCCAACCACCAAAACAAAGCTGCCACAACACAGTCCTGTTCACACTACGGTCCTGTTCACTCTCCTCTCCTGGGTGACAAGCGTGACTGTCCATCATGCTTCCGAGGGCTCCAGGAAGCCCCTGCTGGGGCTGAGCCAGGCCCAAGTCCTGCGGGGGAGTGACCGAGCCCTTGTCAGGTCCCACCTGATGTGCCATCCCTCCTGCAGCTCTGCCGCCTGTCTCCTCTCTGCAGAAGCACATGCTTCTCAGAAATCACGAAACAAATCATACGTGTGGCCAAACCACCCGACTTTCCCCTGCTTCATCTGTTTGGGCCAGGATTTTTCTAGAACAATACTTGCACTCTAGCTGCTATTCCAGTCAAAATCTGGATTCTGAGCTGCAACCTGTTTCTCCTGTTGGTACCCACATTGCTTGCCCTTGTCTGCACAGTGCTCACCAAAGCTCAGGGACCATGTTCTGTGACCCAATCAACACTACCCAGATGCTTCTGGAACTCGGCCTCTCGCCACACCAGCACCCCTCTGTGTGCTTGGAGCCTGACAACCTTCTCTCTATTGTGGCAAACGCTACTGACAGGCAAAGGCCGTAGACATACTGGAGCGGGATGCATAGGAGTGGGCAGCGCATGCCCCAGCTCGAGGCTTGGCATCTCCCTGCAGAGAATCCTCCCTGGACATAGGCCCTGCCACCCTCAGCGCCAGCCTCCCGCTAAGCCAGGCGGCTCACAGGTCTTTTTCTCCGTGGTGTTCAGTGACTTCGCAGCCAGCAGCGCCTCCTGAAGGCTGGGAGGCTCGGGCTTCCCACGCCCATCATTGCCTGCACAGGGCGGGCATCAGCGCCACCTTGACCATGAGGAGCCAGGAAGTGAGAGGAGCATGGCTGGCAGCAGACTCAGAAACTCCGATTCCTTCTTCGAGCAACAGCCTGGGGAACAGGGACAGCCCCTTCGCTGTGGACACAGTGGCGGGGTTTCCTCCCAGACTCTCTGAGGAGCCCTGCGGCCTGACACAGGGATCCTGAAGCCCTGGCACATAGGAAAGATAAGGAAGCTATGATTAGGCTCCAGCCCATGGCTGAGTCATGGAGCAAGACCCAGGAGTGTCCCCACACCTCAGAGGCCTCTTCCAGACATATAAGTGGGTCCCACACAAGAAGGCAGTGGTCACCGTGCCCTCGGCAGGAGTATCCCTACCCAGCCTGGACCCAAGGCCCATGTGGGGACAGTGTAGGGACAAGGGGATAGTGTGGGGACAGTGGGGGACAGTGAAGGCACAGTATGGGGACTAGAAAACAGTGTGGGGACAATGAGGGGACTGTGAGGACAGGGTGACATTGTGGGTGACTGAGGCTTCTACCTCTGCTGGGTCTGCTGGGTCCATGACACCAGCTGTGGGTCAGGAACTCCGGAAGTGGGTGGGGCTATGCTGTCAGGTGGGCTGAGCCTTGATGCAGTCCTGAGTCTGGGACATAGGGGCATCAGGGGGGCATCAGGGTGCTGGGGAACATGCTTGTGGAGGCAGCTGCGGGTGCCAGGTTGCAGGTCCAGCGAGAGGAAAGGTAGAGAGGAGAGCCCGCTGCTTGGCGGTCCCTGAGATGAAACCTTCCACTTGCTTCCAGGTTTGCTCGCTTAGCACAGTGAGAGCCATGAGCTGGTGAATCGTGGGTTCTAGGGGCTCACAAAAAGACCTCCTTTCTCTCTGATTGACATGCTTCCCTCCTTTATCTGCTTATGCTGCCCCCCAGACCTGACCCTTTGTGTCTGATATTTGCCAGAAACTATCAAAGTAACAAGCACAAATTCTAAGGGAAGCCTGGTCCACCTGCCCTGTCACCTCCTCTGGAGCCACAAGACCCACCTGTTCCCAGGACCCACAGCTGTTATCCTAACAGGTCACGCCTAAAACACCGGCTGAGGTCATGGCCCTACTAGTCTGATCACTCGGCCTCCAAAGTAAGGAAAGGAAGCAGAAACCACCAATCAGCTTTCTCCTTACCCAACGGTTTGCTTTTATAAAGAAAACGATTTCCTTTGATTAAAAATGACAGTTGCTTCTGACAGACACTTGTGAACCTTTTGACTTCTTGAAAAACTCAAATATCCAAAAACTTGGAAAAATATTCACAGATGATAAGACATTAGTTGGAACAGGTGTGCTCTGAAAGGCTAAACTTCCTGCCCAGCCCTGCCAGCCCAGCCCTGACTGCCCAGCCAGCCCAGCTCGGCCTGCCCAGGCCTGCCCAGCTCTGCCTGCCCAACCCTGTCTGCCCAGACCGCCCAGCCCTGCCTGCCCAGCCCTGCCTGCCCAACCCTACCCAGCCCGCCCAGCCCTGCCTGCCCAACTCTGCCCAGCCCTGCCCAGCCCTGCCCAGCCCACCCAGCCCTGCCCAGCCCTGCCTGGAATCGGAGTTTCTGAGTCTCCTGCCCAGCCCTGCGCAGCCCTGCCAGCCCAGCCCTGCCAGCCCAGCCCTGCCCAACCCTGCCTGCCCAGCCCTGCCTAGCCCTGCCTGCCCAGCCCTGCCAGCCCAGCCCTGCCCAGCCCTGCCTGCCCAGCCCTGCCCAGCCCTGCCAGCCCAGCCCTGCCTGCCTAGCCTTGCCCAGCTCTGCCTGCCCAGCCCTGCCCAACCCTGCCTTCCCAGCCCTCCCAGCCCTGCCTGCCCAGCCTTGCCCAGCTGTCTCTCACACTGCCCTGCACTGTTCCCTGCTGGTTCAACAGAGATGGCTTCCGACATCCCCCAGCCAACCCCTGAAAGAAGGGGCACCAACCTCTCTGCAAGTGTCTGTCATGCCACCCATGATGGCACCACCACTCAACCCCAGCACACTTGGGCCTTGGCCTCAACAGCTCCGCTGTCTCCTCTCTATCCTCACTCTCTGCCTGGTCCCCTCTGCAGTGACCTTCCACAGGGCCTGTTAGTGGCTTCCGATTACTCTCGTAGGCGTCACCAGCACTTTCTTTCCAACACCATGTAATGAAGACACAGTCTGGCCACTTCCTGCCTGGTCCCACCGCCTTCCCACTGCTCCTGCCCCCACACTCCATACACCCCTCCTCCTGGTCTCTGGGACCCCCTCATGACTCTTAACACCCCAAACTCGGTGTCCACCCAGCACCTACCTGGACACTTGTGTCATTCCGTGTATTTGCTCTGGGCGTCCACTCTGTCTCCGTCACACCTGGAGGACAGGCTCTGATTCTCTTGTTTCCTGCTCTACCCCCAGCACCTGGCACAGAGCTGGCAGGGACACAGCGTGCTCTGAAAGCCCTCAGTGAAGAGTGGCCACGTGGCGCCTTGCATTTCAGGATGTTGTCTGCATTCCCATCTTTTCTGGCGGAACCATTCTGAGACCTGTGTCTCCTTGCTAGCAGCCTGTCTGACAGGGACCTGCAGACTCCTGGCGGAACTGAGCGGTCGTCCACTCCTCACGGACTTGCACTCATCTCCCCAGTGGAACAATACGTGGAGCAGGGAAGTGGGCCAGCCTCTCTCAGCCACTACAGAGCTGTGTGACCGATGTCAACGGCTGAGTTTCTCTGCTGGTGCGAGTAAAAAGCAGGGCGATGACAATACCTCTAGCTCATTCACAGGGCGGTAGGGGATGAAACTCAATCACTGTGTTTCTCTCTGGTGAGCTACAAATTGCCCAGAGCCAGAGCTGGCACTGACAATCCCTCTACCTCACCCACATGAGCAGCATCGGGCTCTGGGCCCACCCAACCAGCTGTCCTGTCCTGAGCAGCTGCTGTGTGCCCACTTGATGGGCCCTGTCACATGGCCTGGATTATTCCCTCTTATACCACCCAGTAAAAGGAAACAGTGCTTCCCACCCCACAGAGGAGAGTAACCAACACCTACAGAGGTGGCTGTACAGTCAGTCCCTATAGGTGCTGACATTGGGCAGCAAGTGTGTGAACAGCCAATGTGAAGTGCTACTATGTTTTTACCTTTTTGTGAACTACCCACATGCCACTCCCACAGAGTCCCCCACTGCCTGATTAATGCTGTTTCTGCTTGAAGCCATGGGAGCCTGGAGGCTCCTTCCTACGCCCCCCCCCCACTGCCTGCTCTCCAACAGCTGAGAAGCAAGCCCTACTGCATGTAGCCGTGGCCCCCAGGACACCGTGTCCTGAGAGAGTGGAGGGAACAGAGGCAAGACAGGGCTCCTGTCTCCACGTGCTCTCTGCACCCTGACCACCACAGCTCTGTTCCCTCAGGTTGAGCCCCTGACAGCCGTGCAGAATATTTTTGTCCTTGAATCTACCTGTTTCTGGTGCTAGAATAAACAGAACCCCAACTGATATACTTTGCAAAAGGGAAAATGATCCTATATAATAAAGAGATAATATGCAAATTAATCCTGCCCTTGCACAAGATGGTCGTCCCCATGTGGGCAAAGATGGCCACCACAAGATGGCTGGCAGGGGAGGGTAGTTGTGGGCACCTGGGCCAGCAGGGAAGGGCAGTTGGGGGCAATTGGGCTGGCAGGAGAGCAATTAGACATCAATCAGGCTGGCAGGTAGAAGTGATTAGGGGGTCATCAGGCTGGCAGACAGCCAAGGAGCTGGGACTCAGCAGTCCTGGATTGTACGAGGGATGTTTGACTGCCTGTGGGATTGGGCCTAAACCAGCAGTCGGACATCCTCTGAGGGGTCCCAGAAAGGAGAGGGTGCAGGCTGGGCTGAGGGACACCTCCCCCAGTGCACGAATATCATGCACGGAGCCTCTAGTGTAAATTATAATGAAGTCCCAAAAACTCTTGTAGTGACTAAATAATAAATATGCTGATGAATGAATATCCCTATTCCTATAGAGTCATGTAATATCTACACTAATAAAAGAGAAAGATGTAAATTGACTGTACCTTCGTAACGCAAATCAGCCATTCAGGTGTGAGTATGCAAATTAACCCAACAAAGCTGGTGGATTAATTTGCATATACAATCACTGAGTAGCCAACCAGGGGCAGGGCAGGCCACTCCGGTCCTCTGGACAGTGTGGGAAGGCGGAAAGCCAACTCCAGGCCAGAGCAAAAGCAGAAAGGCAGATCTGGTCCAGAGCAAAGGCGGTGCTGGCAGCCAGGGGAAGGAAGGCCTATTCTTGCATAAATGTTCATGCATCAGGCCTCTAGTATTAAATAATAGGCTAAGTACCATATTCAAACACATGCCACAAAGCAAACAGCCCAGACAGGCATGGAAGAGAGCAGAGGGAAAGGACATGGCCAGCGTACATTGTGGCCAGGGCCTCTACCTCCCCACACATGCTGCCTGGCCCAGTGAACTTCCTCAGGGCCCAAGGATGCTGATGAACAGGACTCTTCTCTCAGACATGAGGGTGGGGATTTCAAGGCTCAGCACATGTCATTCTTATCACTTCTTTGGACTCTGCCTGAGAGAGAGCCAGCTCCATCACCCCTGGTGCAGGTGCTGAGATCAGGGAGCTGGGGTTCCAGAAGTGTGTCCCAGGGAGAACAGAGGTGTGGTTGGAATGTAACATAACAACACATGACTGCGCAGAGAAGCTGAAGAAGCTCCAGAAGGGATACCTGCCCTAATGGGCAGGATAGCCGTTAGAAGATAGCTGCTCAGCTGGCCTTCGAGGATGGACAGAATTGGCAGAGAAGAGACAGAGGGCATTCCAGGAAGACAGATAAGTATTAGCAAAGTCAGGGGAGGAGCAGCACTGAGGCATGTGCAATGGATGTGAGGCAGGTGCCACAGAAGGGCAGATCTGAGTGGGAAGTGAGAAACGACCATGGAGGGTCTGTGTGTGGTGGCACTGTAGCTCCTAGAACATAAACCCTCCTTGACGACACCCAGAGATGCCCTCCTCTGCAGATTGGAGAGGAATCCTGTCATTCGAGCTGCATACAATGAGGGCAAATGGAGAGATGGCCTGAGGGTGAGAACAGCTGGTAATCATTGTGCTATGGAGAAGACTACTGCTGCCCATTGCACTCTAGGGGCCAAAGAACTGGATGGTAATTACACTCTTGCTCATGAATATTCATTTAAGCTTCACAATGAAACTTGCATGAACCTGCTGGAACATGGCACTCCTTACTCCCAGGACAAAGGCACTGTCTTTAACTACCACGCCTACCAAGTAGTAGGTGCTCAACTAAATCCACCCAATAAACCAGAGTGGAGACAACGCCCTGCTTCATGCTCACCACCAACTTTATAAGGTGCATACTTTATTCCTATATGATAATTAGGTGAATGATTTAGGTAATTCATAAAAATTTTGCTGAAAAAATATGTAACCAGATTATTTATTTTTGGGTCATTGAATAAAATGATGATTCAAAATCTCTAGACAGTATTTTTATTACACTTCTAAAAGAACTACTTCCCCAGAGAGGCCCCAGGTCCACTAGTCCGAGGACGTTTTCAGTCCAGTGATGCAGATGAAGAAGCTCTCCTCCGAGCATGGATGGACATACTGAGTGTCAGCAAATGAATCCATCACTTCCCAATGGCTGGTTTCCTTTGTTATAGCAATATTTACTGTTATTGCCAATACTTTGTTTTTTAAGAAAGAAATATTTGGAAAATATTTCTCCTAAAAAGGTTAGAAATATGAATTCTTTACTTTAGTGTTTAAGTTGTAAATTATAATACTAAGGAAGCTTAAAATAAAATGAATACAATTTATACACCTCTGAAATTGTGTGGATGTAGTGTTATCAAATACTGTTAAGTTACTAGATCTATACACATATATACATATGTCTACATGCATATATTCATTTTACATGTGAATATATATATAAGGCATTTAAAAAATAATTTCAATAATTTAATACTAAGCCTAGGCAACCTTAGACATTTTGTCAAAATAGTAACCCTCCAACGTTTCGTGTGGAATATTAAAATGGAAGAATGCTTCTGCTCAAACTGCTCCTAAAATGCCCATTCTGGATAGTATTAAATATATCCTATGTACTCATTTCTGTTCATCTTAATAAAAAACTAATGTAATTTCTTTCTCTTTTTAAAGATTACAACAGGCCTGAATGGACAAGGGACCTTCCAAAGCTTGCTGTACTCTACCTCAAGTAGGCCTTACTGCACTTCAGGTGACCTTACTCCACCTCATGAATGGCCTTACTCTACCTCAGGGGTGACCTTAGGTGACCTTACTCCACCTCAGGGTGGCCTTACTCCCCTCAGGGGTGACCTTACTCCACCTCAGGGTGACCTTACTCCACATCAGGGGTGAGCTTAGGTGACCTTACTCCATCTCAGGAGTGACCTTACTCTACCTCAGAAGTGACCTTAGGTGACCTTACTCCACCTCAGAGATGGCTTTACCTCAGGGATGGCTTTACTCTATGACAGGGTAACCTTAGGTGACCTTACTCCACCTCGGGTGACCTTATTCCACCTCAGGGTGACCTTACTTCACCTCAGGGGTGGCCTTACTCCACCTCAGGCAGGTGGAGCATGGACCCCAGAGACTTGGCATCCAGAGCAGAGCCCAGCCTAGGATGCCAGCATGTGCTTGGACAGGTGGACCGGGCATGCAGTTTAAGGGGATGGGCATTCTGAGGACAGGGAAGGTCCCCGGCCTCCACTTCGCACCGTGGATCTTGCCCACATTGGAGCAAGACACAGCCGAGCAGGAAACTCGCACAACAGCCCTGTCATGTGGCTATTTGACCACATGGCACTATCTTCACTTGCACAAAGTTGTGCTCTCTAGAAAACACACAGTTGCAGATACCAAACCAAAGCAACAGAAATAAAGCGTTGTGTCAAAGACAACGAAGGAAAAGAACAATTCACCATGTTGAGCACTAAGCATAGCTCCAATTGGGCATGCTGCAGCGTGAAGGCGGCCTAGGGTCTGCAAATCCAACATCCCTGGAGAGAAGTGGGGAGGCACCTCAGGCAGGCTCTGCTGGCCTCTCAGGAATAGCATGTACAAGCAGCTCCCGAATACAGTGTCCCAGCTGCCAGCATTCTCCTCCATTTACAGGAACCTGCTGGGCACAGACACAGGACCAATGCACATGACGAGCCCCAGGGACGCGGATCTCTCATCCAAGCAGGGCCTCCCATCTGGTCTGCCCATTGTCATAGAGCTCCCTTAATAAGGATGACGTCGGTCACTGTGCACGTTCCCAAGGGAACCTAGGCACTCAGTCAGAAGTACAGAAATGCAAGGATGGAAGAGAGTGGAGCTCTTAGCATAGGAGAAGGAATGGGCAGTATCAGACAGAACACAGACTTCCCTACATTAAAGAAGGGGGTTGGGGAAGTGACAAGTTCCAAGTTGGGTTTTACAGAGGAGTTCCAAATCAGGAAAGAGTGGGGACTGGGTTTCTTTTCACTGACGTATTTATAGAGACAACAAGCAGGGGAGCGTCCGATAGAGTCCAAGACTGGTCTCCTGGGATCTTGGGCCCAGATAGGCTCCGGCTCCTCTGTGGCTCACCGTGAAGCAAGCTGCCACTGGCCAGGGAGTCAGCGCTTCATTCCAACTGGTGACGGAATCTAGAAAGACTGACCAAGGGATGACACTACACAGCAGTGTTTTAGGGATGATATTGGTAGAAATGGAGAAGGCAGACGGGAGCAGAGGCAGGTGTGCCTGCTGAAGGTGGCTGTACTCACGCAGGTATGAGTTAGCAGGACCTGAATGAGGCCGGGTGCTGCAGGTACTAAGGAAACAAGGTGGATGTCAGAGATGTTGCCGTGGTTACAGTGAAAGGGTGTGGCTCTGGTGCAGGTGCAGGTAACAAGAGCAAGAAGAAAACAGAGCAGGGTTCTGATGGGTCAGCTGCTGCTGCTGTCTCCAGATACCCGGCCAGGGAGGGATCAGGCACTAGAAGGATGAGGAATAACAACATTGTCCAGAGCAGAAGAGCTGAAAATTACATAGAAAGTGGAGAACTTTTCCATTTGTTACCAGAATGGAAGGAAATTTTCTAAATAGTAATGACTGTAAGAGCCAAGCCATTGGTGCAAACCCTAAGATGTCTGGACCAAGCACAGAACAGGATTCAGGAGAGAGAAGAGTAAGAAACATTGGGAGTGGCAAGCAACAAGAAGATGGGTGAAGACTGTGGCAGGGGAGCCAGGCATGGGAGGTGGCAACCAGCTGTCACCTGGACAGAGGAGCAGGTAACGGTGCAGATGGAGGGCTCTTGCAGTGGGGAAGCCCCGCATGATGTCAAAGCGAAACGTCTTCCTGTCATGACAGTGACTGTATCCCAGGTCAGAAAAGAGCCACAAGGCCACTGGTGAGGTCTACTCAGGAGAGGACAAACAGAACACAGGTTCACACCGGGAGGGTGGGGCCAGGCAGTGGAAATAGCATCCATGCCACACAGTCACCCCAAGGCCCTGCTGTCCATCTCACGGAGTGCTCTTCCCAGCTCTTCCCTGGCCATAGCACCCTTCCCTGCACGCTGCACAGTTCCCTCCAGAACCTCACCACTCTCTCCGCCCCTTGCTCAGCCAGTCACTCTTCCTTCTCTAGTGTGGTTTTTCGATAGAACATGCCACTCCCTGAGCATTTACCTTTATTCATGAGTATTTATTCTCTGCCTTGACCTGAAGGTAGGCTCTTGGGGTAGGCATGCATCTTTCCTGTCCATCGCTGCTCTCTATAGCTCAGAACCAGCCTCAGTGCTCGGAAGTGAGGCGTGACCACACTGCACACCAACCCTCCTCTGGCTCAGCACTCACGGGTGCTCAGGACACAAGCTTCTTCCTTCCCACTTCAGTGGCTTGTAAAACAGTGATCAAAACATGACTGGGTGCAGGAAAAATTAGTACAGGTTTAAATTACACAAATAAATAACAAAATAACAAAGGGCCTCGCACAGCAGACACTCCATAAACTGTGTGTGTGTGTGTGTGTGTGTGTGTGTAGAGGACATGTTAGCAAGAGCCACAGGACTCACTGCCTGAGGTCACAGCTGCTGCCTTCAAAGTGAGCAGCCGAGAGAGGTGTTCACGTTGGCTCTGTTATGTGAGAAAAAACAGCAGCACCACAGGCAGCGGGGGTGATCAGACAGATGTGGACTAAAAAAAAACAGTCAAGACTGTCCACTGAGAAAGCAAGTTAGAGACAGTGAGAGTCAGGAATCTAGAGGAAATCAGGTTTGAAACACTAGAGATGAAAAACACATGGAAAGACAGGTGGGTAGGGGCAGCTGAGATAACATCATGGCCACCAACTCTGAGCACCTCACAAGAACTGGCCTGGGACACCAGACCAACATGTCTCTGAAACGTCAGAGACTTTGTCCAACGTGCTGTACCCTGAGTCAAGGGGCCCAGTTATTAAACCACTCAAGGCACAGTCACGCCCTTGAGTGTGAAGTCTTCTTTTGTAAATGACACAGTCACAATGTGACCCTCACTCAGAAAGAGAGCATCTCCCTGCGCTCTGCCAAGGAGCTGCTGGCCTGGCTTGCGCTGTGCACACTGCAGTCCTCTGCATCAGTGTACATCCAAAGGGCCACTGGTCATAGTCTCTGCCATTTTTTAATCAACATTTTTTACATACACAGAGTGTCCAGATTATTATGATCTCTGAATATAGAATAATCTGTCAGTATGTGTGTGTGTGTGTGTGTGTGTGTGTGTGTGTGTGTGTGTGTTGAAGGCCTGATGCATGAATTTGTGCATGGGTGAGGTCCAGCCAGCCTGGCCAGGGGGAGGGAACATGGGCAGTTGGCTGGCCTGCCTGCTGGTCAAAGTCCTGGTTGAGGGGACAATTTGTATATTAGCCTTTTATTATATAAGATATACAATGAGTTGCCTGATTATTATGCATTCAGAGATCATAATAATCTGGCCACTCAGTGTAGTGTTGGTCACGACTACACCAAGCAATTATGTGAGCAGCTCTCAGTGAGAAGATGAATGTAGTTCCCTATCTTGTGTTTAAAGCTAATTGAAAATAAATATAAATGTATATGCAAGCTAATGCAATGAATTTACTGAAAAGTATTTTCTGAGGATTAATTAGTATCTATACTAGTAAGAGGGTAATATGCTAATTAGACTGGGTCAACCAAATATCTTCTGGACATCCAACTTTTTTCTGGACAAAGCCACAGTAGTGGGAGCCAAGGCAGAGGTGGTTAGGGGCAATCAGGCCCTCAGGGAAGCAAGCAGTTAGGGGCGATCAGGCTGGCAGAGGAGCAAATAATTAGGGGTGAGATCAGTCTAGTGATGGGGAGCAAGCAATTAGGGGACAATCAGGCTGCCATGGGAGGAAAGTTGGGGGTGACCAGGCCAGCAGGGAGGGAAGTTGGGGGTGACCAAGCAACCAGGCAGAGGCAGTTAGGGGAGATCAGACCAGCAGGGGAGGGCAGTTGGGGAAGCAGTTAGCTATTAATGAGGCCAGCAGGGAAGAGGTTAGGGTGTGATCAGGCTGGCAGGTTAAAGCAGTTAGGGAACCAGGCAGGCAGGCAGGTGAGCAATTAGGAGCCAACGGTCTCGGATTGTAAGAGGAATGTCTGACTAATGGTTTAGGCACAATCTTTGTGGGATCGGGCCTAACCCAGCAGTCAGACATCCCTGCAGGGTCCCAGATTGGAGAGTGTGCAGGCTGGGCTGAGGGACACCCCACTCCATGCACAAATTTTATGCAATGGGCCTCTGGTATATATATAAAAGCACAACATACAAATTGACCAGAGAGCAGAATGACCAGATGCTATGATGTGAACTGACCACCAAGGGACAGACACTCAATGCAGGGACTGGCCCCAGACTGCAGGCCCCAATCACCCAATGGAGGCTTGCTGGCCAACCTCTTGGTCCCTCCTCCCAGCCGGCAGACTCCAATCACCCAATGGGGAACAGGAACTGGGGGTAAGTGGCAGCTGATGTTGGTGGTGCCAGTTCAAGGTGGGTGCAAGTGAGCAAAACCCCAATTGCCCAACAGATTATCCCACACACAGAGGGCAACCAGCATTGGCAGCAGGGGATGAAGCTGGCTGTTGGTAGCCAGAAAAGACCAGCCCTGATCACAGGCCAGGCCTAGGGTCCCTATGCATGCTCGAATTGTGTGCACCAGGCCTCTAGTTTCTAAATAAGACATATCAGAGGAGAAGAACAACATCTTAAAAGACAGAAGCAGTTTCCCAGTGAATTGAGATTCCTGTGAAATGTCACTCATCCCCAGAAATCCAGCCTACATGACACAGATTCCAGGAGTCCTTCGCAGTCCAGCCCCAACCTGCTCTCCTACCACACCTCCAATTGGCTGGAACTCTCCACTGCAGAGCAGTTTTTCTTTACCTTTACTTCCCTCCACATCCAAATGGTGACCTTTCCACCTCATGTAGACGATTGGTGGGGTGATGCTAGATGAGAATGAGCAATGAAGAGATTGTGGGTAAGGGTGAGGAATGGGGTGATGCTAGTGACCGTGACCAGTGGGGTAATGCAGGGTATGGGTGAGCAGTGAGGTAATGTTGGGTGAGAGTGAGCAGTAGCAGTGATGCTGGGTGAGGGTGAGCAGTGTGGTGATGCTTGCTGAGGGTTAGTGGTGGGGTGAAGCTAGGTGACGGTGAGTGGTGGGATGATGCTGGGTAAGGGTGAGCAGTGGGGTGATGAAGAGCGATGGGGTGATGCTGGGTGACCGTGAATAATGGTTGATGCTGGGTGAACATGAACATTGGGGTGATGCTGAGTGATGGTAAGCAGAGGGGGTGATGCTGGGTGATGGTGACCAGTGGGGTGATGCTGAGTGACCGTAAACAGTGGAGTGATGGTGGGTGACCATGAGCAGTGGGGTGGTGCTGGGTGATGGTGACCAGTGGGGTGATGCTGTGTGAGGCTGAGCAGTTTGGGTGATGCTGGGTGATGGTGAGTGGAAGGGTAATGCGGGTTGAGGGTGAGCAGTGGGGTGATGCTGAGTGAGGGTGACTAGTGGAGCCGATGCTGGATAAATATGAGTGGTGGGGGTGATGCTGGGTGATGGTGAACAGTGGGTGAAAGGCTGTGTGATGGTGAACAGCGGGGTGATGCTAGGTGATAGTGAGTGTTGGGGTGATGTGGGGTAATGGTGAGCAGTGGGGGGTATGCTGAGTGAGGGAGAGCAGTGGGGTGCTGCTGGGTAAAGGTGAGCAGTGGGGTGATGCTGTTTGATGGTGAGCAGTAGGGTGATGGTGGGTGAAGGTGAGCATTGGGGTGATGGTGGGTGAAGGTGAGCATTGGGGTGATGCTGGGTGAGGGTGAGAAGAGGGGATGGTGCTGGGTAATAGTGAGCGGTGGAGTGATACTGGGTGAGGGTGAACGGTGGGGTTGGGTGATATGGAGCAGTCGGGTGATGCTGGATGAGGATGAGCAATGGGGTGATGCTAGGTGAGGGTGAGTGGTAAGGTGATGCTGGGTGAAGGTGATCAGTGGGTTGATACTGGATGATGGTGAGCAGTGGGTGTGATGCTGGGTATTGTTGAGTGGTGGGGGTGATACTGGTTGATGGTGAGCAGTGGGGTGCTGCTTGGTGAAGGTGAGCAGTGGGGTGAAGCAGGATGATGGTGAACAGTGGGGGTGATGCTGGGTGAGGGTGAGCAGTGGGAGTGAAGCTGGTGAGGGTGAGCAGTGGGGGTGATGTTGGGTGAGTGGTGGGGTGATGTTGGCTGAGGGTGAGCAGTGAAGGGGATACTGGGGGAGGCTGAGCGGTGGGGAGGGGATGCTGTGTGACGCTGAGCAGTGGGGTGATGCTGGGTGAGGGTAAGCAGTGGGGGGATGCTGGGTGAAGGAGAACAGTGGGGGGTATGCTCAGTGAGGGTGAGCAGAGTGGGGATGCTGGATGAGAGTGAGAAGTGGGAGTGATGCTGAATGAGGGAAAGGAGAGGGGGTGGTGCTGGGTAATTGTGAGCGGTGGGGTGATGCTGGGTGATGGTAAGCAGTGGGGTGATGCTGGGTGAGGGTGAGCAGTTGGGGTCATGCTGGGTGAGAGTGAGCACTTAGAGTGATGCTGGGTGAGGTTCCATAGTGCTGTGGTGCTGGGTGATGGTGAGCAGTTGGGTGGATGCTGGGTGAGGTTGAGCTGTGTGTGGGGGGGATGTTGGGAGAG
>JAAGEH010000040.1:28916076-28946339 GCA_011751065.1 Lasiurus cinereus
AGCAGTGGGGTGATGCTGGGTGAGGGTAAGTGGTGGGGTGATGCTGGCTGACAAACCTACTGCAAATGTTTATTTTGCCTGTATTGTTTACACTACAGAGGTTATGTCTGACAGCTGCCAGGGAATAGAGTTTGCTCAGGTTTTGAAAGAATGAAAGTGAATCCATTTTTCTAACACTTGCTAATCTTGACATTTCTGTAACTCAGAAAATACCGTCATGTAGGGTCTTCCAAAGCCATTTTCTGCTTGTTGCCTGCACAGCAAACTACCTCCAGATGCATGGAAAACACTTTGTAGGCTACAACACCTTCTCACCTGGTCAATTCCTCTTAGTGCTAGGAGATGGCTGAGGACAGCAAAGGCTCAGGGGTGATGGGCTTGCCCTGAGGAAGCAAGGCTGCCTCTGGCCATGGTTTCAGCATTGCTCTGCTCCTATGCTACCCCAGTGATTCAAGGCTTGGGACAGTGGTTTCCAAAATATGAGATACTGTTGATGGGAGTCTGAGGAAAGTAGTTTCACCTGCAGGAATAATACAGCTCAGGTTAGCATTAGAGGGGGAACTTCTGCGAAATTGTTTAAACCTGGAATCCTACTCACAATCAGAGGATGTGGAAAACTGAGGAGGAATTGTGAGTGGTGTCACTGCGGAGCAGCTGCTACAGGACCCAAGTGATCAAGGCACAGGCTTAGGGACCGATGGGCCTTCTCTTAAACCATCACCTGGAGGTGTGGAACCCAAACACCTCTCATCTCTTTAAATAGCTCCACTCTCTGTGAGAGGACAATGATAATGTGACTGCCTGGATTCCACCACGGCCCACAGGGAGCAGCATGCAGTATACATAGCTGACACCGTGGTTATGACTGCCTATGACTATGGAGACATGTAGGCCCAGACCTAACCACATCTTCGTAAATCTTCCTGGTCCCTGTGCTGAAATGACAGGGTTCCTCCACACAGTTAGCACCCTCTAGGTGAGCGAACAGTATCTGGCTTCTAACCCAGTAAAGAATGATGACCTAGAACTGAGTGATAGTTCCAGGCTCCAAGACACTGGCCCCTGCATGGGGGAGAGACAAGAAACATTCCCAGGAGTGAGAGAGCCCTTTGGTCAAAGGTTCTTCAGCTTAGAAGTGCCCACCAGAGTGGAGAAGTACATGGCAGTGTGAGCTGGGCTGGAGTCTGACCCTGGTACCTAATAGTAGAATGTGCAATGAATAATATCACCTCTTTTCACAGAGGAAACGTGGAATGCACAGACACAGTGCCTCTGTGTTTTAGCAAACAGGAAGCCAGCCCACCAGATGAACCTGAATCCTATATAAGAAAAAGGTAATTAATATACAAATTAACCCTCACACCCTCACAAAATGGCTGCCTACTACCAGGCCCCCAGGGGGGTTAGTGAAAGAAAACCAAACAACTAAACAAGCAGGCTGTGTGAGGTGACCAGGAAAGCAGGGCAGGGGGGAGTGGGACATGAGAGGCAACCAGGCCAGTGGGGTAGGGGGGCAGTTGTGAGCAACCATGCCGGGGGGGGGGGCAGTTGGGACAATCAGGCAGGCAGGCAGGTGTGCAATTAGGAGCCAGCAGTCCAGGATTGTGAGAGGAATGTCCAACTGCCAGTTTAGGCCTGATCCCTGGAATCAAGGATCAGGCCTAAACCAGCAGTTGTACATCTCCCAAGGGTCCCAGATTGGAGAGGATACAGACTGGGCTGAGGAGGACCCCACCCATGCACAAACTTCATGCACCAAATTATTGTTTAGTACAAGTGATCCCCCTGCACACCTTCAGCTGGTCTCCTGGAAGGGTACCCATCCGACATCAAATGCATGTGGCTGCCCCCAGGACAATGAGCAGAAGGAGGAGGCACTGTGCCTGTATGACACAACCAGGTGATGAGACTTCCCAGGAGGAGTCAGAAAAGGCAGAGAAAGTGCCCTGATCTCCTCAGGGAGAGCATACAGACCCCTCCCATGGCATGGAAGCACTGGGAGTCCACGAGACACCACAGACCTCTCTGGTCTCAGTTCCTGACACACATAAATGCATTTTCACTTGATAATTAGAAATACAGGTGTTCTCTGATTTTCAGGTCGATTCTTTTCCCACAACAAATGGCAGGGCATCCTGTGTTCAGTCAGCACTGAAAAGGGGCAGCTATTACAGATTTTAGACTTGCTGCCTGCATCCACACCTAGGAATGGAGCTGTTGCAAGTCCTACATCGACACCTGAGTCCTGAGGACCCCTCACAGGACTGCACCCCATCTACACATGAGGGCCCCCCTCACAGGACTGCACCCCGTTTACCCCCCACCCAATGGATAAGCAGAAAGAAGAACAAACACCATGTCCACCAATTGAGTGACACGTGAACCCAGGTTTGAAGTGGCCTCACTTAATTTGGCAGAGCAGGCCATGCACCTGAAATGGGCCCTGTGTGGTAACTGAGCATTTCCATTTTCCAAGTTTCATAGAATCCTGAATTATGTCTGACAGCTCCATTTCACATTGAAGCCGGTTCCACACTGCTAACTAAGTACCAAAATGAGAAAATGTCACTAAGAACAAAAGAAGGCAAAAAGTGCATGCAAGTTCGATGCTATCAAATCTACTTTCCTGTGGGAAACTACTGTTCTCACATTGCCATGTTTTTGAGGGCTCCTCACTGCAACCCTGGGAGCAGTGCAGTGGACACCCCCAGGCCTGGAACCTCTGCCTTGGCTCCACCTGCTCCTGAATCAGAACTGCCACCTGCACAGACAAGCTTCTTTTCCTCAATTGGGTGAAAACAAGAGGAGGTTCTAGCAGGATCAAGACAGGTAAACCATCTCATTGGCTGTCCCTCCTTCGAACTTCCCATGGCCTCCACAGGCAGGAGGAGCCAAGGCCTCCTCTCCCTCTGCACTGGCCCTGCAGTGAGATTCTGCCTCCTTCCTGCCCAAATGGCTGCCAGGGTCCTCTCCACGTGGTGCCTGTGGGCATAGAGGCCCCTCTCTCCTGACCCCACTGCCTCAAGGACAGAGGCGCAGGGCTCAGACTCAGCCACCCTCACTGCCTCTGCTCCTGCTCCTGCCCATCTGTGGCTTTAAGGGATTGCCTCCAGCACAGCTGCTGCCTTTCTTGTGCGCAGCCTTCTGTCTGCCTGATGACCTGCCTGATCTCTGCTCCCCTGACGGCCTGGGCCTCCCGCCTGTTCTATCTAGTGAGCTGCTCCCAAAGGCAGCCCTGAGGTGTGTTCTGTCCTTTCCGGGGTCTCACTCCCTGATCCTGGACCCAGAGGCTGGAGGTGGATGCCTGTGTAATTCCTCACAATAATACCTTGTAATTAAAAACCACTGTGAAAGAAGGCTGTGGTCCTGATAGGCAGAGGGCTGGCTGTGGTCCTGACTCAGCTCTGGTCAGTGATACAACCCTGCAAAGTGACTGGGCCCCAATCTCCCTCTCTGCCTCTAGAAGGAGAGCTGGAGGAAGAGCCAAGGAATAAGGACCCTGGCTGTCTGACGATCACAGCATGGTTTGATTCCGTATCTCAGTGCCCTTCACCTCCCTTCCTGAGAGAAAAAGGTCAGAGTCCCTCATCCTCATGCACCCACTACAAGGCTGTTTGTACTCAGAGGAACATTTTTGCAAGATGGTTGAAGTTCTCAGTGTGACTCAACGGGAAAAGTTTCCTATTCCCTGCCATTGCCCAATGGGAATACAGTGGTACCTTGAGATACGAGTGCCCTAACATACGAAATTTTTGAGATACAAGCCGTCGAGCAAGCGATTTTTGCTTTGAAATACGAGCAACATTTGAGATAGGAGTAATTGCGCAGATCGGCTGGCTGCACATGACCCACCAGTTTACCGCGATTCAAGCATCTCATAGTTTCCCACGCCTCAAGGTTACGGAATGAATTAAACTCATATCTCGAGGTACCACTGTATCTGTGCTTACGAAATGCACGTGGATCTCCTGTTCTTATATTATTATTAAACTAGAGGCCTGGTGCATGAAAATCATGTGGGGGTTGGAGGAGGTCCCTCAGTATGGTCTGTACCCTCTCAAAATCCCAATCCCACAGCAGGATCAGGCCTAAATCAGGAGTCAGACATCTCTCTCACAATTCAGGACCACTGACTCCTAATTGCTCACCTGCCTGCCTGCCTCATCACCCCTAACCACTCTGCCTGCCTGCCTGATCACCCCTAACTACCCTGCCTGCCTGATTGCCCCTAACCACTACCTGCCTGCCTAATCACCCCTAACCACTCGGCCTGATTGCTCCCAACTGCTTGCCTGCCTGCCTGCCTATCATCCCTAACTGCCTCTGCCTGCCTTCCTGATTGTCCCTAACAACTCGCCTGCCTGCTTGATCATCCCTAACTGCTCATCTTCCTGCCTGAACACCACTAACCACTCATCTGCATGCCTGATCATCCCTAGTTGTTTCTCTCCCTGTTTGATCACCCCTAACCACTCACCTGCCTGCCTGATCACCCCTAAACCATTTGCCTTGGTTCCCACTGCAGTGGTTCATCTGAAAATGTCTGGAATGACATCCAGAAGGTTATTTGGCTGTCTGGTCTAATTAGCACATTACACTTTTACTATTATAGATGTAATTGAAATCTACTTACAGTGAAAAGTTAGTCATTATTAAAAGGCAAAGACATTCCATTTCTAAAGAAGCAGCCTGGTTACCGCATGTGTATTGATTGATGTGATCTTCTGAAATCACAGAATGCTGTTGTGCTCCAGAATCTCTTTTCTTCTGTTCCTTGCATCCCTGTTTGTGCCACTGAAGGGAAAAGAGGTAAAGCCACTGGGAAGCCATGCTTCTATGTGGCCCAGGCCACACCCCTTCCCCATGCAGATTGCTTACTGTTCCTGCCCAAAAAGTTCCTTCCTCAATCCTCTTGATGCTGACGAAGTTCTGTGTGTCCAGGTCTGGACGCTTGTCACCAATAATAAGTGACACCTTCAGGAATAGAGGCACCTTGGCCAAAAACCATACAGCACACTTCCAGCTAAGTCATTCCTAGAAAGTTCTTAAAAGGGGGTTTCTGGAAATGGAAGAAACCAGAGCCACTGCCCTGGCTCCTTACTCACCAGTGCTCCACTCACTGACGACCACATGTGTGGATCATGCCACAGTCACTCATTGTGAATAAAAGCACTTCCACTAGCTTCCTATTCCAGTGAGGAATGTGAGAAAGCTCCCTGATAGGGCTATAAAAGTCAGGGCAAAAAGCAGACTCGCATGGTCCTGAAGAAGTGCCAAGCAGGAAGGAGGGAGAAGATCTTGTGTATTTGCCCAATCAAGTCCAGATGTGTCTATGTTCTTCCTATAACATCAAAGACTGCATAACTTGAGCTGCTTCTTGCCACTGAGGTGTCCATATACAAAAGTGGACTCAGAGGATTAAAAATGGAAGCAGCATAAGTGGATATTGCATGGACATGCCCCCAGGAACAAATTGGTATGACAACTAAAAATACAGAAAAACTTTCTGAATAATCAACAGAAAACTTGCAGGAGAGAACCCTGATACCCAAAAACCAAAAATGGAGACCACATAGAGACTGGTAGAAGGGAAGAGGCATGAAAGGGCTGGCCAGGCCCCAACAGACAGCAGCTGAAGTCCTAGAGAGATATTTCAGCTGTGGGGGGTTACCACTGAGAACTCTGGGACTAATCCCAAAACTGGGTCCCCCAGCAGAGAGTACCAGAACTGAGAAGAGTACCCAAATAACATCTAGCTGTGGAAAATAGTGAGGTGCTGTCTGCCAGGTAGTGACAGCTGAAAGTTCAGACACCTCTTAAAGGGCCAATTCATAAAATTCACTGTGGAGCAACCCAACTTGTGCTTCAGCAGAGGGAGGGTAAAGTGAACTGGAGCTGTGAGAGCAGAACCCAGGACTGGGGACTTAGGAAATAAAGCTCAAAAGGCAGACACCCCACATTTCCTGAGCTGAGTCATTCTCTCACGCAGTGAAGGACATCTTTCCCACATGGGGGAAAACACTTGATACACTCTATTGGAAAATGCTTTCTCTGAGGCCACTTAAGAGGTTAAAGTAACAGTTAGCTTCCAGGCTGGAGCAACTGTCCCACTCTGTTTAAAAAGCTCTTGCGACATCTGAGGATGACTGCCTGGGGTCCAATTCAAGTTGGAATCCTATCAATCTGTAGGCAGAGGTGGTCTCTGGAGATTTTGAGTCTTTACCTGGTCTAATTAGTCATAAATAGCCTTTAACACTGTCCTACACTAGAGATTGAGAGGTGTAGAGGATCTACCTAATACACAGTCACAAACCCAAACTGAAAGCCAAAATGAGGAGACAAAGAAACAACCCCCCAAATGAAAGAACTAAAGAATTAACCAGAAGAAGAGATAAATAAAGCAGAGATAAGAAATTTGTCTGAAACAGAGTTCAGAGTAATGATAGTAAAGATTCTCAACAATGGCCAAAACCGGTTTTGCTCAGTGGATAGAGCATTGGCCTGTGGACTGAAAGGTCCCAGGTTCGATTCCGGTCAAGGGCATGTATCTTGGTTGTGGGTGCATCCCAAGTAGGGGGCGTGCAGAAGGCGGCTGATCGATGTGTCTCATCAATGTTTCTGACTGTCTACTTCTCTCCTTTCCTCTCTGTAAAAAAATCAATAAAATATATTTTTAAAAAAGATTCTCACAATGTGAAGAAAAGATATAGAATCTCTGAGAAAAGAACAGTCTGAGATAAAGAATGACACAAATAAAGAACACATTGGAAAAAAACACACAGCAGATTAGGGAAAGCTGAGGATCAAATCAATTAATTAGAAGACAGAGTTGAAAATGTAACTCAATCAGAGAACCAAAAGAAAAAAAATTAACAAAACAGGAGTACAGCTTAATAGAGGGATGAAACAACATGAAAGATAACAATATTGGAATAGCAGGTGTGTCAGATGAGGCAGAAAGGGAGAAAGTCATAGAGAAGGTGATTGAAGAAACAATGGTAGAAGACTTCCCTAACCTGGTAAAGGAAAAAGTCACTCAAGTTCAGGAGGCACAGAGAACCACAAACATGAAAAACCCAAACAAGCCCAATGCCCAGACATGTCATAATTAAAATGCCAAAAATTAAACACAAAGAATCTAAAAGGCAGCAAGGGAAAGGAAAACTGCTACCTACAAAGGAGTTCCCATAAGGCTGATACCTGATTTATCATCAGAAATTATACAGGCCAGAAGAAAATGGAATGAGGTACTCAAGATAATGGAAAGCAAGGATCTAAACGGTCAAATAATGAGAATCCCAGACCAAGAAAAAAAAAGGCTAAAGGAGAACATTACCACCAAGCCAGCATTATAAGAATTACTAAAGGGGCTGCTGTAATGAAAAAAGAAACAGAGAGAAACCTAGCCATATGGACAATGAAAACTAAGGAGAAAATAAACAAGTGGGACTACGTCAAAATAAAAAGCTTCTGCACAGCAAAAACAACAAAAAGAAAAAACATCAACAAAACAATAAGAAAGCCCACTACATGGGAGAACATATTTGCCAATGTTATCTCTGATAAGAGTTTACTCTCCAAACCTTACAGGAAACTTGTACACCTTAACAAAAGGAAGATTTAAAAAATTCAATCAAAAAATGGGCAAAGGACCTAAATAGAAACTTTTTGAAAGAGGACATACAGAAGGTCAGGAGGCATATGAAAACATGCTCAAAATTACTAATCAGCCAAAAGATACAAAACAAAATGACAATGCAGTATCATCTCACACCTGTCAGAATAGCAATCATCAGCACATCAACAAAGGACAAGTGCTGGCGAGGATGCAGAGAAAAAAGAACCCTCGTGCACTACTGGTGGAAATGCAGACTGGTGCAGCCACTGTAGAGAACAGTATGGAGTTTCTTCATAAAATTAAAAATGAAATTCCCATTTGACCCAGTAATCCCACTTTTAGGAATATATCCCAAGAAATCAGAAACATCAATCAGAAAGAATATATGCACCCCTATGTTCATAGCAGCATAATTCACCATAGTTAAGATTGGGAAACAACCTAAGTACCCATCAGTGATACTTGTACACACCAACACTCTGGTACATGTACACAATGGAATACTACACTGTGGTAAAAAAGAAGGAGTTCTTACCATTCACAACAGCATGGATGGAACTGGAGAGCATTATGCTAAGCAAAATAAGCCAGATGGAGAAAAATAAATATCACATGATCTCACTCATTTGTGGAATATAATGAATGATATAGACCAGTGGTTCTCAACCTTTCTAATGCTGCAACCCTTTAGTACAGTTCCTCATGTTGTGGTGACCCCCAACCATAAAATTATTTTTGTGGCTCCTTCATAACTGTAGTTTTGCTACTGTCAATGAATCGTGATGTAAATATCTCTTTTCCAATGGTTTTAGGCAACCCTGCTAGCAATTCTCAACCCACAGGTTGAGAACCACTGATACAGACTGATGAACAAAAATAGAGCCAGAGGGAAAAAATATTTTAAAATATAATAGAAATAATCCTGTTATTTTCAGATTTTTCATATTTCCTACAACTTTTGTGATATTATACTACATTAATATAGTTTTGATAATATTGTTATATTTAAAATCTTTTTCTTGAAATATTAATGTTTCTTGCATGTAATATTATATTTAAAATAATTTTTCTTGAAATATTAAAAAATGGGGCAGCATAATAACTTACAATAGTGAGCATACAGTAGCAGACCTCCTTAAATTTACCCTTTATAGCAATCCCAGTAGGTGAGAATTATTATTACTTGTACTTCTTATAAATAAGGAAACTAATTTTTTTATTTACTTATTTTATTTATTTGCTAGAGGCCCAGTGCACAAAATTCGTACATGGGGTGTGTGTGGGGGGGGGTGTCCTTCAATCCAGCCTATTCCCTCTCTAATCTGGGACTCCTTGATTGGGCCTAAATGGGCAGTCGGACAATCCAGGACTGCTGGCTCTCAACTGCTCACCTGCCTGCCTTCCTGATTGCCCCTAACTGCTTCTGCCTGCCAGCCTGATCAGCCCCTAACCACTCCCCTGCCAGCCTGATTGATGCCTTACTGCTCCCCTGCCAGCCTGTTTGTCCCTAACTGTCCTACTCTGTGGGCCTGGTCACCCCCAACTGCCCTTCCCTGCAGGCCCAATCACCCCCAACTGCCCTCCCTGGTCCCCTCTAACTGTCCTCCCCTGCTGGCCAACTTGTGGTGGCCATCTTGTGTCCACATGGGGGCAGGATCTTGTGACCACATGAGGGCAGTCATCTTGTATGTTGGAGTGATAGTCAATTTGCATATTATTCTTTTATTAGATAGGATAGAGGCCTGCTACATGGGTGGGGACCAGCTTGTTTGCCCTGCAGGGTGTCCTGGATCAGGATGGGTGTTCCCTTGGGGGATGGGGTGACCTGGGCAAGGGGCCTGTGGTGGTTTGCAGGCCGGCCACACCCCCTGGCAACCCAAGCAGAGGCCTTGGTATCTGGGATTTATTTATTTTGTACAATTGAAACTTTGTAGCCTGGAGTGGAGCCAAGCCTTCTGCTTGCACAGCCATTGAAACTTTGTTGCCTTAACGTTGGTGGGCCAGGCTTTACAGAAAGCTTGGCTTCTTCCATCTCCAGGGCAACCCAGGCCTCTCTCCTGCACTTTCTGTGGCCATAGCCATCTCGGTGGGTTAATTTGCATACTCACTCTGATTGGCTGGTGGGCGTAGCTGGTGGGTGTGGCTTGTGAGTGTAGTGGAGGTACCATCGATTTTCATATTACTCTTTTATTAGATAGGATTCTTATTATTCCCCTACCTGTTGTAAATAAGCCAAATCCAATATCAAGTACAAATGCAGTCCCAGCCTGAGCATCACTCAGCCATTCAGATCTTCCTCAGCACCCAGGCAAGGCCAGACCTGAAGTACCTTCAGGAGTTAGATAGAGAGAGACGAGTCTCTGAGGTAACAGTAACAGGAAACAGCAGAATTTGAAACAATGGATTCCCTCTAAGCATCACATTTTTATAACACCAGCAATCAAAATCAACACATCTGTGGCCATTTCATGCAAGACAATGTGGTTAAAAACTTCCATTTCTAGACTGATGTTAAGAAACATAAGCCATGGAGTATTTTCAGAACATTATTTGCTACTAGTGGCCCAGTGCACAAAATCATGCACAGGGGTATGTCCCTCAGCCCGGCCTGCACCCTCTTTAATCTGGAACTCTTCAGGGGATGTCCAACTACTGGTTTAGGCCCAATCCTGCAGGGATGGCAGTAGGACATCCCTCTCACAATCCACGACCACTGGCTCCTAACTGCTTGCCTACCTGCCTGCCTGATTGCCCCTAACTTCTTCTGCCTGCCAGCCTGATTGCCCCTAACTGCTCCCCTGCCTGATTGCCCCAAACCATCTCTGCCTTGGCCCTGCACCCAGGATCTAGGATTCCCTCCTCCAGCTGCAGGCACCCAAGACCCAGGCTTCCCTCCCTCTGGCCAGCTACAGGCACCTGGGATCTGGGACAGCTTTGCCCAGATCAGTTGCAGTCACAGGGGATGGTGGGCAGGTGGCTCCGGCCGGGCTGCAGGCGCTGGCACAAGGGACTGTGGGGCCGGCAGCTTTGCAGTTGGCTGCAGCCCAGGATCATGGGGCAGGTGGCTTCTCTATCTCCCAGGATGCACCAGCTGCAGACCCTGGCACCCGGGACCGTGGGGTGGGTGGCTTCTCCATCTCCCAGGCCACAGCCAACCTCAGGCACTGGTGCCTGGAACTGCTGGCAGGCAGCTTTGCCTGGACTTGGCTTTGTCAGGAAGGACATGTGGATGGTCGTCCAGAAGACATACGGTCTAATTAAAACATTACCCTTTTATTAGTATAGATCATGGTGTGTTTTTTCTCACCATCACTAACCATAGTAAGTGTTGCTTATGTAGTAAAGTTCTATTCTTGCTAAGCCTCAGAATCGTTCTCACCAGTAATCTTAAGTCTGATGCTTAGTTGATGAGAATTAATACCTGAGGAGAAGCCTCTTACTGCAGATGTATTCCAGAATGCATGGCATCCTCTCTGCTTTCGGATCCAGCTAATAATACATTGCCTCAATCATGTGGAGTGAGGTAATTTCCCCCTTTTAGTTTCTAGTAGTAGATTACTCTCTACTGCCTAGGAAGCAAAACTGACTGTTTCCATGTAGATGGCAAAATAAAGTATTTTTCTCATAAATAAAATTTCATTCTTTCAGCATGAGTAATTTTCTCAACAACGTATTGAGGTAGTAACAGTTTATAACAAATTGAGTGAATTATTGTTTCAGGCACTGTGCTGTGTCATACACAGATTTCATTTTATCTTTGTAACAACTCCATACAGTAGGTCTTATAATTACACAGATGAGAACACTGAGGTATAGAGAGATCAGGTAACTTGATCAGTAAAACTTGAAAGTGGATGATTCTCATTTCAAATCTATGAGCCATGCCCTTTAACCATTATACTCCACTTGGTATTGTGCTGGAGTCTGCTCTTACTGGCTCACAAAGTTTCAGGAATTTTGCACGCTGTTAAACATGGACATTATTAAAAATTAAATTATATAATCTTAAAAGTGAGTAAATAACATTAAAACCAAAAGTAATGCATACTCTAATTTCATCACTCCTCAATTATTTACTATACTGTTCTGACTCTACAATATTCATATCTTTTGGGTCTTTCTGGTGGAATATAATAGTGTGTTACACACTTTTCTCCTCAGCTCTGCATTTAGTGGCATCACATTAGCTGCTGAAATCAGCCATGGAGGGAGAATTTATGCCACAGAAATTGTCCAATACTATAAATCAGGGTTTTGTTTTCTTTGATTGAGAGCCAACATTTACCAACACAACACTGACCACATTGGTGGCGATGGTTTTCTCAGGATGTGTTATATTATGCAGATGAAAATATATTTAAACAGACTTGATAAAGATATTTTCAAAGATGGAAGAATTGTCCCTGTCAACTATTTCAGTTAATTCATATCTTAGTGATTGTCATCATTGCAAAGTATTCAGTACCCACATGGATTGCTGGATATAATATGTCTTTCCCTCTCTCTGTCTCCTCCCTTTCTAGCTTTTGTTACCTTAAGGACTCTAGTTTTCCATGTATATGTTTGAGTATCAATCTTACCTGCTTACAAATGTAAGCTTTTAACACTGCTCTCTCTGTTCCCTATCCTTCAGATGAAAAGTGGAGTTGGGTTGGGTTGAGGAATATTGGAGTAGTGACTACAGAGGGAGAAGAGGAAACCTATCTCCAGGCCGCAGGCGCTGGCACCCGGGACCACAGGGAGCTTCTCCATCTCCCAGGCCACAGCCAGTCGCAGGCGCTGGCACCCAGGACCACAGCGCAGGCAGTTTCTTCATCTCCCCAGCTGCAGCCAGCCTCAGGCACTGGTGCCCAGAGTGTGGGCAGGCGGCTTCTCCATCTCCCCCAGGACCATGGGGTGGGCGGCTTCTCCTGCTGGCTGTGGCCCAGGACCATGGGGCAGGCAACTTCTCCCCAGCTGCAGGAACCTGGGGCCACTGGCGGAGGACTTTGCCTGACCGGCTTTGTCCGGATGGTTGTCCGGAAAACATCCAGCCTAATTTGCACACTATTATTAGTATAGGTGATAAATACTGACTCTAACCAGAGACAATAAAGCAGATATGAAAACAGAACAAAGTAAAATGTTAGCTTTTGAGGAAGACACCATTAGAAAAAACATCAGTATGATTATAAATGACTGCTGTGGATCAATTAATAGGAAAGTCAACAATAGCCATGATACTAAAGAATAATATTACATAGAATAAAAGTTGATTCAAAAATAATAAATTTTGCCCTGGCCAGTCTCTCTCAGTTACAGCCCATGAAACTAAGGGTCACAGGTTTACTTCCTGGTCAAGGGCATGTACCTTGGTTGCAGGTTCCTCAGTCCCAGTTCAGGGCATGTTAGAAGTAACCAGTTGATGTGTCTCTCTCATGTAGGATTCTCTCTCTCTTCCTCTCTCTCTCTCTCTTCCTCTTTCTCTCTCCCTTCCTCCTATCTCCTCACTCTCCCTTCTACTCTTTCTAGAAAGTAATGGGAAAAATATCCTCAGGTGAGGCTTGTAAAATAATCTATATATATAAAACCCTAATATGCAAATAGACTGAAACAGCAGAACAATCAAACAACCAGTTGCTATAACATGTGCGGACCACCGGGGCATGCGCGGAACATGGTGGGCATCGGCCACAGTGGGATAGAGGAGCAGGAGAGCAGGGGCACTAGACCAAGGCAGGATGCTGGTCGCTGTTATCGGGGTGAGCCTCTGGTGGTTACTGAGAATTCTTTGTTCCTATGCACCATAGTCCTGCCCACCTCAGAGCTTCTCTACCTCTCCCTGCTCCTGAGTGCAATCGGGGCAACAGCCACCACTCAACCCACTAATGGTGCTGGCCCCAATTGCTCCATGCTGTCAGTGAGTGTGAGCAGGGCCAGTAATGGCCGGCTGACATGGGATGGGAAAAGGGAGGGCCAATGGTGTGAGGGGCTGGACAGAGGCATAGAGTAATGGGCCAAGGCCCACCCCTGTGCCCACTGCAGCCTTGTGGCCCAAAGTTCCTTTCAAGGTGCACGAATTCATGCACTGGGATCCAAGTAATAACAATAATAATTCTTCCCTTATTTCAGAACAATTACAATGATATAAGTAGTTCAGTATATTCCAACTCCCAAAAAGAGCTTTGTGTAGAAGGAGGGGCCAAAGTCAAAGTTGGTAAGGAAACAGCTAACATGTATTAAGCACTTGCTGTAAGCTATGTTTGCAAGAAGGATTTCATCTATTCTGAGAACACCAACAAAGAGAAGAAAGAATTCTAGCAAGTATTACAAAATCCCATTGTATCAAATTCGAAATCATCACTGTTAGAGAGTGGGAATTTTTGAGCATGCCCCATTCCAGAGAGGCCGTGGATTATCCCCCAGATAGAGTTGTCAGTGCTGACAGCAGACCAGGCCTTGAGATACAATCTCATGACCCCTTCCCAGCACATAGGCTTTCTTTCAGAGAACACTGTCAGCTTTCTGAAGAACAAGATGACCCTGTAAATAACGTGGTCAGCAACTCTGACATTGCTTGGAAAAAACTGTTTTGTCTTGGGTTGTTCGCTCTGCAAAAACAGGATGTGGTAAATGTACTTAAAAGTAGTCCTACACAAAGGGTCACTGTGCTCTCTGGACTCCCTGCATGGAGAAAGGCAGAGCAATCACTGGCCAGCTCAATAAATCCTTGCTTGTGTATTACCAACTTAACAGCCTCTGTGGTCATGGAAGTCGCCCCACAACTGCATCAAATCACTGCATCAAATCCCCACTGCATCAAATTCTCAAAAATTAGGAACAATATAATTGCAAAAACAAAAATATCATTAATTTGTTTGCCACCTCCTATAATATCAGAACATACCCCTAAAGAAAAACTCAGGGTAAACTGCTACAGAATTTTGGCTATAAAACATTTATATTAGCATTTTGCTACTGTGAAATATTTCACAAAAGTCCTCCATAAACCAGCAGTAACATGTAGTTTGTGAAATTTAGAAATAGTTGCCTTTTTGAACAGCTTCCTTTTAATGTCAAAATTCTAAGGCTTTGACTTTATCAAGAATTAGCGAACAGCAGACCTGCCCTGTCTGACCTTGTCTCTGCCTGAAGGCCATCTTCTTTCCCAGCAGGTCCGCAGTGGTCCTGCCCTGTGGCAGAGCCTCGTGGCTGCTGGCACCATCGCACCAGGAAAGGCAAAGTAGGTTTGGGAATTTGTGAAAGCAAAGAAAACTGAAAAGGCCTCTTGGACACTCCCCACAACAAAGAATCACGTGTCCAAAAAAAGCCTGGGGTGGGGCGGGGGGCTTCTGAGTCACCAGGCAGGAAGGTTAGCATTTCCATTGTCAAAGGAAAGAAATGAACTCAGCCAAAGTAGGATGTCCCTTACTAGAGGAAAATGTGTCTATGAGAAATAACCTTGCAGGAGAGTCTCTTTTTAAGTTACTCATTTTTACTAACTAAAGGAAGGCGATTTTACAATATACCTACTCCAACTAGGATAAGGAACTAAAACAGATTTTTTTTTACTTTTTTTTAATTAAATATTTATTATTCAGATTATTACATTTGTTTCTCTTTTTCCCCTACATATCTCCCCTCCACCTGGCTCCCACCCCTTCCTCTAACTTCCCCCCCCCATTGACCTCATCCATAGGTGCATGATTTTTGTCCAGTCTCTCCCTGTACACCCCTCACCCCTTTCCCCCTGAGAATTGCCAGTCCATTCCCTTTCTGTGCTCCTGATTCTATTATATTCACCAGTTTATTCTGTTGATCAAATTTTTAATTCACTTAATTTTTAGATTCACTTGTTGATAGATATGTATTTGTTGTTCATAATTTTTTATCTTTTACCTTTTTCTTCTTCCTCTTCTAAAAGAGTACCTTTCAGCATTTCATATAATACTGGTTTGGAGTTGATGAAGTCCTTTAGCTTTTTCTTATCTGTGAAGCTCTTTATCTGCCCTTCAATTCTGAATGATAGCTTTGCTGGATAGAGTATTCTTGGTTGTAGTTTCTTGCTATTCATCATGTTGAATATATCTTGCCACTGCTGTCTGGCCTGCATAGTTTCTGTTGAGAAATCAGCTGACAATCATATGGGTGCTCCCTTGTAGGTAATGAACTGTTTTTCTCTTGCTGCTTTTAATATTCTCTCTTTGTCTTTCGCTCTTGGTATTTTAATTATGATGTGCTTGGTGTAGTCCTTTTTAGATTCCTTTTATATGGAGTTCTGTGTGCTTCCTGGCCTTATAAGTCTATTTCTTTCATCAGATGTTGGAAGTTTTCAGTCATTATTTCTTCAAATAGGTTTTCAGTATCTTATTCTCTCTCCTTCTGGCACCACCACAATTCTGATATTGGTACGCTTGAAGCTGTCTCAGAGGCTCCTTACATTATCTTCATATATTTGGATTCTTTTCTCTTCTTGCTTTTCCAGTGGAGTGTTTTTTGCTTCTTTGCATTTCAGATCTTTGACTTGATTCTTGCGATCCTCTAGTCTGCTGTTAGGTTTCTGTATAATATTTTTTCAGTCAGTGTATGTTTAATTTCTAGTTGGTCTTTTTCATCTCTAGTTGGTACTTTTTCATCTTCTCTTGGGTCTCGCTAAATTTATCCATCTTTTCTAGGATAGTCTTGAAAAACCTTGTGACCTTGGTTTTGAACTCTATATCCAGTCATTTGTTTTCCTCCATTTCTTTTGTTTGTGATCTCTTCCTTTGTCTCTGCATTTTCAGTATGCCGGGAGAACTTTTGTGTTGGATTCAGCCTTCTGATACAAGACTTGCAAAACTGCAAAAGCCTCTTTGTTGAGCTTTGGATGGGGTGGAGTCTCCGAGCTTAACAGACCACCTTGCCTTCCAGTCAGCCCCGCCCTCCACGGCGCCTGGGTCTCACGTGACTCTGGGTAATCACTGGAGCAGTCCCTGTGTGTGCTTGCAGTGCCTATAGACAGCTGCCTTTCTGGCTTCCCAGTGCTCCGGGACCATATGAGTCTGGGCCCCCTGGGTTTCGCCTGAAACTGGGGTTTACTGGAGTTAGAAGTGGCGCAGTTGGGAGGCTCTGTCTCCCACCCACTCGTGAAAGCCAGTGGCACACTCAGCAGTCTGTCTTCTGCTCGCAGTGCTGTGCATCCCACCAGACTTCTGCCCTTTCTCGACTCCCCTAAATTCCATGCACTTCTCCCTTTTCACAGTCCAAACTCCCCCCGTATGAGTCTCGCCTGGACCTAGGGTTCAGTGCTGTAGGATAAGAGGTTCAATCCAGTTGGGAGTTTCTGTCTCCCTCTGGTCAGAGAAAGCCATCCAGGTACTCTGGCACCCACTTTCTCCACATGCACGTCTCCATACCTCAGTTTTTTGCAGCTCCTCTGGGTCTCCATGAGCCCCTCTTTTTCCTTCGAGTTGTAGAATTTCCACTCAGCCAGCTTTTCTGTGGTCCTGGATGATGACCATTCTGTCTTTTAGCTGTAGTTTTGAAATTGTTGTGCAAGGCAGCAGTGTAGGTGTTTACCTGTGCCGCCATCTTGGATTTTCCCTGAAACAGATTTTTAATAGTTGTTTCTGTCACTTGGCTGGTGTGACTCAGTGATTAAGCATTGACCCAGGAACCAAGATGTTGCTGGTTCAATTCCAGGTCACAGCATTTGCCCGGGTTGTGGGCTTGATCCCCAGTAGGGAGCGTGCTGGAGGCAGCCAGTCAATGATGTTCCTCTTTCATTGATGTTTCCATCTCTCTCTCCATCTCCCTTCTTGTCTCTCTAAAAATCAATAGATAACTAAATAAGTAAGTAAATAAATAAATGAAAGTTGTTTCTGTGAATATTTTTCTATGATTACATATTTCAAAAAAACATTTAGCAGCTTAATTGGTAGATGAATCCACAACTTGATGCTAGATGGCCATGGTACAGGTTTTTACAAAGCAACATCCCTACAGGAAATGAAGCCTTCCTTCCTTCAAACTGAACAGAAATAATATATTTTATTTTGAATTTAAAAAATCAAAGTAAATCAAGCAAACCTAGGCCTGCAACCAGCTCTACCACTTGCAAACTCTATGACTCTGCATCCAGGTTCCTCACTAATAAAATGGGAATGGTGTCCATCACCTTACACAGTCACACAGACCAACAGAGAAAACAACTGTATCACACCCTCTGAGCGATCAGTCCACGCACTCATGTGGCTCGTGTGGCCTAGTGGTTGAGCGCTGACCTATGAATCAAGAGATCACTGGTTCAGTTCCCAATAAGGGTATGTGCCTGGGTTGCAGGCTCAATCTCCAGTGGAGGATGTGTAGGAGGCAGCCAATCAGTGATTTTCTGTCACCATTGATGTTTCTATCTCTTCCTCTCCATTCCTCTCTGCAATCAATTTTTAAGAAAAAAAAAAAAGAGTTTTCTGAGAGCCCCTGGGGTTAGACCTTATTCATGGTGCTGGAGACACAGGGATGACACTTTAGGAACAGTGCCTTCCTTCATGGAATGGGAATTGGATTGGAGACACCAACAATAATAAGTGAATGTGTAATGCAGGTCCAGGTGACACTGAGTGATTTGAAAAGTGAAGCAAGGTAAGGGGCAGAAAGAGGGACGCGGGGATGGTAAAAGCAGAATTCATGCACTAGATGGGAGTCTTTTAATCTGGAAAGAATTTGGCAAGAACAGAGAAAGCTCATGTGCAAAGAGCAGTGAAGGCAGGGAGGCAAGAAGAGAGGAGACATTCGGGCTGGCACGGGCCAGCTCAGAAAGCACCATGCTGAAGGTCTTCTAAGAGTGGTGCATCACTCATGACACTAGTCCCTGCACAGTTTCTGAAGTCTCAGGGTGGCCACTGCTTGGAAGTGGCACCAGTTATCAGCATCAATGTTCACCAGACCAGCCATCTCCGTGTGTCATGGTCATATGTCCCGTCAGCGCTGGGTGACTCGGATCAGACACCCACACTCAGCCTGCAGTGGGGGAGCAGTAGCTGCCATAAACATGATGCAGCAAACCTTTTCGACATTCATAACCAAGCGCCCCTCCGTGGCCCTGCCCTCTCTAGAAGCAGTACTGTTACTCATCTGCCCACTGACACCCGCAAGGGATTGAGCGAACAGACTTCAGGGAAATACAAAACTCACATGCAATTGGTTTTCAAAATTATATCTTCACTACCTGAGGAGAAGCAAATGAAAGGCAACCAAAAGAAAAGTTGCATAATTTTTAATTCGTACATGTTTATATTTATCTTGATACACTTTATTTAACTAAAGAAAAACCATAGACCTTGACCACAGCATCAATGAATAGGAAACCAAGTGCAAATTACTCGATTTGGTGGATTTGAATGTATAGAAATGAGGGTAGTTATAAAATCAAAGCTATTACTTTCACACATCGTCATGCAATAGAAATGGTAAAGGGTTGATCGCAGCCCCACTCTAGAATGTACTAGAAACAGTCGTTCACAGCCAGTCTGTGGTGCCACTAGCACATGCCCATCACTGCTCTCAGGCAGGGAGCCTGGTGTCTGCATGGAAACACCCACTGACCCCCACAGCACCCAGTGACAGGCTGGGAGCCTGGGTGTCTGCACGAAAACACCCACTGACCCCACAGCACCTGGGGACAGCAGGCACAAGGCAGAGACACTGGGCTGGACTGTGTCGCACACTCACAGAAGAGTCAGGCCCTGGAACCTGGACCGGCCACTTTGCCACATTCTCCCACACAGACCACGGTGGGGACTCGCCCATACAAATCCAGGTACACCCTCAGTGGCCTCCTGTGACCCTATGCCCAACCTGCATACCGGGCTCTAAGTTAGTCTGCCTACTTCTAGAGTTACCTCCCTGCAGATGCCAACTTTTCGAAAACTATACTCTTGAAAACTGATGGCAAACTGGGCACTGAACTTGTTCCAATCATTTTGCAAAATTAAAGATAAAGACCCTTAGGGCTGGGCACTAAGATCTGGTTGGCCTTCTCCAGGCTGACAAGGAGGTCAGTTCTCCAGGGGCTTCAGGTAGAAAGAGAAGGCCCTGACCACAGTCCTGAGAGCATCCTTATCAGCTACAGTAACGTTTCTTGAATATTCATTCGTCCTGTGTGCTGTACTAAACCCTTCGCCTATCCTATCTCATTAATTACCATAACAACGTGGTGGGACAACTGTGTGCCATGAAAAGGCATCCCTCAGCCATTCACTGGAACATCGCCAGTCCTTGGACTTGGCTGCCATGTGCTTAGGCCACAGGAAACATGTCCTTGTTTATCTGCCCCAGGGGAGTTCAGTTTCTAGGCTCCACAAATGTCGTCAGGAATGAGAATCCACACACAGCCTGCCAGTACAGTTATACACATGGTGGCTGGTCCATTCATTTCCATGAGCTCAAAACTGACAGGGAAGATGCTGGCCCGGCCGCATTCATCATTCATTCACTCCTTCAGTGCTACCAGAACTGAAGGCATGCACCTGACTCGCTGTCATTATGCACTTAGTGGGGAAACATAATTACCCACGGGCCAAGCATAATACTTTGATCAGCCTGAGAGAGTGGAAAAGCGATGTCACTATAAAACCCAGCTGTGTCATAATCTGCAGAGGTAACAGTACAAGTTTGCCAGTATTGGCAGAACTGCTTTCTCTTGAGCTTCTCTTGTGTGGGGTGTACAAGGACACCCCAATCGGCTTCTCTGAATGTTGTGCGTACATGTGGTATGTACCTGAAGCACTTAAGAACACCTTTCAAATGTGACTTGCAACTCATTTAAAGATAGCAATTCTGAGAATGAATGGCATTCCACTCACCTAACCAATGACCCCAGTCAGGACCACATGCTGGCATCAGCAGAGGAAGGAGGGGTGTTTAGGGGTGAGTATGAGGCTGCTACATGGTCTCGGCTTCAAAAGGCCCGTTCATCGTCTCAGCCTGCCGGTTCACATAACTACCACTGTGGAAAGCAGTGCTTGCTACATTTGTCCTAAAATGACCTCCTTCCAGCTTTGGAATTGGCAAACGGTACTCTAAAAGCTAGTGTGCTCCTTTGCTCGAAAGTCACATGTAGTTGGGGTGCAGTTGGTATCCAGTTTGGAGTGTGCCCCCTGCCCCCCAGGCGTGGCAGACACAGCCCCATTCTCCAGCCCTGGCTGCGCTGCCCGCACTGCTCTGAGCACCAGCATCCTTTCTCAGCTGCAAACGCAGCAGCTGGGTGTGCACTGGAGCCCTGCAGGGGCCTGGACACGCTGCCCGCGGGGCCTTCGTAAGTGACTGCGGCTCTGACCACCACAGCCCACGTGCTCGCCTCCTGCTTTGTAACTATTTGGAACTAGCCGATCTGCCTCCTGTGGGAAGGCATCCGGCTGGTGTAAGCCCTGGGAGAGCAGGCCTGGCTGGTTTTGTTTTCACCTCCCGGGCACAGCAGGTTCTTAACACATTTTATCAGGTTAAATGTGTATTCATTATGTCACTTGGAAAGAAGCAGAGCACATATTCCACACACTGTCTAAAAGGTTCCTTTGAGCCAAACTGGTTTGGCTCAGTGGGTAGAGCGTTAGCCTGAGGATTGAAAGGTCCCAGGTTCAATTCTAGTCAAGGGTATGAACCTTGGTTGTGGGCACATCCCCAGTAGGGGGTGTGCAGGAGGCAATTGACCTCTCATGGATGTTTCTAACTCTCTATCCCTCTCCCTTCTCTCTGTAAAAAATCAGTAAAAATATTTTTTTTAAAAAGGTTCCTTTAACCTCACATGTCAACCCCGTCAGTAGCAGAGTTAAGTATTTGTCATTTTACTTGATCTCCAAGACCCCACTTTTTTCAATTAAAAAAAGAGAGAGAGAGATGGTAAAATCTGCAGCAGCTAAGGGCCCAGCAGGATGCTCCCCACCCAGAGGCAGCACATTCCTCCTCCCTGCCTGGCCTCTCTACAAGGTCCCTCTCACCACCCGAAGAGCAAGGACACTGACAGCACGTCCCTGAGGCTGACCTCTGGTCAAGGAGAGATTCCTTACAAAATGAGAAACAGCCCATTTGATGAAATAAATAAGAAAAACTAATGGGATTCTGATCGAATGAAAGTCAGAAGACTCTAATACTAGCCCTGGGTCTGTGAGCATCCCTGTGGTCTCACTCGGAATCCCCCTCCAAAGAGCAACAACAAGAGCCCGTGGCATGCAGATGGCACGGATGCTACCATCAACTCCAGCTTGGGGCATTGTGGGGAGTGACATGCCCTCACAGGCTGCTGCACTGGTTAGTCACCAGCCTGCAGGGCATCAGACACTCGCTAACATGCATTATACACACAGCGCTTCTGTCAAGGCACACTGCAGTTCCTGGAGCTCCTGCTGGCTCCATGTTCTGTCCCACTTCTCCTGGGAAGTTAGGTCCCCCCACAGGATAAGAGGAGTAGGGGAGGTCCCCCCAGAGGATGGTCTCCAGACAGACTGCCATGTGCAGTCCTCAGTCCTCCCTATGGGAGCCTCGCACTGCTATGCCCTCTCAACAGTGAACATGAGAGCAGACCACTGGGGCTGTCTCTTCAGGCATGAGGCGAGTGGCCCTCCACCCAAGCTTTCGGGGCATCTGTGCTAGGGAGGACATCTCCGCCTGCTGCTCCTACGGCTGCCCACCTGAGAGACTGTGCCAGGACGCAGTGTGAGTGGTGCCTGGACAGGGCTGCAGGGAGAGCGCTCCCAGCCTGCGGTGGATGGGAAGGGCTTGTCCTCGCTGAGGAGCCCAGTGAAGAGAGTCCCCACGTGACTCCCAGCAACCCCTGTGCCTTGGGCTCTATGTCCACACAAAAAAGTCAAGGAGAAGCCCAGCTTGGGGCTCCCTACACAGCACCAGTGTATTGTAGAAGCACTAAAATAATTGCATGTTGAGAATCCAAGATGGTGGCATAGGTAAACACCTACACTGCTGCCTCACACAACAATTTCAAAACTACAACTAAAAGACAGAACGGACATCATCCAGAACCACAGGAAAGCTGGCTGAGTGGAAATAAATTCTACAACTAGAAGGAAAGAGAGGGGCTCACAGAGACCCAGAGGAGCTGCAAAAAGCTGAGGTACGGAGACAAGCACGAGGAGAGAGCGGGTGCCAGAGTACCTTGCTGGCTTTCTCTGGCAGGAGGGAAACGGAGACTCCCAAAGGCATTGAACCTCTTATCCTACAGCACTGAACCCTAGGTCCAGGCGAGACTCATACGGGGGGAGTTTGGACTGTGAAAAGGGAGAAGTGCATGGAATTTAGGGGAGTCGAGAAAGGGCATAAGTCGGGCGGCACACACAGCACTGCATGCAGAAGACCGACTGCTAATTGTGCCACTGGCTTTCACATGTGGGTGGGAGACAGAGCCTCCCAACTGTGCCACTTCTAACTCCACTAAACCCCAGTTTCAGGCGAAACCCTGGGGACCCAGATTCATATGGTCCCGGAGCACTGGGGAGCCGGAAAGGCAGCAGTCTAGAGGCACTGCAAGAGTGCACATGCACACAGGGACCACTCCAGCGATTACCCTGTCATGTGAGACTCAGGGGCCATGGAGGGTGGGGCCGACTGGAAGGCAAGGTAGTCTGTTAAGCCCTAAAACTCAACCCATCCCAAGCTCAACAGAGAGGCTTTTGCAGTTTTGCAAGTCTGGTATCATAAGGCTGAATCCAGCACAGAAGTTCTCCTGGCATAGTGAAAATGCTGAGACAAGGGAAGGGATCACAAACGAAAGAAATGGAGGAAAACAAACGACTGGATATAGAGTTCAAAATTACGCTTATAAGGTTTTTCAAGAATATCCTAGAAAAGTTGGATAAAGTTAGCGAGACTCAAGAGGAGATGAAAAAGAACCAACTAGAGATGGAAAAGGACCAACTAGAAATTAAACATACACTGACTGAAATAAAAAAATATTATACAGAGACCTAACAGCAGACTAGAGGAAGGCAAGAATCAAGTCAAAAATTTGAAATATAAAGAATCAGAAAACACTCAACTGGAAAAGCGAGAAGAAAAAAGAATCCAAAAATGTGAAGATAATGTAAGGAGCCTCTGAGATAGCTTCAAGCGTACCAACATCAGAATTGTGGGAGTGCCAGAAGAGAGAGAGCAAGATACTGAAAACCTATTTAAAGAAATAATGACTGAAAACTTCCCACATCTGGTAAAATAAATAGATTTACAAGTCCAGGAAGGACACAGAACCCCCCAAAAAAGGAATTCAAAGAGGACTACACCAAGACACATCATAATTAAAATACCAAGAGCAAAAAACAAAGAGAGAATATTAGAAGCAGCAAGAGAAAAACAGTTAATTACCTACAAGGGAGCACCCATACAATTGTCAGCTGATTTCTCAACAGAAACGATGCAGGCCAGACGGGAGTGGCAAGAAATATTCAACGTGATGAATAGCAAGAACCTACAACCAAGAATACTCTATCCAGCAAAGCTATCATTCAGAATTGAAGGGCAGATAAAGAGCTTCACAGATAAGAAAAAGCTAAAGTAGTTCATCAACTCCAAACCAGAATTATATGAAATGCTGAAAGGTACTCTTTTAGAAGAGGAAGAAGAAAAAGGTAAAAGACAAAAAATTATGAACAACAAATACATATCTATCAACAAGTGAATCTAAAAATTAAGTGAATTAAAAATTTGATCAACAGAATAAACTGGTGAATATAATAGAATCAGGAGCACAGAAAGGGAGTGGACTGACAATTCTCAGGGGGAAAGAGGTGAAGGGTGTACAGGGAGAGACTGGAAAAAAATCATACATCTATGGATCAGGTCAACAGGAGGGAGGTAAGGATAGAGGGAGAGATGGGAGCTGGGTGGAGGGGAACAATTGAGGGAGAAAAAGAGAAACAGATGTAATAATAAAGATTTAATTAAAATAAAATAAAATAAAATAATTGCATGTCCACCGAGAATTCTTCCCCAAATGACAATAAAGATGAAGCGTTGGTACCTCTGGGCCAGATTCATTATGGGACTCTGTTAGGGAAATAACTCTTAAACTTCCCCTCGTGGGCAGAAACCTAAGACGAAAATCACCTCCCATTTGTTTTGTCTGCCCTCTGTCACTTGGCAGGAACGCCAGCCACCCGTGTAATGGCAGGGCACCGGGCTCCTTTTAATTCAAACACACTGCCCACTGCAGCCCCCTCCTGGCCAGCTCCCTCCCAGTTATCCTCATGGAAAAGGAACCTGGGACAGTCATATGCCTTATTCAGTGACACCAGCATGTAGTAGGCAATTTCTGGTCCTTTTTGGTATCTGAACAGACTTCCTGCCCTATTTGTGGACTCTCTTTCAAACACTTTCACCCTGAAGTCCCATCACTTCCTCCTCATTTTATTTCTTTTTATTTATTTACTTATTTTTGGTCAGGGTTGTATTGAGGCAAACTGCCCAATGTGCAAGCCATCGTTTGAAAGGCAGTGGAAGATTTAAGAAGTAACATTTAACAATGCAAAAAAATGGCACGCATTAGTCTCAGATGTTCATTTCCTCTTCCAAGCATGACTTTGGCATGAGAGGAATGCTAATCTCTGGAGGAAAGCTGTGTTATTTGTGTGTTTGCAGTTTCTCTGTGGGACTACAATGCTTAATTTACAAAGGTCTTACAGGAGGATGGGCGGGGGGTTTGGGTGTTTTTGTTTCAGAAACTGTATTCAGGCAAAATCAATTATGTTAATCATTTTAGTAACCCTAGAATGAAGAAGTTAATCACTCTTTCTTAGTATCTTTGGGTAATGAGCTAGTAAATTCAAAAGAAAGTGACTAGGCAAGGAACACTGAGCTGCAATGTAGAAGATACAAATGAGGAGCTGTGTGGGGAATCCAAGATGGCGGCATAGGTAAACACCTACCCTGCTGCCTCGCACAACAATTTCAAAACTACAACTAAAAGACAGAACGGACATCATCCAGAACCACAGGAAAGCTGGCTGAGTGGAAGTTCTATAACTAGAGGATAAGAGAGGGGCTCAAAGAGACCCAGAGTAGCTGCAAAAAGCTGAGGAGAAGGCGGAGAACTGCTCGAAGGGGCTCTCCCGGCCAGGCAGCCCAACTGCCGCGGGGCTTTTGTCGGCCAGAGCCACCAGCGCGAACGCGGAGCCCGAGCCATCTTGCAGTGGGAGGTGGATGTCTGCGATGGTCTGAAGCCTTCGGCTGGGCACCCATCGAGCAGCCAGGGACCCGGGGACCCAGAACTCTGCTCTCCAATCGGCGCAGACACGCGGCGGAATCAGAGATCCACAGAGCACACGGACAGGTCAGATTGCGCCTGAGATAAGGGAGAGGTAGATGTGTGCCGAGGTCTGAAAGCTGCGGCTGATGGAGGCACCCACAGAACAGCCGGGGACCCAGAGCACAGCTTCCCAGGCAGCATGGACGCACAGGCAGCGGATTCGGAGATCCACGCGGCACGCGGAAGGGTCAGATTTCGCCTGGGTCAGGGTAAGGTCTCCTACACCCGCACAACAGAGACGCGCACACTGTGGGAGCCGGGCTGCAGGAAAGCTGCCTCTGGAGAGGTCCGCAGAGGTGGTCAGGGCGTGATCCCTGAGTGTGAAGGCAAACCCTCTGAGCTGTTGACAGAGGGGAGCTCTGGAAAACAACTCGTTTTTTTGTTTTTGTTTTTTTTTTCTGGGGCAGAGGGACAGCCTGGGAGTTACTACAGTGTCCCGACTGCAAAACCCCCACAAAGTGGCTTTGAGAACCACAGAGTAGCAGGATCTGAGCACAGCCTAGAGAGGTCCTGTGCTTTGTCTCTGAGATCAACTCCGAAACACTGCCACCCAGTGGATGACACACAAATTGACTCTCGCATAACCACAAAAGAATAAACAGCTTAAAACACCAAGAGGGGAACACAGGGAGCTGCAGTGCCTTCCCTGCTGGGAAACAGGAGTGCCAAGCAGAATAATAGTGGAAGTGAAGGACCATTCTATTTTTCTTCTTTTTTTTAAATTTTCCTTTTTTCTTTTTTTTTAATTTTTAATTTTTTATTTTTCGTTTTCAGATATTTTAATTAAAAGAATATTTTTTTCTTTCCACCTCAATTGATTTTACCTTTATAATTATTACATTTTTGTTTTAAACTAGAATATCTAATTTCAAATCCCCTACCACAAGTCCACACAAACCTCTCTCTTCTTGTCTTCACTAGCCAAAAAGTTGTTTTTTCTCTATGTCCTTTTGTTGTTATTTGCCTGAAAAGTGATTATATTGATTTTTTGAAATTTTTTGTGTGAGATTGTTTTAGTTTATTCTACTTGTTTTATTTTGGTTTTTGCTTGCTTTGTTTTCTACCTCTCTTTTCCCTCACTTCCCTCGATACCAGTTGCTATTTGCAATTTGGCTTAATCTTTAGGTACTGGTTGCTGGCCTTTATTGGGATTAGTGACTGTTCTATTGGAGTTGTCTCCTGAAATCTATATTTTGTTCCTCTTTTCTCTCTTATACACTTTCCTTTCTCTCTGACTTTTTTCTCTTCCTCTTTCCTACTCCTTCTTCTCCTTTATATTTTCTTATTTTATTTTATTTTATTGTTCATTTATTTATTTTTTTTCTGTTCTTTCTCACTCTCCCAATTTGATTTTGGCATTTCTTTCTTTTCTTTTTAACTCATTTCCCTCTTCTTCTTTCTCTATTTACCCCTAATTTGTCCTTCATTGGTGGTCACCTTATTTGTGATTATTAACATCTTGAATACATTTCTACTCAGTGCCTTGTGTGCTGTACCTGGTCGTGTTCTAGTTTGTGCCTTTCAATCAAAGTAGGAGAGAGAACTACATAACCAGACACCCGGAGAAGAAAGACCAAGGGCAGAAAAAGAAACAGCCCACATGTGACAGAAAGGCAGGTATCACCAGAAAAGGAAGTAAACGAAATAGAACCAGAAATAAGCCTACCAGAGAAAGAGTTCAGAGAAATGATCATAATGTGGTTGAAAAGAATGGAAGACAAATTTGACAATATGAGTAAGAGCAAAGAGGAAATGAAGAAGAACCTAGAGGAGGTGCAGAATAAACAAGAAGAAATGAAAAATGACATCACTGCTATAAAGAATTCAATAGAAAGCATCAAAAGTAGACTAGAAGAAGCAGAGGACTGCATCAGTGAGCTAGAAGACACGGTAGGAAAAAATAGCCAAGTACAGCAGCTTCTAGAAAAACAAGTTAATAAGCAAGAGGAGAGTCTAAGAGAACTTTGGGATAACATGAAACAAAACAACATCTGCATAATTGGGGTTCCAGAAAGAGTGGAAACTGAACAAGGAGTAGAGAACATATTTGAAGAAATTATGACAGAAAATTTCCCCAATATAGAAAAGGAAAAAACCCACACAAATCCAAGAAGCTAAAAGAGTCCCAAGCAAAATGAACCCCAACAAACCGACACCGAGGCACATTATAATTAAATTGGCAAACACTGATGGCAAAGTAAGAATCTTAAAAGCAGCCAGAAAGAAACAGAAAGTTACCTACAAAGGAACCCCCATAAGACTAGCTACTGACTTCTCAACAGAAACTCGTCAGGCCAGAAGGGAATGGAATGAAATATACAAAGTCATGCAAAGGAAGGGTCTGAATCCAAGAATACTGTACCCTGCAAGACTCTCAATCAAAATTGAAGGTGAAATCAGAAGCTTCACAGACAAAAAAGGACTAAGGAAATATATTACCACCAAACCAGCAATGCCAGAAATGTTAAAAAGTCTGCTGTAATAAAAAGAAAGAGGAAGTGAAGAAGGAACTCGGGGGTAAGGATTAAAAATGGCAACAGATAAGTACTTATGAATAATAACTTTAAATGTAAACGGATTAAATGCTCCAATGAAAAGACATAGGGTAACCGATTGGATAAGAAAACATGATCCATATATCTGCTGTCTGCAAGAAACCCAACTTAGGAAAAGAGATGCACACAGATTGAGGGTGAAGGGATGAAACATGGTATTTCAGGCAAATGGAAATGAAAAAAAAGCTGGGGTTGCAATACTTATATCTGACAAATTAGATCTCAAAGTGAAGGACATAACAAGAGATAAAGAAGGCCACTTCATAATACTAAAGGGAACAATCCAACAAGAAGAAATAACTCTGGTAAACATATATGCACCCAATATAGGAGCACCTAAATACATAAAAAAAACTCTTGGAGGATATAATCATAGTAGGAGACTTTAATACCCCACTGTCACCATTGGACAAATCCTCTAAACAAAAAATCAGCAAAGAAACATCAATCCTAAATGACTCACTAGAACAGATGGAATTAATTGACATCTTCAGAACATTTCACCCCAAAGCCACAGAATATACATTCTTCTCCAGTCCACATGGGTCATTTTCAAAGATAGATCATATGTTGGGTCATAAGAAAAGTCTCTTCAAATTCAAGAAGATAGAAATCATATCATAGACCACAGTGGCATGAAACTGGAAATCAACTATAATAAAAACAATAGAAAGAAATCAAACACATGGAGACTAAACAGCATGCTATTAAACAATGACTGGGTAACCAGAGAGATCAAGGAAGAAATAAAAAACATCATGGCAACAAATGACAATGACAACACAACAATACAAAATTTATGAGACACAGTGAAAACAGTCTTGAGAGGGAAGTTCATAGCCCTACAAGCCTACTGCAAAAAACAGGAAACAATGGTAATAAATTACCTAAACCTACAACTCAAAGAGCTAGAACGAGAGCAACAAGAAAAGCCCAGTGTACTCGCAAGGTAGGAAATAGTGAAGATCAGGGCGGAGATAAACAACTTGGAGACCAAAGAAACAATTCAAAAGATCAACAAAACAAAGAGCTGGTTCTTTGAAAGGATAAACAAGATTGATGGACCCCTAGCCAGGCTCACCAAGAAGCAAAGGGAGAAGACCCAAATAAACAAAATCAGAGGAGAAATCCAAGATGGTGGCATAGGTAAACACCTATACTGCTGCCTCGCACAACAATTTCAAAACTACAACTAAAAGACAGAACGGACATCATCCAGAACCACAGGAAAGCTGGCTGAGTGGAAGTTTTACAACTAGAGGGAAAGAGAGGGGCTCACAGAGACCCAGAGGAGCTGCAAAAAGCTGAGGTACGGAGACGCGCGCGAGGAGAGAGCGGGTGCCGGAGTACCTGGCTGGCTTTCTCTGGCGGGAGGGAGACGGAGACTCTCAAAGGCATTGAACCCCTTGTCCTGCGACACTAAACCCCAGATCCAGCTGAAACTCATACGCGGGGAGTTTGGACTGTGAAAAGGGAGAAGTGCACGGAAATTTAGGGGAGTTGCAAAGGATCGGAGGTCTGGTCGCGCACGGCACCATGCGGAGGACAGATTGCTGATTGTGCCGCTGGCTTTCGGAAGTGGGTGGGAGACAGACCCTCCGAACTGTGCCACTTCTGACTCCACTAAGCCCCTGTTTTGGGCGAAACCCTGGAGACCTAGACTCCTGTGGTCCTGGTTTGCAGGGGAGCCGGAAAGGCAGCGGTTAGAGGCACTGCGGGTGCGCGCGCGCACAAGGACCACTCCAGCCATTACCCAGTCACGTGAGACTCAGGGGCCGTGGAGGGCGGGGCCGACTGGAAGGCAAGGCGGTCCCTTAAGCCCTGA
>JAAGEH010000040.1:28951339-28961600 GCA_011751065.1 Lasiurus cinereus
AAGAATAAAGTAGGTGGGATCTCAATACCAGACTTCAAGCTATACTACAAAGCAACTGTTCTCAAAACAGCCTGGTACTGGCACAAGAACAGACATATAGACCAATGGAATATAATAGAGAACCCAGATATCCACCCAAACCACTATGCTCAATTAATATTTGACAAAGAAGGCATGAACATTCAATGGAGCCAAGATAGCCTCTTCAACAAATGGTGTTGGGAAAATTGGACAGATACATGCAAAAAATTGAAACTGAACCACCAACTTACACCAAATACAAAAATAAACTCAAAATGGATATAGGACCTTAGACATTAGAAGGGAAACCATAAAAATACTAGAGGAATACACAGGCAGCACAATCTCAGATATATGCCGAAAGAACTTCTTCACTGATACTGCTCCAAAGGCAATGGAAGCTAAAGAAAAAATAAACAAATGGGACTACATCAAAATAAAAAGCTTTTGCACAGCAAAAGAAACCATCAAAAAAACAACAAGAAAGATCACTGTATGGGAGAACATATTTGCAAATGATATCACTGATAAAGGTTTAATCTCCAAAATCTAAAGCCAACTTATACAACTTAATAAAAGGAAGATAAATGATCCAATAAAAAAATGGGCAATGGATCTAAATAGAACCTTTTCAAAAGACGACAGAAGGAAGGCCAAGAGACACATGAAAACATGTTCAAAGTCATTAATCATCTGAGAGATGCAAATCAAAACAACAATGTGATACCATCTTACACCGGTCAGAATGGCAATCATCAACAAATCAACAAACGACAAGTGTTGGCGAGGATGCGGAGAAAAAGGGACCCTTGTGCACTGTTGGTGGGAATGCAGACTGGTGCAGCCACTGTGGAGAACAATATGGAGTTTTCTTAAAAAACTAAAAATGGATCTCCCATTTGACCCTGTAATCCCACTCTTAGGAATTTATCCTAAGAAATCACAAACACCAATCAGAAAGGATTTATGTACCCCTATGTTCATAGCAGCACAATTTACAATAGCCACAGTTTGGAAACAGCCTAGGTGCCCGTCAGCAGATGAATGGATCAGAAAACTGTGGTACATCTACACAATGGAATTCTATGCTGCCATTAAAAAGAAGGAATTATTACCATTTTCAGTAATCTGGTTGGAACTGGAGAGCCTTATGCTTAGTGAAATAAGCCAGTCAATGAAGGAGAAGCATGACATGATCGCACTCATTGGGGGATAATAAAGAACATTATAAACTGATGAACAAAAGGATAGATACAGAGACAGTAAAGCTTCTAACAGACTGTGAAATTACAGCAGGAAGATTAAAGTTAGGTGAGGTAGATAAGAGATCAATCAAAGGACTTGTATGCATGCATATAAGCAAAATGAACATAGACACTGGGGGGTTGGGGCATGCCTGGGTGGGAGGGGGGCAATGGGGAGATATGTATAAAAAATGTAAAAAAAAAAAAAGAAGATACAAATGAGAGAGGAAATATGGCACCCATCCCAAAATGTTTCCTGTGGGCCTGACAAGGGGACACTTGGAAGGCAATCAGAGATGAAGCTCTGACCCCACCATCCAGTGGCTTTGTCACGGATCCATTTTAAGATGAAGTAAATCTGTGGGGATTCTCCTGCTCATGTTCACTTCTCAGAGGCACCAGGAGTCCGAGGGCACAGTGAGCTGCTGAGATAACCCTCCTCTAAACGGACAGCACAGTCCCTTTCCTTAAGAGGCACAGTTGGAGCATGCCAAGGAACCCGGCTCTGGGGGTGGAATGACAAAGCAAGGACAGGGCCCCCTGGAATCCTGGGTGACAGCCCTGCTCAGCCACTGCTGCCTTCCTGCCTCTTCTCCTCCTTCCTGCGCTCACCTCCTCAGCTGCTCACTTCAGCACTTAAGCATTTTGTTCTTTCTCAAAACTTGATGCCTGGAGGCCCCTCTCCCTCAGCTCTCCATGCCTCCCACCCTCTTTCACTACCTGATAACTGTCTGCTCCTTCAAGGAGCAGTGCATTTGTCACCTGCTCTGTGGAGTTGGCGACTGGTTTCCCCCCTCGATGGCCCTGAGCTCCAGCCTTGCTGGGAGCCTGCAGCCATTGTGCGGGCACACAGGCTGTCTCAGCCCACCCGACTGTGGCCTCTCCCTAGGAAACTCAGCTACCCTTGTGCCTGACAGAACTTCACCCGCTGTGTCCCTTACAGCAGGGTAGCAACATTGTAGGTGGCATCACAAGAGAACGGGGAAAGCCAGCTGCGCTCTGTCTCTGCTGCTCCTTGCTCAATAACAGAGAGAGAAAGCACATCAGTGATGCAATGTTTCCATTCAAAATCTCTGTCAATTGTCACCTCAAGTTAATGGGCCAACTGAATTTTAACAACTTAATGGTCTAAAAGGGATTGTTTATTACCTGACGTAATACATAAATGCATATTTATTTGTATGATGCACCAGAAAGCAACAAATGGCAGATGGAAGACTGAAGCGTCTTTGAAAATGAGAAAGGGCAGCTGTGCAGAGTGATATGCGGGGCCTTACAAGCGTCTTCTGCCCACATGCGGGGTCCTGCTCTCCCGAGGCACCGGATCAGCGTCTGTAACCTGGCCCAAAGGGACCCAGCGCCTTCCATTCAGATCACAGACAGCACGCACAAACACGAGGTCGCCAGGAGCGACACCAACGCATCCTACGAACGCAAATCTACAGACAGAGGAACTCACAAAGGGGCGCAGGTGATGAGCGACCCAGACTGCTCAGGAGCAAGCCTAGAGCAAGTAATGTGATTAAGCCGCAGGGTCTGGCTGAAAGGCCAACAAGTAAATGCAAGCACTCCATGTGCACAGCATAAGAAAGACGAAATGAGGTCGTGGCTCTCCCGGAGCCAAGCCAACAGCACGAAGGCAAGTCCTGTGGGACTTCGGGGATTAAGGGCCTGCATGCATCTATGAGGCACGTGAGGAGAGGACATCAGTGGCAGGCCCCCCCTGGACCTAGTTAACAGTCTCGAGAATGAGTTCCCAAGTAATTACTTCTGGGCGAGGCGCTTCAGTGTGCAGAGGGTGTCATCTGTGCGTTTCCGCTTTGCCTCCCCAACTCGCACTCAGGTCCCTGACAGCTGCGCTGCTTGTCATTCTGTGCCACTGGCTGCGATGGGAACGAGGAGGATGCAGGAGGCAGAAAGGACAGCAGAGCATCCTGTAGCAGGAGACGGATGCCTCACGGTGCAGTGCTCCCAGGAGCAGACATGAGAGTGGGCCTGCGAGTGGGAACATCAACAGGCAGGGGAATTGGACACAAATCTGCAAATCCATTTCACAGCTTCCATTCTGATCACCCTCTGAAACAGGCAGTTTTGTTCCATTTTAGTCAGGAGGAAATGATGGCCTGGAAGCACCAAGAATGGTAATCATGCATGCAAGGAGCAGTGTAGCCATGTAAGGGCTCTTTTTCTCAGCTTTAGGTAAATGGATTGGCAAACCAGACTGCAGCACATTTCAAGCGCACAGGGTAATCTGATAGTCATGAGGTCCCTTAGCCAGGGATGCAAGGTGATTCTGCATTTATGTAATCACAGGGCACCTGGGAGAGGGAGCCAGCACACACCTGGGCAGCCTGGGGTACCTGCTCCTCCTGGCTCCAAAATCCGCTCCGCAGGTACTATACTGAATGCTGTGGCAGCATTACACAATGTGAGCAATGGTGCATCTACACTTGCCAAAGACAGACGCTCCTCACGGGGCTGCCATCGCTCACAGCACAGGGCCTGCCCTTGCTCACAGCACAGGGCCTGCCCTCCCCGGCTCCCTTTTCTCCGCCTTGTGCTCAGCCTCAGCACAGATAAAGCAAGAGATGAAAATCCAGCCTCCTATTCTTCCAGGGAACTTAAGAGTAAAACACAAAGCAGTGGATAACTCTGCCTCCGGCCGCTCCTCCAGCAAGAGCAAGTCACACACATAGGCCGGGACCGGCTGCACTTCACCTTGTGACTGGGCTCTGGGCATGTAGGGTCAGCCATTCCTCTCAGCACTGACCCGCTGTCCTGTCCACCACCTCTCTCCCTCTGTCTCTCCTCCGCCCTCATCCTGCGTTCCACATTGCTCTATTTGTTTATCTCCCTCTCTCCCTCCTGTTTATGTTCTCGCTCTCTTCCTCTCATGTCCCTCTCCTTTCTCTGCCAACCCAATACAATGTCTCAATACAATCAGATAAGAAGGAACAGGAGGAAACATTTTTAATTTAACCAATGCATGTGGCTTGGCTCTCGAATAGATGAAATAAAGATATTTTCATAGATATCTAATAAAGAAAACTTAAAAGTACAAATTCCAGGTGATTTCCAATGCAATTCATGTCAGTATTCCCAGGAGCCTCAAAGGTGTGGAGAGCACAACATAGAGAAAAATACCCCAAACTGGTCTAAATATGGGCGATCCCCACCGTAAATTTTGACATTCAGTTTTGAAACACAAACTGATCTTGTGAAGAAGCTATGAAAATAGCCATGGCCTCTGCATGGCACAACATACGCCCATTTTTTATTCTAGATGATTCTTGTCCCAAAAACGCCCACTCCCCGTGATACCGTGGTAAGAACCAGGTCATCATTTGACAGGGAAGGAGCAAAGTGGAGACCAGAGAACACAAGCATGCCACCGTGCCGCTCTGCCAGGAAGCTGCAGGGAACACTCCCCAAGGCTGTTCCCTAGATCAGCAAGCGAAGGGACTGGATGAAGGCAGTTCAGACGCATGCCAGGTGAGGTCTGGGAAGATGCTTAGTGTCAGCACACTTGGAGCAAGGCAATGGCCAGGAGAGGCATAGCTACTGCATGGCCTGTCTGAGACACTTCGCTCCTGAACCAGGAAGCTGTCTCTTTTGCCTCCTGTGCTCTTGGGACTGCTGCTGCAGGGGGCGGGCTCCCGCTTTCATGCAGGTGGCTTGCAGCCGTGCGGGCCCCACACAATGGACTAGTGGACTACAATGAGCTGGTGCCACATTGGACCACTCCACTGTGTCCTGGAAAATCTGGACACTGGCTTCCCCTCTGGCCCTGCTGAACCCCCAGCGGCACCTTTTCAGGACTGGTTTAAAGACGATGAAACTTTGCAAACCAAGGGATGTAACTTTACACCATAAAAATCATTCATTCTCCCATGTGAGTCTTAGAAAGTTCCTTTTCTGAAGATAACACAAGAACCGCACTCCAAAGGAGGAATCCCACCAACCCAATCCTCTGGCAACAACTAGCCTCCCAGGTGCTCACTGTGGGCCTAGAAGTCCCACTGGTTAACGCGCAGAATAACCAGGCTTCCCACTTCGACCTTCCTACCCTTCAATCTATCCCAGGAGTTTACATAAGCCTGAGGAGAGCCGTGACTGCGCTCCCCACGCACCAGGGGTGGACAGGTAGGGTAGTTCATGGGTGGGACACGAAAGGAGGACTCTAGTTCCTGGACGTTTGTGCTGTAATCTCCTCTACATTTAACTAAACTCTCTCAAAGTCTAGCATCTCAAAATACAGTCATGTTAAATTCACCCCCAAGCCAGGAAGGGTGACAGAAGCTGGAGTGCTCAGCTCTAGGCATTTCCTCTTGGTGGCTAACTGCCATCCTCACCCCTGATGACTCCCACAGCTCTGTCCCTGGACTCAGGGAACATCTGCCACACAAAGAAATAGGCTCCTTGGGGTGCTGAGACCCCCTGTATGACAGTCACGCCCTAGAGGGAGTGACATGTACGCTGGGGACCCAGACTTCCAAGCAAAGTGGTAGAAAACACTCTCATCACCCTGGAAACCATGACAATGAAGCTCCCAGACCACCGTTCACAGCTACAAACATAGAAACACTCACAACTCCATCAGCACCAGGGTGGGCACCTCAACAAATGTATTTGCGCAGTGAGCACGGGGCAGCAGAGAAAGCACCATCACCATGCAGGGCATCTAAGAACATAAAGATCGCAATTTTGACTGAAAGAAGAGAATCACGTCATTTATAAAATTCATGAAGAGGCAAAATGATCAGTACTTAGTTTAAAGACATAACTCTCCCTGGAGAAGGAGTAAAGAGTGGCCAGTGACAGTTCACGAAAACGGAGGCAGAGAGGCGCTCCGAGGAGGCGGAGGGGCTCCAGGGCCCGGGCCCAGGCAGCTGCCTTTTCTAACCAGGTGGACCTACGGACATTCACTCTAATGCAGCCTCACCCTGTGGTCCACCCATCCACGTTTCTCCGTATGTTGAGGTGGAATGAAGGTGTTTAAAATAGAAAGCACTGTCAGCGAGTGGTGGCCTGGGGCTCCTCGCTCCGTCGCCTTCCAGAAACACACTTGGAACCGCTCCTCAGGCAGGAAAACATGCCACAGGAGGCCTGGATTTCAGGCGAAGGGCCTCCACCCGCCCTAGCTCCGGCGCAGCGATTTCTCCGCATGCATCTCTTGCATCTGTCTTGTCTCCTGGGCTTCTGTTTCTTGGACAACCCAAGCTAACCACCTACCTGAGCTAACAGCTTGCACTCTTAGTGAATGCATGGTCCTGCCTGCCAGAACATTTCCTAAATTTAGCACAGATATAACCTCCCAATAGAGCAAGTATTTTCCATGACTCTCTGCCCCAAATAAGCCTACTTCCCCTTCTCTGACCCTCCAACATGTCTAAACACCGACTCATGACCTTCCACAGCTGAGTGAGGAGATGCCTGGAGTTTTCAGAACACCAGCTTGAGGGAGAGGGGCCTTCATGCTTCCATTCACTCAGTCAGACTTGACAGAGCACCTATGTGTGGAAGTCGCTGTCCTGGCGCCTTGGGTGTGCAGTGCCGGCAGGGTTTCTGCTTACAAGTAGTTCTAATCCGAAGGGGATACAGGCAACAGGTGAACAAACATGAGCAGATAAATAGAAACTGCAGAGCCCATGCAGAAAGTGCCACGAACGGGTCTAAAAAGCAGCAGCAAGGGTGGCAGTGGCAGAGGAGGGATGTTCCGGCTCCGAGGAAAGGAGAGGGGCCTGTGTGAGGGCTGCAGAGAGCGGCTCAGTGGATTCTGGGGCAGGGAGGGCACGGGAGGCTGGGCAAAGCGGTGCCCCGTGGTGAGATCCACCTGGCAGCTGACCCATCCCGTGCCCTTTGTGGGGAAGCAGGTGGGCCAGGGCACAGGGCCCTGGGGCCATAAGGAGTTAAGATTCTATGAAGTCACAGATGGACCTGTGTTAAGCAGGGGAAGGAGGGGTCAGGAGGAGAGAAGGCCGGAGAATATGGTCCCACTTAGGGTTGTAACGGTCTCCTCAGGCAGCCTTGAGGAGTGTGGCCTTCAGATAGAGGAACCCCACACCTATGAGGCGCCATGGCCCAGGCCTGCCTGTGGGCTCTCTCTTCCTCTACATTTGCTGCTTTAATTGCATCTACTAATGACCCAGATGCTGTTAGGTGACAAGATAACTTATGTAAATGTGTTTCTAGAAGTGTCAATCTTTCCTTCGTATTTGTCAAAATGCTTCATCTACAGAAAGACCCACATTCATAGGCTGCATATGTTTACCCTTTGAATACCAAATCCAGCATACTTTTAAAAAGCAAGCTTATTGATAAAAGAAATTATAGGAATTATTTTAAATACTTACCAAAATACTTACCAAAAAAAAAAGTGTTTACAATAATTCCTGAGATGCAAATTTATATGCTTCCAGCCATGTTACAACAGTGACACCCAGTGGCTAGTTTGCTGAAGTGCACTTTCAGGGGAAAACTGCAAGGCCCAACCCTGCAAAAGTTTGTAGCTCCTCAAGCGTCCTCTCTAGAGGCTGAGAAGGGGGAGAAAGGACCTGCACCTCCACCTGCTCCAGCCACACTGTATCGCTCATGCTGAATATTGACAGGAAGTCAGCGCAAAACAGCCAGACCTGGTGGCCGTCACTGAGTCTCCCCATCTGAGTGGAAGCCCTGGGTTCCCGAACAACACACATCATCCCCATGTAAGCTTATCTGCCAGGCTCTCTTCTGAGAGGCAAGCATGGGCTGCAGTAAGGGGAATCAGTTCTCTGCGGGGACCGAGTGCCCAGGAACCAGCGCTCTGCCAGAGCCCGCCGCCTGCGCCCGCACAGGCACACTCACTCCAAGGAGCACTGAGCATTGTGTTGAGTGTGAAGAGTTAAAAGCCACACCTGCCAGAACCAAGTGATGCACCAGCCCCTGAAAACGTGGTGTGGTTGCAATATTGTGGGAGACGTGTCGCTGTCCTCATCCATTCCTGCAGCCATCCTAGGAAAGTGCCCTCAATGGGACAGGGTGGACCCAGGAAAGGGTGCCTTGTGATCTCTCACTGATGGCACCTTCCCAACTCCAATGAAGTTGGGATTTCACAGAACCAAGACTGGCCCTTGTGGTGAGGTGGGATGAATAAGGGAGAGACTGAAAAAGGAGCATCTGCTTGGAGGGATGCATGGAACCAGTGGCAACTGTCCCTGTGCTCTCTGGTCTCTTGGATCACCCTTTATCCCTCTCTCTTCATCCTACCACTCTTCTCTCTGTCCCTTCCAGCTAAAACAAAACACTGGGAGCCCCTTCCAGGCCTGCTCTGCCTCTGCCCCCAACGCTATGTCTATGACAGTCTCTCATTTGAACAACTCAGCCTGCGTTCATCTGTCCCTCCCTCCAGGCCACATCCTGAGCTCATCTGCTCACACCCAGGTGGCTCCTCAAGATATTCACTGAAACAGCAGACGACTCTTGCCTCCTGCTGGAAACTGTGGAGCCAAATGTTCCCCCTGCAACTTGCACTGGACCCATGGGCTGAACCCCAGAGTCATGGTTGCCTCTTCTGCGGAAGAAGCTGCAGCATGCTCTGTGGAGTAGGACAAGGACCCCTGGAGCAGAAGTGACCACCTATTCCGGAAGACAGGCTCCATGCCGCACGGAGATCAGAGACCGCAGGACAGTCGTGTCGGCACCAGTGACCAGGTGCTGGGGACCGGCGGGAGCATGACACGGTGTGCAGTGAAGTTTAACAACCGACCCTCTGAATTTGGATGTGCATGCTGGTTAACCTTTTCATTGCTATTATTGAGTAAGACAAGAGATAAATGATAAAAACTTAAGCTATTGGTCAATATGAGCAATTTTTTGCTAAAATAAAAAAGATATATCAAATGATGTACTTGGAGATCTTTGACATTCTTTTAGTTAGAAAAGTATAAAATGAAATTTTTAATTTCCAGCCATTTAAACAAATGATCCATGCTCTCTACCTGCTAATATGAAGTCTGAGAACAATATACAGGACCTGTTACCTTCAACCTGCACATCAGAGTGCCTCTAAAGCATGAGTGAGTTCTTTTCCTTCCCACAGTGACAGCAAGGCCATGCGTGCATCCTCCATGTCTCCAGGATGCCGCTTCCTCATGACCATTATCGTTAGGAGGAAGGGAAGCCACGTCATCAGACTCGGCTCTCTGCTGGGCTCCTTAATGAACATTCCCACCCGTTCCTCTCCTGGTTCTTCTCAGCTAATCAAATCCTCTCCACACAGGGTGCATTCACTTTAGAGATAACTTGTAGCTAGTCAACCCCAAGGCGCTGTTTCATTTCCAGAACCAATCGGGCACCATCGGAACACAAACGTTAAAGCCATGAATGTACTGTTTATTGCCTTTATAGGAGCAGCTCGTTAATTTAAAGCCCTTTATACGAAAGAAGAATAGTGACAACAAGAACGGCCTTCCATGAACGCGCCAATGGACACACTTGCCCAGGAGAAGGTTCCCATGCCCCTGAGGGAGTAAGGAAGACCCTCGTCTGGGCCTAGGCCGGCCCTCCATCCCTGCCACACAAAGCGGTTCCCATTCATTCAAGTTTCCGCCAACACCCTGATCGTCCTCCCTTAGAAAGCACAGAGCACAGAACTGCCGCTGCTGCCTACTGCTGCCTAGCTGGTGCCTAACTGCTGTCTACCTGGTGCCTAGCTGGTGCCTAGCTGGAGCCTAGCTGGTGCCTAACTGGAGCCTAACTGGTGCCTAACTGGTGCCTAGCTGGTGCCTAGCTGGTGCCTAACTGGTGCCTAGCTGGAGCCTAGCTGGTGCCTAGCTGGTGCCTAACTGGTGCCTAGCTGGTGCCTAGCTGGTGCCTACCTGGTGCTTAGCTGGTGCCTAACTGGAGCCTAGCTGGTGCCTAACTAGAGCCTAGCTGGTGCCTAGCTGGTGCCTAACTGGAGCCTAGCTGGTTCCTAGCTGGTGCCTAACTGCTGTCTAACTGGTGCCCAACTGGTGCCT
>JAAGEH010000040.1:28961610-29027610 GCA_011751065.1 Lasiurus cinereus
TGGTGCCTAACTGGTGTCTAACTGGTGTCTAGCTGGTATCTAGCTGGTGCCTAGCTGGTCCCTAGCTGGTCCCTAGCTAGTGCCTAACTGGAGCCTAACTGGTGCCTAACTGGAGCCCAACTGGTGCCTAGCTGGTGCCAGCTGGGCTTTCTATTCCAACAGCTCACACAGCAGGGTTTCCAAGGCTCCCTCCCAACCAGACAGGCCTCCTGGTCCCAGGCTGCCTGCTCACAGGGCACAGAGGCTGGGGGCACGGCCGGCCAGGAGGACTGGGAGGAAGCCGCCTGCCCCCTCTCTCTACTCGTACTCCCAAGTGGTAGGGAGCCAGCAGTCCCTGCACAGCAGTCCAGCAAGTGGTTGTCACTCAGCCTGGTGATGTCTTGGCTGTGAACCCAGAGCCTGTGCTTTGCCCAGGTCAGGGTGGCTGCTGCCCACAGCTAGGCCAGATGCTAACCACAGGGTGGCATGTGGCCACGTCCCCTTGGGCTGGGGGGGACAAGAGTGATACGTAATCCTGGAGCGAGGACAGGAGCCTGTGAGCCATGCAGCTCCTGGCCATGCCAACCACAAAGGGTCAGAGGGTAGTGAACTAAGATGCATATGGGCCCTTGTTAGGCCTGAGTCCGCCAGCCACTAGGAAGGAGGGGCATGGAGGACAGTGCCGCGCACACTGCTATTCCAGAGCAGGGCTGAAGAACTGCCTCTGCTCACTGGCCTTCATGGGCAGAAGGCAAGGTCAAAGCCAAACTCCTCTGACAGATCGTGCTGACAACACATTGTTCTGGGCAAGTGGGTCCTCATGAAAGACGGCCCTACACTAAGGCTCAGGTATGCGCCCATTTGGTCCCCAAATATGCTCCTTGTTAGCAGCCAGCTGTGCGGCTCACAGTGACTCAGGAGATGACACACACGGAACCGGGAATGTGGGGCACCTGCCAATTATGGGAGGCCTGCCTCGAGGAACTGGGCGCCGTCCACATAGTCTATTTGGAACTTGATGAAGGCTAAACTGGTTATACACGTGTGGCTTCTCTAACTAGTCAGACATGCTAATTGGACAAAGGAAGCCCTTGTCCCGCAGCTGCTCATGACCCCACTACCTTCTTCTCTCCTCTGTGTCTAAGTCACAGAGTGGAGGGCACTTGGTCCTCAGGACTTCCGCTCTGAAGCCACCGAGGGGCCTGCAGTTCTGCTCTCCAACTTACTGATCAGTGTTCAGTTATGAAATTCTGGCCACTGATGTCCTCAGCAGAGAGGTGTGTGTTCCATGTCCTCTGACACTGCCTCTCAAGCTTTCCCATATGCACAAGTCACCTGGGAGCTTCCGCTCCAGAAACAATGGGCAGGGCCTGAGGCTGGGCACCTACGGCCCCGGTCTGTGCTGCTGCACATGCATCTGTGGCAAGGTCACTGGAGAGAAGCTCTGAGGAGTTGCTCGAGAGATTATAGACCAGATAGAACCACCCCCAGTGATCTCCATGAGTACCTGCTACAGGCTGCTCTGGACGCCGTGAGGAGGGCCCCGCTGCCTTCTTGCTCAACTGTCCAGGAGAGCTATCCCCAAGGGCCACCCAACACAGGCCCTGGCTTTTCCCTCCTCTTCTCTCAGAGTATGAGGTTCCTGCCTTGAAAAGGTGGGTCTGCAAGCATATGTATGCGTTTGGCAGAAAGAAACACTGAGCTCTCTCTAAAAGGCTAACACTCCCAGTTGTTCTTTGTCCTCACAAAGCCAACAGCCGACAGCATATTTCAGAGGACAGAGTCCTCCACGTGTACCCTGTGAGGCCACCTCCCACCCTTGCTGAGGAGTCCACACACATGCTACTGGAGACTCCCCTTAGCTCCCCCAGGCCTTGCACAGGTACCTCATGGAGGAAGGGGTACAGAGTGAGGGGCAATAGCCATCTGCTGGAATCATATGCCTAGAGATTAATGCCAGTCCACAGGAGTCTCGCAGAACCACCCCACTAAGTGACTATATACATGTACTGATTCATTGAGGCCACTGCTGACCACTTAAACTGAGAGATAGATAGATAGATAGATAGATAGATAGATAGATAGATAGATAGATAGATAGATAGATATAGATAGATAATAAATAGATAAATAATAGATAGATGACAGATAAGATGATAGATAGATAATAGATGAGAGAGAGAGAGAGAGAGAGAGAGAGAGAGAGAGAGAACAGTCACTTTAGAAGAGAGTTCCTCAACTGCTCACTAAACTAAATATGCTCTGACCTCACCATCCAGCAATCGCACCCATTGGTGTTTGCCCAAAGGAGCTGAAAACTTATGTCCACAGCAAACTCAGCTAACAGATATATAAGCAGCTTTACTCACAATTTCCAAAACTTGGAAGCAACCTCGATGTCCTCCAGGAGCTGACTGGACAAATAAGCTGCGGCCCACCCAGACGATGGAATGTTACTCAGCACTAAGAAGAAGTGGCTTTTGAGCCACAGGAAGACACAGAGGAACTGGAGACTTGCATCACGAAGTGGAGGAAGCATCTGAAAGGTCTGTGCACAATATGATCCCAACCCTGTGACATTCTGGAAAAGACAAAACTATAAGAGGTGGGTACTTGTCAGGGTTCAGCGGTCTGAGGATAAAAGGAACATGGAGGATTTTTAGGACAGAGAACTCACTATATGATGATATAATGATGGACCCATGTCATACATTTGCCTAAACCAGTGATCGGCAAACTGTGGCTTGCAAGCCACATGCGGCTCTTTGGCCCTTGAGTGTGGCTCTTCCACAAAATACCAAGTACAGGTGTGCACGTACAGTACAATTGAAACTTCGTGGTCCATGCACAGAATTTGGTTTTCAGCTCTCAAAAGAAATTTCAATCGTTGTGCTGCTGATATTTGGCTCTGTTGACTAATGAGTTTGCCGACCACTGGCCTAAACCAATAGGATGTACAACACCAAAAATGACCTATAATGTAAACTAATAAACTGTGGACTCTGAGTGATAATGGTGTCCATGTGGATTCACTGATTATCACAAATGTACCATCTGGTGGGGGACATTAATAATGGGGAAAGTTGGGGGGTGACAGAGGATGTATCAAAAGTCACTCTACCTTTGGCTTAATTTTTGATATGAAACTCAAGCTGCTCTAAAAAACCTCAAGTATCATATATAATAAAGATGTAATATGCAAATTGACCCTCATACCCTCACACAAGATGGCTGCCCCCATGAGGTCAAAGATGGCCACCAAAAGATGTCCATCAGGGGAGGGTAGTTGTGGGTAATCAGGCCAACAGGGGAGGGCAGTTGGGGGGACCAGGACTGCAGTGGAGGGAAGTTGCGGGGGACCAGGCCTTCAGGGAAGGGCAGTTAGAGGCAACCAGGCCTTCAGGGGAAGGTAATTGGGGGGAACCAAGCCTACAGGAGAGGGCAGTTGGGTGGGGACCAGGCCTGCAGAGAAGGGCAGTTGGGGGGGATCAGGCTGGCAGGGGAGGGCAGTTGAGTGCAACTGGGCCAGCAAAGGAGGGCAATTAGGCATCAATCAGGCTGTCAGTGCAGTGGTTAGGGGGTGATCAGGCTGACAGGCAGGCAAGTGGTAGGGAGCCAGCAGTCCCGAATAGTGAGTGGAATGTCTGACTGATGGTTTAATCCCAATCCCACAATCAGACATCACCTGAGGGGTCCCATATTGAAGAGGGTGCAGGCTGAACTGTGGGTCACCCCCCACAGTGCACAAATTTTTGTGCATCGGGCCTCTAGTAAATAAATAATGGATTTGAAGAAAAAACCATATTCTTCAAGAAAAAGAGAAGGGAAGGTGTCTGTCTCTCAGGGAATTATGGGCACTGTTTATTTTCCCTTCTACTGAGTGCTCTAAGGCCGAAGGGCCACATGCCACAAACACAGTCAGAGCAAACTAGCAAATAAAAGGTTGCCACCACTGAGATGAGGAGATGGGTTTGTGGCAGGCAGGGTGCTGAGTGCTGGCCCTCCTTCCCTTGTTGGTGCAGACACCTTGCCAGATGCCCTTGGGAGGCTCATTCACACCCTTCTTGAGCCCTAGAGCCTCAATAAGCTACAAAATCACTCTACAGTCAAGCAAACTAGAGGCAGTGTGGAATTCATTTAAAATGTATATCAGCTGAATAATAAGATCAATAGTCCAAATAGTTTCACTAGTTAAGACTTAAAACTTAAGAGACTCTTAGCTTCTTAAATTCTTAAATCTCAGAATCTCTGAAACCAATGGAGCCTGTTTATGTATTTCAAGTTCACTCAAAGAATGTAATACCAAGTATGTTCAAAACCTTTTCTACGACATTGACAAAACACCTGAGATGGACTGCTGGCCCAGAGGGAGGAAACAAAGCAAGAAAAGAGAGAGGGCAAAACAAACAACAACTACCACCACAGCTCCAGTTGCTTCCAACCCTTTTAGATAGGAAGTGTCCCTTCTCCCAGATTCTTGCAGGATTCCTCCCTTGACTGGCTTTCCTGCAAATACAAGAATGCAGATGTCACCCCCACAGTAAAGGTCTAGTGGGTCATCGGTGTGTTCTCTTTGCCAAACCGCCGGTGCCTTCCAGGTTCTGCCATGTGGATGGTCTCTCCACTGCTAGTGGGAGTGGGGTTCTTGAGGTATCACTGGAATGAGCATTTCTGAAATCCCATGGCAGAACAAGATGTGGTAGGAAGCTTTATTTGCATGGAATTACATCCTTGGGTTTCTGAAGTCCCACTGCCCTTAATCCAGTCTTGGAAGATGTATAAGCAAACCAGCATCCAGAGTTCCCTTTCCAGGTTGGAATTGAGTCCAGTACAGCATCAGGCTACTGTCATCCATTAATCCGTTGTGCGGGGTCCAAGGAGCAGTGAGTCATGTGGGCAAATGCACGAGAGCAAGAGGGCGCATCCCCTGCAGCAAGAGAACTAGGAGCCCAGAGGGCAAGAGATCAGGAGAACAACTCCTTTGGTGAGGGATTAATATCTCAAACCTTCCCACACTTGCAGTGGCCACACCTGCTCTAGCCAATGACCTATTTCCAGATGTGACTGATGGGAAAGCACCTTCCCTATTTCACTGGGCATGAATCTATGTCCCTCTGCCAGGCCCCTCCCCCAGCAGAGTGTGGGTACTAGACCAGTGATTCCCTGGGGAGTGTTAAACTATAGTTTCCTAGCAATGCTACACAGATGGCATTGTCCATGACCTTTGGCCTTCCCTTTGCACCTTTCCCATCACCAATCACCAGCTGAACTGCAGTGGCATCGAGAGCAGGACAAGCCACTAAACCTGTATCCTCTCAGACAGGACTTTGCCAAGACAGGCCAACTCCCTCAAAGATGAGGGCAAATATATTTATAACTTGCTGATAACTTACTCCAACTGGGAGACTTGTTTTTTTGCCTCTTTTTAGGGGACACCTAAATTAGCATGAAATTGCCTTAATTTCAAACTCTAGATGAGACAAAGCGGGAACCTGCAGCTCTGCCACTCACTAACCATGATATACTAGCTTAATCTGAGCCTCCTTCCTGAGGCCGCTCAGAGCTGCACTTGGATTAACCATTTAGTCCTCAAAGAGACCATGTGAGATAGGACCGAGGAACAGAGAGGATGATCAACATGCTCCACACAGTAGTCACTGCAGCATTAGGGCCAGAAGCTGGAGCCTGTGCACTCCATCATTTCCTGGTGAGTTTTGGATGTTTAAGTGTAAGCCACGGTAAGAACTGCCTTTTACCTGACCCATATTAAACATGTATGTTCTAAAACACAGCCCAGCACCACATATATAATTGAAACCACTAATATTTTCTATTGTATTTTATTGTTTAAAACTGCTGCTCACTCCCCACCAAACTGACTTCAGGACCCACTGAGATTCATGAGCGGAAGTTTGAAAAACAGGCCCCACAATTCCTCCTACAGCCAGAGGAATTTTGTGAGGATAAAACAGGATGATGGATGCAAATGCTTATCAGAATGCCTGGCACACACTGTGTGCTCCATACAGAGTAGGGATTATTGTTGACCTTGTAAACTGACTGTAGTTATGGGAGGCAGGGACACAGAGGGGGAAACCCTAACTGGGTCAGACTTGAATTTCTTGCCAGTGAGCAGTGAGACTGGGAATTCCCCAGCATTTTTAACTTGTACTGCCATGGAAATAACTTCAGGAAGAGAGCTGGCTACGCTCCGTCTGTTTCCCCTTTGGCACTGGCAGGGGATAGTTTACAGGCTGCTGCATCTCTCAGCTGAGACCCTAGGGAAACAGTTTATTGATTTATGTTTACATCTAACACTGGACACTCTGCTGCTCAGGTTAGATCTTCCTAGAGAAGCCCAGCAGGGAGAGGCACGCATTTCCTGTTGATGCTTTATAAATTACAGTACTAGCTTAGTGGCTTAAGACCATTCACCTTTACTCTCTTGCAAATGCACTGTCTTCTAGAGGCCAGAAATCTGAACTGGGTCTCACCCTCTGCATGGCTAAAAGCCAGGTGCTGGCAGGACTGCATTCCTTACTAGAGGCTTGAAGAGGATCCATTTCCTCCCCTTTTCCAGCTCCTTTCTCCAGGTCCCTCCCTTTTTCTCCCCAGCTTGTAACCCCTGGTTGAAGCCTTCTCACACCAATCCCTCTGACTGAGACACTGACTCAGTTTCCTTTCCTGGCCCGACTTCCTCTTCCACCTGTTCAGGACCCTCGGGTCCACCTGCAGAACCCAGATAGTCTCTGTTTTCAGCTCCTGGGTTTAATCATGCCTGCAAAGTCCCATTTCCCCTGGTCATACTCAGAGGTCCCAGGGATTAGAACTCAGACCTTTGGAGGGAAAGGGGCAACTGCTCTGCCTACCCCAGAAAGCAAGCCACATCACAGTGCCTCGCGCAGCAGGCAGCACATGACCTCACCCAGCACTTGCACGGCAGGCATTGCACCAAGTTCTGCTGCCATAGACCATTTCTCGCTAAGAACCCGAGGCTCTGGAAGTAATGCCAACTGCCCAGGCCACACTGAAAGTTAACACCAGGGCTGCCTGTCTTCAAGGTCATGCTCTCAAGCACAAGTGTGTGAATTCAGTGATTGCAGCTTCTCCCCATCACAAACTCACTTTACTCTCTTCCCCAGGAGTCTTATTTTGAAAGATTTTGTTAGTGAACTTTTTCATTAATGAAAGCAAACCTCTAATTGTTATGTCTGAGAAGTTTGAGCTAACCTCTTTGCCTCTTTTGGGATTTATATAGCTTTAGCCACAATGATGTGACTTAATATTTTATTTATTGTATTTTTGGCATAATTTTGGAATAATGAAAACAGGAGCCTAGGAGTCCAGAGCAGAAGGGAATCAATGAGTCAGGCAGTCAGGAGAAATGGGCCCAACTCAAAGAAACAGATTTGCAACAGACCAGAGAATGAAGAACATAAATGATACCTAGGGAATGGGACCAGGTTCACACAGGGTGTGACATAGGAACCTACTAGGCTATGGAGAACAGGAGACAATGACTGAGAATAGATAATGCACTGAGGCTTGGAAATAGGCACACAGGTCAGGCTGCTAGGCCTGGGAAGGTGCATTAGCTAGAACAAGGACAGGAGTAAGAAAGGAACCTTTAACTCACCTCTGGGAGGGAAACCTGCATGGAGACTAACTTCACTATATTCCATTTCGATTTTTCTAAATTTCATACAATGCACATGTATGAGGAAATGTACAAAATAGATAACATGTATGTAATGTATAATACATACATTATATGTGTAACATATAGATACAACCATGTAATGTATGCATGTAATCTATACTAATAAAAGGGTAATATGCAAATTGGTCAGGACACCCTCACAGTAACAACTGAACAGTAGGCTGTGTGTGGTGACTAGGCTGGCAAGGGGGTTAGTGAAGGATGACCAAATGACCATACAGCAGGCTGTGTGGGGTAACCAGGCTGGCATGGGGGACAGTGAGAGGTGACCAGGCTGGCAGAAGGGGGCAGTTGGCAGCAAATAGGCCATCAGGGGTCGGGGACAGTGGGGTCAACCAGGCCAGCATGGGGGATAGTGAGGGGCAACCAGGCTAGCAGAATGAATCAGTGAAGGGTAACCAGGCTAACAGGAGGTTGGGGGGGGGCAGCAGTTGGGGTGACCAGACTGGCAGGATGGCATTTGGGGAACAGTTGGGGGCAATCAGGCCAGCAGAGGGGGCAGTTGAGGGTAACCAAGTTGGCAGGGGGGCAGTAAGGGATGACCAGGACAGAGGAAGGGGGAGAAAATTAGGGGTGATCAGGCCAGTAGGCAGAGTCAGTTAGGGGTGATCAGACTGCTGGGGGGGGGCAGTTAGGGGTGATCAGGCAGGCAGGCAGGCAGGCAGGCATGTGAGCAGTTAGGAACCAGCAGTCCCATATTGTGAGAGGGATGTCTGACTACTAGTTTAGGCCCACTCTCAACAGTCAGACATTCCTGAGGGGTCCCTTATTGAAGAGGGTATATGCTAGGCTGAAGGGGACCCTTCTCCCATGCATGAATTTCATGCACCAGGACTCTAGTCTATCTAATAACAGCATGCAAATTAGTCAGGACACCATCATTTAATGACTGAACAGCAGGGACCTGATGCTGCATGGCACCTGGCCTGGGCAGGGACCTCAGGCTGTGCCCTCTACACAGTGGGGCTTGATGGGCACCTCAGGCCCATGCTCCCCACCTGACAGGGCTTAACAGGGGACCTCAAGATGCACGCCCTGCCCAGCAGGGCTTGACAAGGACCTCAGGCCATGACCCCCACCCCGGTGCTGGGCCGGGGCACCTGAGGCTGCACCCCCTGCCTGGCAGGGCTTGTCAGGGGACCTGAGACTGTGCCCTCCCACCTGGCACCAGGCCAGGGGAATTGAGGCTGTTCCCCCCTGCCCCAGTGCCAACCCAGGTGGCCTTAGACCATGCCTCCAACCCGGCACCAGGCTGGGGGACCTGAGGGTGCACCTAGGGACCTCAGGCTGCACGCCCCACCCAGAACTGGGAGGGGCTTGACAGGGGTGGACCAGGCTGCATCTGGGTCTCCTGTGATTTCAAAGCACATTTGGATGGGCGGGGACTTGACTCTGGGTTCCATGGCATGCCCCAGACTCTGACAGGAGGGGGATTTTCATATATATTTTACTAATTTTCTTTCATCTCTGACACTTCTATTATAGAGAAAGGGAAAATAGCAATATTAAAATATTTCCTCTAATTAATTCCCTTTTAACATGCACAAATTTTGTGTACTGGGCCACTAGTCCTATATAATAAAGAGCTAATATGAAATGGTCATCATGCCATCATGCCATAACAGTTCAGATACTCAACACTGGGGAGAGAGGAATGGGGACCAACCAGGCACAAATGAGCTCGCAAGAGAGGAATGGGAACCAGCCAGGCACAAATGAGCCATGAGCGAGGAATGGGGACCGGCCAGGCTGTGGACCAGGAGAGAAACAAGCTGCCCACCCCATGGTTCAGGGCACCAATGACTGTGTCTGCACCTGTGGCCTGGGAGAGGGACAAGCCTCCCTCCCGGGTCCCCTCAGCTGTGGCCAGCCCAGGCAAAGCCAGTCCGGGTCCTGAGTGCCTACGGCCACCTGGAGGAGAGAATCCTGTGTTCCGGGTCCAGAGGTGGTTAGGGATGATCAGGCCAGCAGGGGAGTAATTAGGGGCAATCAGGCCAGTAGGGGAGCCATTAGGGTTGATCAGGTAGGCAGGAAGAGGTGGTTAGGAGCCAGGGGTCCCTAATTGTAAGAGGCAGTTGGACATCCCCGAGGGGTTCTGGATTGGAGAGGGTACAGGCCAGGCTGAGGGACCCCCTGCTCCATGCATGATTTCATGCACTGGGCCTCTAGTATAATATATGCCTGTGATGTATAGATACATGGATATAATATATAGATACACATGTAATATGTTATCCATATAAGTAAAATACAGATATATAACATATTAAATATCTACAATATATAGGTGTTTGTAAAATATAGATACATATACACTGAGTGACCAGATTATTATGATCTCCAAATGCATAATAACTGGCCAATGCATGAATAGAGGCCCGGTGGATGAATGTGTTCATGGGTGGGGTCCAGCCAGCCTGGCCAGGGGGAGGGGACATGGCGGTTGGCCAGCCTGCCTGCTGGTCGAACTCCTGGTCAAGGGGACAATTTGCCTTTTATTATATAGGATATACACTGAGTGGTCAGATTATTATGCCATATCATCTGGCCACTCAGTGTATGTACTGTATCATACATGAATGCAAAATATAACATATAAATGTAATATACCTGTTATATATTACATGAAACATATAAATGTAATATACCTGTTATATATTACATGAAACATATAAATGTATGTCTGTAATGAGTTTTATGTGCCTTTAATATATAGATATATGCACACAATATATATTATATAATGCATAGATATGTTTACATAATACACTCATGTATATAAGACTATCTTTACTGACCACAAGAACCTTACTTATATAAACTAGGCATCTATTCTAGGCACACATGGGAGCTTGGGTAAACCTCCTCCCTTCTGCTCACCCCCAAGTACAGCCAGTTTAGCAATATTTCTCAGTCTTTAAAAATCCCTCCTTTGCTCAGCCTCCTTCATGCTAAGCATCAAGAGCCTGGTGCCAAGCATTTCACTTTCCTTTTATACGTCTGCCCCGCTTGGCTGAGAACTGAGACAGAACTGACTCAGAAGGCTCATAGGACACTGTCACTCACCCCTGGGAACCATGATCAGCTGCAGAGTCACACGCAGCCCAGCCCAGCCCAGCCCAGGGACCTGGCTCAGACAACGCCTGCCAGATGTCCTCATTCTCACCCCAGGCTCCACACCATCACCGGGATGGCAGCAGTGTTTGCCTTTACAATTAGCACGCAACTCCAAGGGGATTTTTATCTCACAATCAACAGGTACCCTATTGCTGTCCAACTGGCTTTTTTAAAGAGCTGGCTAATGGGACAGCTCCACCAGTGCTTCTGTGGGCAGCTGTTGGATCTCTGCACTTCCTGAGCATTAATGCATGCTCTCTCTGTGGTACAGGAAGCTTGACAGTCAAAGCAAGCACCTTATAGGCCATGGCATTAGTGCCATGAAGGGAGGCTCAGGCCAAGGAGGCTCTGGGATTTCTTTCCTGCTGCAATGTGTAGGAAGAGCTGCATTCTCAAAGGACTCCTTGATCAGGCTGTGGCTTAAGTGCATTCAAAGTCATAGTGCTAAGCACTTGTTTAGTTTAGATGTTATATATGAGGTTATTTAAACAAGAACAAGTTACAGCAGGCCCAGGAGGGATAGTAGATTAAAACTCACTGTGCAATCAGATCCAAAAAGACAGTTTGATTACTCTTCACACATATTGCCAATGTTCATGTGTAAGATCACACGCTACATTGTGTGAATGAAAGTGTTATAGCCAATTACCTGGCCTGGCTGTCTTACTTATGTCAGTCAGTGCAGAAATATTCCTTGCTCTTCTCACAGAATAGTAATCTTAGAAACTATATCAACAGAAAAACATCCAAGCATGGGACAAATGCTAAGCTTACAAAACCTGTCAGGTCCTCTCTTGGAACACCTGGGAGGTAGGATGTACGTTGCCTCTTTCTGTATGTGCCACACAGCATTCACCTTCAAATGGCATGAAAGCAGGAGAAAGAAAACCATAGGTAAGAGCCATGATTCAGAATTAGAATTAGTTCATGTGTTGAATTGATGGAACACTTCCAGGTGCGTCATCTCATTCGCTCCCACTGTAACCTTCATTAACGAGGAAAATGGATAGGTGCCTCGGGCACTGAAATTGAGACTGTAACCAAGCACACTCCTGCTAACATGTTTTATATGAGTGATCAAGGCCAAGCACTGTGGAGACTCCCAGAGCCTCTGCCCAGCGACCCACAAGTTACAGAGAAGATATTGCAAACGCGTAGTATGGCACCTCTTCGGGGTAGGCTGTGTCTGTTCTGCCTTTAGGTAGGTCAGGATTAGTAAACCCACTTGACAATAGCTCTAAGTCACATTCTTCATGTTTCAGGAGCATGTTCACTTTTTAGTCCCCATCTCCACCACTCTTTTGCTTACTTCTCAGTTGGTTCTGAACTTCAGGTAAAGAATATCACTTTTTAGCTCCATCATATCTCAATAGGGATAACAAAGTTGTCTTAATAGTATAACATTTGGTAGAATGTAAGACATTTGTATCTATGGGAGTTAGTATTTCACTCTCATAGCCAGGTTTTAAGGATTTAATCACTCAATCAGGTGACAGTTTTGACTAATTCTATTAAGAGTGATAAACTTATGTTAATATCTAATTATGCTTGAAATAAAACATCTTCCATTCAATGTTGTCAGTTGTACATGGTTTATTTTTAAACATTTAATACAATTTTAATTTTCTAAAAGGTGACAGAAAGTATTACTGCACTGTGTATAGTCTAGAATTCAGAAAATTATCAGAATGTTGGCTGCAAAATTTTTTTTTTAAATCTGGTACTTTTTCATAACTGTACCTCTGTGAACTGTAATGACTTTTAAACATGAACTTGCAACTTTGAAAAAACTAAAACTTGCATGCTTTAAACCTGAGAACAGCTGTCTTCAGCTGGCCACAAAGCATCCTTTCATGGCCTGCAATGCCCATGGGGGCACTGTCATCACATTCACTCAATATCCTGAGCACTGACAAACAAAACAAAGATGGCCCTTGTCTTCATGGAGAGTGCATTGGAAACTAAAGTATGGCCACATGGTTTTGATTTGCAAATCACTTTTCAATATTTTATAAGCCAACCTTGATACTTCTCACTAAACTAAAATTAGCAAGGCCCCAAATACTTTGAGAAAGAAAATTAATATTTATTGTATATAGGCTTATACACATAATTCTGTTTAATTCCCATAATAGTCTTAAGAAAGTTATTTTTTCACTATTTAATAGATGAAGGAAGTGAGTAAGTCTTGTCAAAATTACATAATACCAATGAAGTCATGCACTTTGGTTACTGAAAGAGGAGACTTCTAACTCATGTGATCTGATTCCAAAGCTCCATAGTTTTACGCTAGAATGGTTCAGTTCATATCAATATTTATCCCGTCAAAATTATTATTATAAGAAAGACTTTTAAAGAATAAAAATGAGGTATATAACAACTTTGGTAAACTATTACTAGAGACAAATAAATAGTTTGATTGCTTGACTGAACTTCTTTAAAACATATCCTTGCTCACATGTACAATAACTCCTCATATAACAGTGTTGACCTGTAATGTAATTCACACTCCATCTCTCATTAATCTCACTGCTTGAGGGCAGTTGAACAGATTCAAGATGCAGCAATGGAATTTCCTTGGTTCAAATCCTGGCTCTGCCACATAACAGCTGTGGGACCTTACACAAGTAATTAATGTCTCTGTGTCTGTTTCTGCATTTGCAAACATGAGAGGAGCATCTAGTGCCTAGTGTTCTGGTATAAATGACTGAGATGCAGATATGAGGGCTCTTGGCTAGGCCATAAATGCTCCATGAACTTGTCAGTGTCCTCTAGCCAAAGATCACCAGGGGCACATCTGCTGTTCTAGAAAGCTGCTTCCCTGACTCACTGCAAGGAGAAAGTTACACTGTGTCTCAGTAAGAGGTTATTAGGAAGAACTTACTACAGGATAGGGCTTGTCTTAGGAGATTGGGAGCATTCAAGGAAATTGGATGCTATCTGGAAGCAGGAGAAATTCTCTGATTATGTATCTTAATTCTTATCCGGGCCATGAGAGGAGTGAAATCAAGCTAAAGCTGCAATTGGTAAAGAAGTAGTAGGTTCTCATTGTTAGCCAGGAAAGGGCGATGTGTGCTCATTTGGGGTTTGGACTATTTCTTATTCGTCTTTTCAGATCTGATCATGAAGTGGCCTTATTTTTTCTTGCTCCACTGCCATCACAAAGTGGTCTTGTCTGAGGCTGGTGTTCTCTGACTGTGTTTATATTCAACAGGACTTCACAGATTTGCAGTGACAGGCATGCTCCCAGCTGAGAGAGGCTGTGTTCTTCCTTCTTAGAGTAGATAAGCATTGTTATTATCTCTATATAAAAAACACTCATATGCAAATAGACTGAACAGTGGAACAACTGGACAACCGGTGGCTATGACATGCACTGACCATGTGCAGAACATGGAAGGCATGGGCATGTGCAGAACATGGAAGACATGGGCCACAGCAGGATGGTAGCCAGAACAAGGCAGGGCGCTGATTGCTGTCATTGGGGCCAGCCTCTGGTAGTTACTGAAAATCTTTTGCTCTTACATGCTGCAGTCCCGCCCAGCACTTGCATCCACTGCCAGTGCCAGAACCACTGCTTGTACCTGCTGCCTGCACCTAGTACTGGTCCTGATGGTTTGGCACTGTCAGTCCGCATGAGCGGTGGCTGCCAGCCCCAATCACCCCTCAGGGCTTCTCTACCTCCCTCTACTCCTGAAGGGTGATCCAGTCTAGCAGCCGCCTCTTACAACCACAGCCAGTCCCAATCACTCCATGCTGTCAGAAGATGAAAGTGGGGCCAGCGCTGTCAGTGTGTGGGAGTGGTGGTGGCAGGAGTAGGGCTGCCAGCAGACAGGGGGCGGGAGGCCAAGGCAGGAGCAGCCAGTACAGAGGATGGGCTGAGACCCACCCCTGTATCCACAGCAGCCTTGCTGCCCACAGTTCCTTTCAAGGTCCACAAATTCATGCACTGGACCACTAGTTTACTTATACAGTAGGTCCCCGGGTTACTTCAGAGATCCATTCCTATGGCGCGATGTAACACAATTTTCGCCGTAAGTCAGAACCCACCTACATAACCACCTACGTCAGTGACATGGAGCAGACACAGCAGTAATGAAGTGAAACAGTAAAAAAAAAAAAAAATTAAAAGAAAGATAACAATTCCTGACCTTTACTTGTGGTTAATAAATAATAAAAAACATAAAGCACATATATACATATGTCGAAATGACGGAACTTTTTCTTTTTTATATAAATAAATGGGAAATGGCCACGTAACTATAAAATGACGTACCTCAAGCCCAACATGTCCCGAGGACAGCCTACAAATGCCTTTTACAGTCATTGTATATCTTGAGCCACTCAAAATCCCAAGAGGTAAGCAGGCCATAGGGCCCATTCATAATGTACTCCATGAGAAAGTCACTCCCATTGTGACAGTTCAACACTGCTGCAGCAGCAGGGAAAACATTGCCATTCGTTTCCTGAGAGTTCCTTTCCCAACAAACTTTAAAGTGCTCCCTGGCCCCTGTTCAATTGCTGACATGGGAGCCCTGATTCAGTCATAGTTTCCACACCACTTGCCTTCTTATGACCTGGACAGCTTGGACAGCCTGCGTAGCATTGCCCCTTCCACAGCTTTGTCTGTGTTTGCCCAAAACAGGATACTACAAAGAGTACTAAATTTACAACCTCTTTCACACAGCCACTTCCTAAAGCAAAAAAAAAAAAAAAAAAAGGCGTGTGTGTTTTGCTTTTAAAAGTTAATATACCTTAGTATATTTTGCTCAAAATATTCTGCTAAATTCAGAGGCTGAAAGTTTTAAATGCAGACTGAATGACTAGTAGCACAGCTTTCCACACTCTTGAAAACCTGCCAAGTAAAATATCAAAGGAAAGTGGAATTTCCCATGAAATACTTATTAATAATAAATGTTTGCCCAGGACCATCTTTTTATAGCTGAGAAATTCCCTCGGACTAGTAAATTTCACTCCTGAGACATTATATAAAGTGAAACTGAAAGTGGAATATCCCACTGATAATTGCAAGTAGTTCCCAGAAAGAACATGGTCTTTGATTCAAACAGATTGGTTAAGGAATCCTGTCTCTGTAATTTACAAACTGTGACTGGGCGATTTACTCTGACTCTCATTACATCACCAAGCATGCTTCTCTCCTCTAGTACCTGAGCGTGCTGGACTCTCCTGCCAGAGCACTCAGATATAATTGCTTCAGGTCTCTCTCCCTTAGAACACTAACAGCAGGGACCATGTATATGTAATTTGTTAGCCTTGTATTTCTAGCACCTAGTGCTATGGCACATAAAATATTCTTTATTTGTTGCCTCAGGGGAGGTGGGTTGTAGTTCTGTAGAATCTGGAAGGCTTACTTTTCATTTTCATATGTTTTTATAATTCCCAAATGTTTTTGAAATAGGCTCTTTGTATTAAGGAGCCAGCCTTATGTGCACTTAGTGGTTATCTCGATGCTGGCCTTGAAAACAACATACTGTATTTCTACCCAATAAAAATGCAGGTGGCATGGCATTGAAATTATGGGCATATCTAGTCTGTGGCCTACAAGGTCAGACAGCTGGGGTTAGCCTTCTCACCACATCACAAGATAAATCCATATTCCAACATCAAGCAGGGGGTGGTTGGGAGATAAGGAATAGTCAACAGGAACCACTGACTTACAAATCCAGGAAGCACATAGAATCCCAAACAAAAGGAATCCAAAGAGGACCATGCCAAGACACATCATAATTAAAATACCAAGAGCAAAAGACAAAGAATATTAAAAGCAGCAAGAGAATAGCTTAATGTACTCCTAAAAGGGAGCACCCATATGATTGTCAGCTGATTTCTCAACACAAACTATGCAGGCCAGAGGGAGTGGCAAGAAATATTCAAAGTGATGAATAGCAAGAACCTACAACCAAGATTACTCTACCCAACAAAGTTAGCATTCAGAATTGAAGGGCAGATAAAGAGTTTCACAGATAAGAAAAAGCTAAAGGAGTTCATTACTGCCAAACCAATATGATATGAAATGCTGAAAGGTATTCTTTAAGAAGAAGAAGAAAAATGTAAAGATAAAAATTATGAACAATAAAAAATACATATCTATCAACAAGTGAATCTAAAAATCAAGTGAATAAAAAACTGATGAACAGAATAAACTGGTGAATATAATAGAATCAGGGGCATAGAAAGGGAGTGGACTGACAATTCTCAGTGGGGAAGGGGCGTGGATGGTGCCAGAAGAGACTGAACAAAAATCACACACCTATGGATGAGGACAGTGGGGTGGGGGAAAAGGGCAGAGGGTAGGGTGAAAACTGGGTAGAGGGGTGCTATGGGAGGGGGGGGAAGAGGAACAATTGTAATAATCTGAATAATAAATATTAGTAATTAAAAATCATATTCAATCAAAAGGAACAAAATGTTTCTTACGCATAAATAACCTAATAAATATTTTTTGGATATAATACATTTTTTATTCATCAATTTGAGTTATTGGGTCATTTGGATTGCTTCCACCTTTTGATTATTGTGAATAATGCCTCTATGAACATTTGTTTACAAATATCTGTTTGAGTCCCTGCTTTCAATTCTTTTGGCCATGTACCTAGAAGTGGAATTACTGCATTATATGGTAGTTCTGTGTTTTTTTTTTAATTTAATAAATCTTTATTGTTCAGATTATTACATTTGTTTCTCTTTTTCCCCCCATAGCTCTCCTCCACCTGGTTCCCACCCCTCCCTCTCCCATTGCCTCCCCCCCAGCATTGTCCTCATCCATAGGTGTATGGTTGTTGACCAGTCTTGCCCTAAACCCCCTCCTGAGAATTATCAGTCCACTCCCTTTCTGTGCTCCTGATTCTATTATATTCACCAGTTTATTCTGCTCAACAGATTTTAATTCACTTGATTTTTAGATTCACTTGTTGATAGATATGTATTTGTTGTTCACAATTTTTATCTTTGCATTTTTCTTCTTCCTCTTCTAAAAGAGTACCTTTCAGAATTTCATATAATACTGGTTTGGTGTTGATGAATTCCTTTAGCTTTTTCTTATCTGTGAAGCTCTTTATCTGTCCTTCATTTCTGAATGATAGCTTTGCTGGATAGAGTATTCTTGGTTTTAGGTTCTTTCTATTCATCATTTTGAATATTTCTTGCCACTCCCAGGTGGCCTGCATAGTTTTTGTTGAGAAATCAGTTGACAATTGTATGGGTGCTCCCTTGTAGGTAATTAACTGTTTTTCTCTTGCTGCTTCTAATATTCTCTCTTTGTCTTTTGCTCTTGGTATTTTAATTATGATGTGTCTTGTTGTGGTCCTCTTTGGATTCCTTTTTTGGGGGTTCTGTGTGCTTCCTGGACTTGTAAGTCTATTTCTTTCACCAGGTGGGGGAAGTTTTCAGTCATTATTTCTTCGAACAGGTTTTCAGTATCTTGCTCTCTCTCTTCTTCTGGCACCCCGACAATTCTGATGTGGGTGCGCTTGAAGTTGTCCCAGAGACTCCTAACATTATCTTCACATTTTTGGGTTCTTTTTTCTTTTTGCTTTTCCAGTTGAGAGTTATCTGATTCTTTTTATTTCAAATCTTTGACTTGATTCTTGCCTTCCTCTAGTCTGCTGTTAGGTCTCTATATAATATTATTTATTTCAGTCGTGTATGTTTAATTTCTAGTTGGTCCTTTTTCATTTCCTCTTGTGTCTTGCTAAATTTATCCATCTAGGAAATTCTTGAAAAACCTTATAACCCTCATTTTGAACTCTATATCTAGTCATTTGTTTTTCTCCATTTTTGTTTGTGATCTGTTCCTTTGTCTCTGCATTTTCACTATGCCAGGAGAACTTCTGTGTTGGATTCAGCCTTATGATGCAAGACTTGCAAAATTTCAAAAGCCTCTCTGTTGAGATTGGATGGGGTGGAGTCTCAGAGCTTAGCAGACTGCCCTTGCTTCCAGTCAGCCCCGCCCTATGCAGCCCCTAGGTCTCAAGTTTCTCTCAGTAATCATTGCAGACTCATATGGGTCCCAGAGCACAGAGAAACGGAAAGGTAGCGTGTGACTCTAGACCTCTACCTTTCCATTTCCCTTGTGCTTTGGGACCCATATGAGTCTGGGTCCCCAGGGTCTCGCCCAAAACTGGGGTTCAGTGTAGTTAGAAATGACACAGTTTAGAGGATCGGTCTCCTGCCCACTAGAGAAAGCCAGCGGCACAATCAGCAGTTCGTCCTCTCTGCGCACATTGGTGTGCAGGCCCCAGATTTCTGCCCTTATGAGGAACCCCTAATTTCTGGGCACTCCTCCCTTTTCACAGTCTAGACTCTCCCGGTATGAGTCTCACCTGGAGCTGGGGTTCAATGCAGTAGGATAAGAGGTTCAGTGCTGTTGGGAGTTTCTGTCTACTTCCCGCCAGAGGAAGCCAGCCAGTCACACCGCCACCCACTCTCTCCACATGCATGTCTCCATACCTCAGCTTTTTTCAGCTCTTCTGAGTCTCTGTGAGCCCCTCTCTTTCCTTCTAGTTGTAGAATTTCCACTCAGCCACTTTCCTGTGGTTCTGGATGATGTCCGTTCTGTCTTTTAGTTATAGTTTTGAAATTGTTGTGTGAGGCAGCAGTTTAGGTGTTCACCTCTGCCACCATCTTGGTTTCTCCCTAATAAATATTTAGCAATGAAATAGTAAGCTCTTGATCTATCCAGCTTCCTTTTTTTTTTTTTTTTTAAGAATGGGATCAAAATAGTTGATTTTAAGGCAAATGCTTTCTCCATCTTCTTCTACATAATAAGCCATATATATAATTTGAGGACTAACATATAACTTCATTTGAATGTAATTTTTCTTTACTAATGAAAAAGGGAGAGTCAGCCAGGTGTGTCTTAGGTTCAGAACATCCCAGGGTGAGGTTAGGTGGAGGAAGGCAGCAGGCGGGGATTCCTTGGGCCTTTTGTTTCTCACTCTATCAGCTCATCAGAGCTTTGAAAATAAACTACCCGTTACCTTCTTCTCTGTGTGCATAGACCTATCTGGGCACCTACTTCATGGAACAGTAGGCCTGTGGATTGTGGTATGATGTAATTAACCTCGAGTCCCTTGGCCTAATGTCATCAGATACCACCAAAATCCTTACCCCATTCACTCCACTCTGACCTTTCAGCAAGCAAGTTTTCCTGCATCAAATACTTTGAAAGACTTTAACTGCTGATCATCATACTCTGAATGATCACAATAAACCCGTCAACTTTTCCAAAGAGCTTCCATTTCTGAACCACATAATGCAGATCATGCTGATGTGAAAAGATTTTAGCCAGAATTTATGTATCAATTGAATATTTTCTACAGTTTATGCTCTTATATTTCCCAAAGGCTTATCAATATAATCGGTTTCAATATGAAAATTTGACTATGCTATAATCTAACAGGTGAAGGGAAAATTTCTTGACATTTTATAATCTAGATCCTAATTTACCTGGTTAATTAATGAAGAGAGGTGTCTAGTAGTTACCTTTAGATTCTGAACTTATTCTGGTCTACATTTTTGTTGACTTAAAAACACAGAAGGGAAAGCAAGCAACATCTACTGAGGGTGTACCATCTACTAAACATAGATAAGAAAAAAGTAAAGATGATTAAGTTCAAAATTGAACTAGATATTACTCCATACTTACTAGACAGCTACATAGTAGCAATACTAAATGCAGATAGGATGCAGAGAGATGGAGCCTCTCATATACTGCTGGCTGGAATGTAAAATCACACAGTCACTCTGGAAAATGATGTGGCAGTCTCTTCAAAAATCTAAACATGCCCTTACTATTCACCCAGCAATTACACTCCTGGCATCTGTCTGATAAATGAAAATGGATGTCTGCTCAAAAACCTGCACACAATTGTTCTCACAGCTTTATTAGTAACAGCTAAAACCTTCAAACAACTAAATGTCCTTTAATAGGTGAATGGTTAAACAACCTTGGTGCTCCCTATCCTGAAATACTATGCTGCAACAATAATTTTTAAAAAATCAATTACTGATATAAGATACAACTTTGGTTGACCATAAGGACATTATGCTGAGTGAACAAAGCCAACCTCCAGAAATCATACACTTTCACTAACATAATATTTTTAAAATGATGAAATTATAGAGATGGAAAACTGATCAGGGGTCAGAAATGGGGGGTATAAGGGGTGGGATGAAAGACTAGTTCTGCATTTTGACTGAGGTTCAAGAATCTATGATCATGACAAAATGCATGGCACAATGTGCATGCATTGGATGAATGCAAAATTGCTGATTTTGATATTAGCTTTTCTACTGTTATCCATTATCTCCAAATTGGGGTGGGGGGGGCGGAAGATGTACCTTGGGTGTTTTAAAAAAATGTACCTTGAGTGTTTTAGTTTCCTGGGCCTGCCATAAAAAGGAACCACAATCTTGGTAGCTCAAACCACAGATATGTATTATCTCCCATTTCAGCAGGCTCGAAGTTCAAAATCAAGATGCTAAAAGTGTTGGTTCCTTTGGAGGGTGGTGAGAAAGAGCTTGTTCCATTCCTCTCCCCAAGTTCCTGGTAGCCTTATGCATTTCTTGGCTTGTAGATGGCTTTTCCCCTGTATCTTTACAATATCTTTCCTTTATTCACATGTGTCTCTTATCCAAGTTTCCCTTTCTTATAAGGAAACCAGGCATATTGGATTGGGCCCATTCTAATGACCTCATCTTAACTTAATCAGGAGCAAAGACCCTCTTTCCAAATCCAGTCACATTCATGTACTATATTGGAGGTTAGGGAGCACACAATTTAACCCATAATACTCAGTTTAAAACAGTCAACTGCACAAGTACAGGAGAGAAAACCTCATTTAAAGGCAGTTTATATCCCTAACTTGTTTGGTTCAGTGGATAGAGTGTTGGCCTTCAGATTGAAGGGCCCCAAGTTTGATTCTGGTCAAGGACATGTACTTCGGTTTTGGGCACATCCCCAGTAGGGAGTGTGCAGGAGGCAGCTGATTGATGTTTCTAACTCTCTATCCCTCTTCCTTCCTCTCTGTAAAAAACTCAATAAAATATATTTTTTAAAAAGATAAATAAAGGCAGCTCATATTTTTTTAAAAACAAATAAAGAAAAGAAACAGTTAACAAACAAAAATATCTAGTTTTAGTTAAGCACCGGCTCAACCTAAATTAATAGTTTAACAAGACTTCTTTAAAAAATAAATACTGTCTTCCAGGGCACTAATAGATTCAGATTAGAGGTAGGCACAGTCACTCTCCCTCTCATCTATCCAATCTCACATCAGATTTTCTAATCTGTTTGGACATAGGATAATAATGAGAATGTAAAAGTGGATTTACAGGACTGAGGAGTCTGAAAACCAAATGGACATAACCGAAGATATTGAAGACTAAATATGACAATTTGTCTTCAAAGTATTCATCTTTCAAATCCCTAATACCACCTTAAAGTGTTATCTCCTTTTGTTTGTTGAAAGAACAGCAAAGCTCAAATTGTCTACATAGAATTAGACTTATTCAATGTAACATAAGCAAGTAATACTAAGAATAAAAGGACTTCCTAAAACTTAGAGAAATTCAACAATACAAATCTCTAACTAATGAAAATGCCCAGCTCAAGCCCTAGCTGGTTTGGCTTAGTGGATAGAGCATTGGTCTTAGAACTGAAAGGCCCAGGTTTGATTCCAGTCAAGGGCACATGCCTGGGTTGTGGACTCTATCCCCAGTGGCGGACTTGTAGAAGGCAGCCAATCCATGAATCTCTCTTTCCCTCTTTCTTCCTCTCTGAAATCAATAAAAATTTTAAAAAGGGAAAAGAAAAAAAAAAAGCCCAGTTCAAAATGCAGTGTATCTCTTATTGCCAGGACTTGCTCAGTGAGGTAGGTGCCTGACCCTTTCTCAGGTGTTCTAGCATTAGGTTGAAGAGTGTGCTGAGTGTCTCCAGCTTTTGTTTTCCTTTTCAGTACTTTTCATAGAAAGATGTTAGTTTAACCTCCTTGGGAACTTTTTTTAATCCTCACCCAAGGATATGCTTACTGATTTTAGAGAGAGGGGAAAGGGGTTGGGAGGAGGAAGAAAAGGAGAAAGAGAAACATCTATGTGAGAAAGAACATCAATTGGTTGCCTTCTCTACATGCCCCAACCGGTGATCAAGCCCAAAGGTTAGGTATGTGCCTTGGCCAGGAATCGAACCTTCTGTTACATGGGACAATGTTCCAACCAACTGAGGCACATGGGCCAGGGCTTTTGGAATTTAAAAAAAATATTTCAGTTTTCTAAATACTAAAGGATAAAGATGCAACTTTAGATTGAAATAAATTTAGCCCTGGTCAGTGTTTCTAAGCAGTTAGAGCATGGGCCCTGCCCACCAAAGAGTTGAGTGTTCCATTCCTGGTCAAGGACACATACCTGTGTTGAGGGTTTAATCCCCAACCCTAATTGGGGCATATGTGGGACATAACTAATTTATGTGGAGACAATCAATCGATGTGTCTTTCTCACATCAATGGTTTTGCTGTTTCTCTTTCTCTCTCTTTTTCCCTTCTTCTCTTCCCTACTCCCTCCCTTTCACTCTCTCTAAAAATCAATGGGAAAAGTATCCTCAGGTGAAGATTAACAAAACAAAAAAAAAATGAAAGAAAAAAATGTTTTAGAAGTGTTCTGCATCTTGATTTTAATATTATCTTTACTAGTAATTCAAGTGTGAGAAATATTTACTTTTTCCAACTGACATCTGAAGAATTTGTTTAGTTTAATTATCAGAAAAAGCATCATGTTATCAATTTTTAAATGGGATCATGTTTAATCTCAGGTCTGAACATAATTAGAATGACTAAGTGGGAAACATTATTGTGCTCATTAACTGTAAAAATGTGTACTTCTCCAGCTCTTCATAACAATAGACTCCATGTCATCATATATATCAAATATTTTTTAAATTGGTTTTTGGACAAAAGATACCAAATGTGCCCCAAATGTTAAATTTCCCATGCAGAACATTCATTATTATATAATTACTAGAGGGCCAGTGCACGAATTCGTGGGATCCCCAGGCCTGGCCTGCAGGATCGAGCAGAAACTGGCTCTCCGCCATCCCCTGAGGGGGTCCCGTTTGAGAGGGTGCAGGCCAAGAAACCCCACCGGTGCATGATCAGGCCAGGGAGGGACACAGGATGTTGGCCAGCCAGTGAGGGACCATGGGAGTACTCCAGGGTGTGTCCAGCCCATCTCACTCAGTCCTGATCAGCTGGACCCCAGCAGCTAGCTAACCTACCAGTTGAAGTGTCTGCCCCCAATGGCCAGTGCATGTCATAGCAAGTGGTTGAGCAGCCTTAGCATATCATTAGCATATTATGCTTTGATTGGTTGAATGGACAACCATAGGACTGGACACTTAGCATGTTAAGCTTTTATTATACAGAATAGAGGCTTTGCCAGTGTTTGCTTTTGGACTAAAAATACAAAAATTAGAATATGAGATGTTTTAAATTCTTGGACTTTTTAGGCAGTTTCTTCTTCAATTTTTTGGTCTTGTTTCTAAATTGAAGAGATAAGAGATTTCAAGCTACTATTTCCTAAAATAGCAATAGAAAAACAAGTCAATGATTTTATAGGATTTTCATCAGGTGGATTCATGTTATCCTAATTTGCATAATTACTTTCAATATTTTTTCTCAGTCAATTGATGTAGTTCAGTATTTTTTAAGCTTTTTATCTTCCACCAATTGATTATGGGAATTAAACTATATAATAATAATGTATATTTTTAGAACTGTATAATGGTGAAAACCATTATGAAAGGTAAAGGTTTGAGGTTTCAGAAGATAAATTTAAGATAGTTCTTCCATCCTGGGGTTCCTCTACCCACATTGCCCTAGTCCTTTTCTTTGTTGACTTTCTCCCATGTTTGTCAGAGCACATCCTCTAGTTTTTGTTGTTGTTTTAAGGTGGATGGATGGAAAGTACTTGCTTCCTTGTACGTGTGTTTTAATTCTGCCCTTGTACTTGATGGGCAGTTTGACGGACTACAGATGGAGATTCCAGTTACTGCCTTGGGGACTTGGAGACACTTCACTCACAGCTGCACTTTCTTTCCCATAAGAGATCCGGGATCTGGCTGTTCTGTCCACCCGAACCACTTGGAGTCCTACCGACCTGCTCCTGAGCTGCTTAATGAAGGCTTCGCAGGGCCCTTACAGATCCCAGTGCTTCTGGCCAGCAAAGCATCTCAACTATTTTGGGGTCATTTCTTTCCCGCTGGTTTTCTGCTCTTCTTTTCTGAGTGAGCGAGTGAGTGCGCGGAGAGGCTGAGTGCGAGGGACTGACTTCGAGAAGTGAGAGGGCCAGTGGAGTGAGGAACGAAGAATGCAGGAGGGAGGGAGGGAGGGGCCGGGAAGGAGTGCGTGGGCGTGGCTAACTGCGGCAGAGCGCGGGAGAAAGGAAGAAATGAGTGCCTAAGTGAACAAAGGAGTGCGTGAAGACGTGCAGCCCCGTCACGCACCCTGGGATGGACACAGGCTCCCCAGAAACGAGAGCTGGCGGCCCCGCTGCCCGCCTCTCCCTCACGAGCTGCCCAGGCCGCCGGGCTCTGCCCCGGAGGGCGTTGCGGAGGCGGGCGGCCCGGGGGCGACAGGTCCGCAGGCCAAGGCTCAGGAGCGCCCGCAGTCCCCTCTCCCCAACCCAGACCGGCGGGAGGCCACACCTGGGCTCGCGCTCCCTCAGGTGCGAGGCCGCGTCAGCGCAGGAGCCGCCCGCGCAGGAGCCGCCCGCGCAGCTCGTCAGGCAGCGGAGAGGACAGCGCGGCCGCACCGGGCGGAGAACGAATGGCGCCGGGTTCCTCCTAGACCGGCAGGGCCTCCCGTAGCCTGCAGGTGGGAAGGCCCAGAGGCGCCGCGAGCCCTCAGGCGGAAGGGGGCGAGGCGAGGCCGGGGAGGAGCCGGCCGGTGGGCGGGGTGGAGAAGGAGCCAGTGTGAGGGGCGGGGCGGGGCGGGGCGGGGCGGGGCGGGGCGGGGCGGAGGAGGTGCCTCGCTGCTGCGGCCGCTGGGGCGCCAGTCTCAGTCGGGACTGCAGTCGGTGCGGCTCTGGCAAAGCGGCGGCGGGCAGCTGCGCGGGCATGGGCGACCTGGCGACCTAGTGCCCACCTGCAGCAGGAGGTCTGGCTGCCCGCAGGGCGCAGCCGGAGCCGGAGCCGGGCCTGGGCAGCGGGAGCGGCTGCGCGGCCGGAGCCATGAGCGCCGAGCCCATCTGCAGCGCGCTGCCCGCCGTGCCCTCCCACAAGCTCGCCGACCTGCGCTTCCTCAGCCGCGGCGCGTCCGGCACCGTGTCGTCCGCGCGCCACGCCGACTGGCGCGTGCAGGTGGCCGTGAAGCACCTGCACATCCACACGCCGCTGCTCGACAGGTAGGCGCCCCACCGCCCCGCCCCCTCAGGACCGGGCTGCGGCTGCGAGGGCGCTCGGCTCGGCTTCCGGTCCGGCTCGCGCTCCCGGCTGCGCTGCCCCCGGCGTGAGCCGCGAGCGTGTCCGCCCGGCACTCCACGCGGAGCGCCGTGGGTGGCCCGGGTCGGGACGTCTGGGCTGGGCCCGCTGTGGCCGGAAGCGGCGCGGCCGCCGGCTAGACGGCAGCCGGCGGTTCTCACGGGAGAGCCCGCCCGGAGGAAGGTCGGTGTTTCTGCCCAAGGCGTCCTGGATCCGAGCTGCCGCACGGCCGGAAACGCGGGCCGCCTGGCAGGCCCCTTGACGCAGTGCCACGCGGGTGAGGTTTTGGAGCAGCGGGAGCTGGTTTCTGTTTCCAGGGAGCGCTGCAACCACACGCACCGCCGTGACCCCGCGTGGCTCGGGGGTCCAGTCATTGAGCTCGCGGCCCGTTTCCGACTGCCCTGGGTCAGGCCTGTCAGGCTCAGATCTCCCGGGAGGCCTGCGACACCCCTGAGGCGGTTCCCGGCCGGCTCCCCCGCGGATCCCGGCCTCACCAACACTGGGTGCGGCCTGTTTTCGCCAGGCCTTGAATGCTGAGCACGTTTGGGGAGAGTGTGCGGAGGTAACTCGGCGACCTGGTCGGGCAGGTGGAGGGGCGGGTGTGTCATGAAATCGACTCTGCAAATGCGTAGGGTCAGCGCCAGGGCCTGTTGAAGTCATTCTAACGCAAACGGAGCCACGTGGGGCCAAGGAATGAAGAGGAAGTTTCCTTCCTTACTCATTAACACTTTTCATAATCTAAAATTCTCCACTTAAGTGGGTAGGAAACTGTCGTCAAAGCAGCCATGCGACCAGTGAGACGCAGGCATCACGAGCTTATCTCCACTTGCTTCCTGGGATGTGAACAGCAGCCGAGGAGTTGCATAGTCCGAGGACAGGCTGCTTCCGCATGTATCAAGTGGGAATAGTCAAGACATGGACTTCCCGGGCTCTGGCCTGGATGATGTCTGCAGGTGCTTTGCGGTCACTTGAAAGAAAAACTAGTTTACGTTTAGAGATCGGTCAGTCCTCTATACCTGATTTCTGTCCCTAAGAGGGCCTTCCCCAACTCTCCCAATTCCTTATGAGTAATTGGGACTGGTTGGTTGTTCAGACACCCTGTAGACACCATAATTGTTTTTTGGTTGATAATTTTGGTGATATGTCTATAGAAGCTGTATTTCAGTTTTATGTTTAAAAATATAAAAACCTATTTTAAATTGTTTGGGCTTCTTCTGTTTTCCCACTCACTCAAAATTTCCAAAACCTGATTTTAAGAACCCCCTTCCTCTCTGTTCACACACTGGAATGGAAAGAACACAAGCTTTAGAATCCTACCAGGGCAATTCAAATCTGACTCCACCCTGCCCCTTTCTCTTGGTATAAACTCTAGAAAAGTATGAATCCACTGGAGCCTCAGAGGCTGAGTACAGTGGGATAATGAACCCAACTTTAGGGTCATGTACTATAATAGTGCCTATGAAGTGGCTGACACACAATAGGTCAGAGTAGAAGGAAGAATACTTCATACCCATCCGGGGAGGTGGGCAGTACCACCGAGACCCCCGCGAGTACTCCGTCTGTCTATGGTTCTTTCTCAGAGTGTCCAGGAGTCTCAGGTGGGTCACGTTTCCCTGCCTGCGTGCTGCCCAATAACTGTTTTGTTGGGAATACAAACCTCTTTTAATTTAGGGAATGTAGGTTTAATTAAAACTTGTCTCACAAACTGATTTAATTGGTTACTTCATGGTTGGGATATAAAGTGGTTGAAGAAAAAGGTTTGCACTTTTCCAAGTCTTCAGTTTTAAACATATATATATATATATATATATATATATATATATATATATATATATATGGTTTATTTTTCTCTTTGTTTATTTTTAAACCTGGCATCATTTTCTGGTCTGGGATGTCTGCTGCTTTTCTTATTGCAACAGCCATTCTTGCAGAACTTGGTGACAGACTCATCACCATCACGTACCTAACAGGCTTCTTCTTGCAATGGTTCTCTTCTGTTAGTGCTGCTACCAACCCATTCATCCCGAGTGAAAATTGATGGTGTCTTCAATTCCCACCCTCCCCACAACAGCCTGGACATCCTAGTCAGCTCGTGTTTTTCTTTCCATTTCAACTGTGGCCTTTACAGTTTCAGACTTTCATTACTTCACATCTTAACTAGTATCATAGCTAACGCCTGACTCAAACTCTACCTCTTTTTGCTGATCCTACATCCTGCTGCCAAGTGAATCCTAAAAGTTTGTTCTGCTTATGTCATTTCTCTGCTTAAAAACCTGCGGTCCCAACTCAGAGACGAGCAAATAAAGTGTCAACGCCTTCCTCCAGCTTTAGGACTCTGAGACATGGCCTGGCTGTGCTTGTCATCTCCACCCCTTCCACCACTGCTATGAAGCCTGATTCACAGGAAACTGAGCCCTCACTCTAACTTCCTTGAATACATTTGGTGCTTGTGTATTAAACCTCTACTAAGTGCCAGGCACTGATGCAGCCCTGGGGATTCACAGATGAAAAGGCAAGGTCCCTCTCATCTTGGAGGCCACCTGGGTCTTAGATGTCCTTTCTCCAAAGTTTGAGATTCTGTCCACTCATAAAGTGTAGTTGAAATCCACCTCCCTGAAGACTGATGACTCCCGAGCCAGTGTTTCCTGTCTTCCTCTGGATTCCCACAGTCCTCTGTTTATTCATTTAGTTACATGAGTGTGTGTATGTGTGGCACTAAGAACATTCTGCCTTATATTTCAAGTTTTATTTTTTTAATTCTTAATTTTATTAATGAATTATTGCTTTATATTTTGTGTTTATTTTTCTTTTTAAATTTATTTCCTTATTTTTAACTTTATTAATGAATAATTGGAAAATATAATTGATATAGTTGTATACAATCATGTACCACTTAATGACAGGGATACAGTATAAGAAATGCATCCTTAGGCAATTCTGTTGTCGTACGAAAATCATAAAGACACTTACACAGACTTGGGAGGGCACCTGCTGCTCCCCTGGGCTTCATGGCAGAGCCCGTTGCTCCTGGACCATAAGCTGTGCAGCATGTCACCGTATAAAACAGCACATGGCTAAACCTCAGGATGGCTGCAGTGTCTCGAAGCCATAGGGATTCTTCAGCTCCGTTATGATCTACAGGACCACCATCCTGTGTGGCCATGGACTGCATGTATGACTGGTATTTAAAGTATACTACATGATGATTTGACACACATATATTGTGGAAAGATCATGATAATTAACACATCCAAAGGCATACAGTTGGCCAACAGGTATTTGAAAAGGTGTTTAGCATCACTTACCACCAGGAAAATGTAAATCAAAACCACAATGAGTATTTTTTTTTTTTAAAGATTTCTGGGAAGGTTGAGAGCGCAGACTATGTTCTTTCATCTTTATAGTCTCCATAATGCTGGCACTTTTTATTCTTAATTAAGGTTCCATATTTGTTTGTTTTATGTAGGAATAAGCAAATGGCCCTGGATCCCATGTCCTCCCAGGCATCTGTTAGAAGCACTCACCTGTTCTCAGTGTTCTCTTCCTAGGTCCCAGAGGATAATTCCTAAGGAGCATTGACCCTCATGCAGCTAGTACCTAGTTATGTAAATCTACAGCTTGCGATGTCTTAAATTGTCAGGCTCTTTGGAGAAATTTTACATGGTATGCAACTATAAATTTAGTATAATTGAATCAAATCTGATCATCTTAATACAACATAAACTTAATAGTTTAATTAGTTCACACACCAATCGTTCTAATACTATATATCAACTTTGTAAACTTACCCACAGTTTTCTTTCCTTTTCCTAGGAAAGTATCATAATGGTAACACTTTTTCCTGTCAGTGGCTTATAAAAGTTATTTTGGTCTGTAAACAAACCTATGGACTATAAAGGGTAGGTGTTTTCCCTACTTTAAATATGATGAAACTAAAGGACAGAGTTGCATAATTTACAAGAAGTCAAAAGCTAATTACTGAAAAAGTCCAGGCTAACTTAATATCATGAGCATGATAATTGTGTATTTTCCATTACTTTGAGATAATTTTGCTTTTTTTTTCCTTAGGGAAAGAAATGATGTCTTAAGAGAAGCTGAAATTTTACACAAAGCTAGATTTAGTTACATTCTTCCAATTTTGGGAATTTGCAATGAGCCTGAATTTTTGGGAATAGTTACTGAATACATGCCAAATGGATCATTAAATGAACTCCTACATAGGGTAAGTAATTCTGTTAATGAAGTTATAAAGTGCTTTGGTTATTTGGGGATCAATATAGATGAATCAAAATAAGAATAATGAAAAACAACAGGGTGCTAAAGTTTCACCATCTTTGGCTTCTTTAGTGTTGTGTTAAAAATAATGTGAGCCTTGTATGCTAAGGAGTAGAGGTTCTTTTGCTTAGGTTACTGAGTTCTACACTGAATTCCAGTGTCCATGTATATAATCAGGTAGGCATAAGAGAGAGAAAAAGTAAAGGACACATGCATGGTCCACTGTCAAGCTGGATTTTATTTTATGTTAAAGACAACTTAGGATTCAAATTAAATGGCAATAGTACCAGTTCATAAAATTCTCAATTACTAGGCCAAATAAATCTATCTCTGAGTATCAAATGCATTGGCTTTTCCATGACTGACAATGGTGTAAGCCATTTACTTTTTTTCTCAAGGTACCAGTTACTCTGTCTTTGATTGTGAATCCCATCAGTAAACAAATTTGGTGATCCTCATTCTCAAAATATGTGTATGCATCTATGGTTGTTTGCTTGAGTTGATGTGATCTCCAACCTGCAGTTTCTCTTACTAAATCTTTTTAAAACGCTTAGTCTAGCCCTAGCTGGTTTGGCTCAGTGGATAGAGCATCATCCTGCGGACTGAAGGGTTCGGGTTCAATCCCAGTCAAGGGCACATGCCCGAGTTGTGTGCCCAGTCCTGAGTAGGGGGCGTGCAGGAGGCAGCTGATCAATGATTCTCTCGTCTCTGAAATCAATAAAAATATATTAAAGGTTGGCTTAGTTAAAACTTGGTGATATAAAGTGTAAACTCCTAAATCCCTATCCATCAGTGTTCTGATGGCAGAAAGGGGGCTGCTGGGAGCACAATCTCGAGGGAGGGACTTCCTTTTTGCCTGGGACACATCATGTTCTATGTATGGTGTGAGAATCTAAAGCAGGATGGAGTCAGTTTGTGAGGTGTGTGTAACCACCACAGCAGCCAAGGTGCAAGTATTAATCCAGCACAACTTCTTTTTGAGAAAGAAGTAGGAAATCTAATGTTTATTTCCCACACCCAGCACCCAGTAGATGTTCTGAGCCTCTAGAATTCTAGAGCCTCCACAGGGACTGCTAACTCCTGAAAGGAGCCAAGACCAGAAGTTCCCATTTCATGCATGTGCAGAGAAGACTTCTTCCTCTGTCACCTACATAATTTTCAGAAAGTTACCTTTTTATGGAGTAAAAAATTCAGGCACTGAGTGGACGTGGCTCTGTATATATCAGAGGAACTAATGTTCAACATGAGTATTTGTGTTTCTTTGGTTTCCTATTATTAAGTGGGTTTGTCTTGAAGCACCCTTCTCTACCCTCATGAAAGATTGCTGAAATAAGTCAAAATACAATGTCAGCACAAAGTATTTCGACCCAGTTTCATGCCAGGTGATCACTGAACTATCAGCTGGTACATTTGCAGAAAAAAAACCTCAAGAACAGTTTGGAGCTTTCAGTAGAACCATACTGCTTCCTGTCATCTAGAAAAATATGTCCAGTAGCATGTGCTTGATGATTCACTGGAGAATCTTCCCCAAATATCTGATTTTTCTTAATATACTCATTTTCCTAAGGTTCTGCATTAATATTTTATGTTCAGAATTTATTTAATGAAAGTTCAAATAGATATCACTTGTAAATACCAAGAAATATAAAACATTGCTTTAAATGTCTGTATTATATATGCTTTATAAATAAAGATGAACTTTGTCTCCTTCATAAAAACAATATTCAAGGCTAATTTTTCAAGTTGAAATGCAAATAAATTATATTAGTAAAAGTGTGAAATATTAATGCTTAGTCAATAAATATATAGTTATACTTTTTAATAGATACAATTATTAATTTAAATTAATCAGAAAATTAAAACATTAATTTGAATAAATGGTTTGGTATGTACTAGGAACAAATTATGTGTGTGTGTGCTTACTTGTGTGCACAGGCTACTGATATAAGCCATAAAATAGGGAGGTGGATGTGGGTATGTGTATACATGAATAAGTGTTACATAGATTAAAAAGTAATTGAAACTGTGTCAACTGAAAAAAGAAGAACCAATATCATGTAGTTACATTACCAATATAGACTAAAAGGAAATAAATGATAGTGCTCAGAGTTATTTTCTCTAAAAAGTAAGGGAAATAGGATACAGTGATGTTGATGTCAAATTTGTTACTATGTAAAATAAGTGAGCATATGTTTTGACCTTAGTTTATGCTGTATTTCTCATGGTATATTTAATTTCCTAAGTGTGAAGGTATGGAAATTCGGCCACTGACTTCGGTTTTGTATCTTCTTGCATATATAAAGAAAACAGAATATCCGGAAGTCGCCTGGCCACTGAGATTCCGCATCTTGCATGAAATCGCCCTGGGTGTGAACTACCTGCATAATATGAACCCTCCTCTTCTGCATCATGACCTTAAGACTCAGAATATCTTATTGGATAATGAATTTCATGTTAAGGTCATTACTTTTTTTAAAAGTTATATGCATCCTTGTGATTAGTAGTTTTTTTTTTAATTTTTATTAATTTTTCATACATATCTCCCCATTGTCCCCCCTCCCTCCCAGGGATATCCCAACCCCCCAGTGTCTATGTTCATTGGTTATGCTTATATGCATGCATACAAGTCCTTTGATCTCTTATCTACCTCACCTAACTTTAATCTTCCTGCTGTAATTTCACAGTCTGTTTGAAGCTTTACTGTCTCTGTATCTATCCTTTTGTTCATCAGTTTATAATGTTCTTTATTATCCCCCAATGAATGCGATCATGTGATGCTTCTCCTTCATTGACTGGCTTATTTCACTAAGCATAAGGCTCTCCAGTTCCAACCAGGTTGCTGCAAATGGTAAGAATTCCTTCTTTTTAATGGCAGCATAGAATTCCATTGTGTAGATGTACCACAGTTTTCTGATCCACTCATCTGCTGATGGGCAGTGATTAGTAGTTTTGAAAAGACATTAGTAATTTTTTCACCTGGCCAAATGAATCTCTTTCCCTTTTCCATGGCCCTAATACACTACAGAGATAGACCCATTACAGCACAAAATACAAAATGATTACATTCTTGATTGAAATTGTGGAGCACATCTTTTATAAGTTTCATTTTGAATTTGTTATAGATTCATACCAAGTTTCTGTACTATAGATAATACAGAGAGGTTCCATGTGCCCTTTACTCATTTTCTGCCAATGGTTGCATCACACATAATGACAGTACGATTTCAAGATCAAGGATTTGGCATTGGTGCGATCGACATATATAGTTCTGGTCATTTGATCGCCTGTGCTCAGTGTCCCACACCACAGAGAGCACTTACGCTGTTTCTTCCACCCACAGCCCTCCCTGCCTTGCACCCTCTCTGCCCTGGAAACCACCCATCTGCTTTCCCTCTTTCATTTCCCCGTTGGGAGAGTGCTTTATAAATAGAATCACATACTGTGGGATATACTGAAATTGGCTTTGTTTACTTAGCATAATGCCTTTGAGATCCATCCAAGTTGTTACTTACATTAGTAATTGTTCTTTGTTTATTGCTGAATAGTACCCCACCGTATGGGAATACCCCCTTGTTTATTCCCCTGTTGAGAGATGTCGGTCATTCCAGTTTTTGGCAATTACTAGAAAGTTCCCACGAACAATCCTTTACAACTTTTTGAATGAACATTAATTTCCATTCCTCTAGGATAGATGCCCAACTGCTTGGTCACATGATAAGAGCATGTTTAGCTTTTTAAGATCTATTTTATCTAACTACTTTCCATCCAGAGTGGCTGCACCTCTTTATTATTCCACCAGCAATGCATCCTAAGACCCAGCTTTTCTACATCCTCACCAGCATTTGGTGTTACCACCAGTTTTTATTTTGGCTGTACTGATAAATGTATTATAATAGCTCATCATGGTCTTAATTTGCATCTTCTTAATAGCTAATGATGAGCACCCTCTTATGTGTTATGTGTCATCTATGTACCTTTTCAGTGAAATGTTATGTCTGAAACCATTTTATAATGGGATTTTTGAGGTTTTCTTTACTGTCAGTTTTGAGAGTTGTATGTTTTCTTGATATGAGTCCTTCATCAGATATATAGTTTGAAAATATTTTCTCCTGATCCATAGCTTGTTCTTTTCATTCTTTAAACGGGTTCTTTCACAAAGCAAGATCTTTTATTTGATGATGTTCAACTTACCATGTTTTTCTTATAGGGTCATGCTCCTTTCGCTGTCATAACTAAGCGCTCTTCATTAAGCATAGGTATTGAAGATTTTTCTTCTAGATTATCTTCTAAAAGTTGTATCATTTTATGCTTTTGAGTTAATTTTTTTACTTTGAATTAATTTTGTATAAAGGAAAAGCTGTAGGCATCTAAAGCAGCAGATATAGGGATTTCATTTACCCTTCTTAATACTTAATGTAGCTCTTTTCTATATAATATTTTGCTACATTTCTTACAATAATATATATGATAGAAGATTATTGTAAAATCTACTTTCCCTCTCTTTCATATGATTGAATGTTATTGTAAAATCAAGAATGTTCAAACACAACTAATAGGGAAATTGGAACAATAGAAAAATTAGTACAAAAAATGTAAGAAATTTTAAGTGAAAAATAAACCTTTACTGATAGCACTTCCTCAGCCTTGCTAGAAAGAGAAACTAGTTGATGACATCAGTTAGAGAACCCTGCTTCAGGCCCTATGGCCTCACTACAGCCATCTCTACCCTCCAGGGCAGTTATCCCTGCTGGGAGTCTCAACATCCCTTGTAGAATAGCTGACGTTTTCTTATGTGATCTACCAAAACTCCTCCCCTGCTGCTTCTAAAAGCCCAAGGGCTCCAATTCTGCCTCTGCAGGACAAACCTGCCCCTAATTGAGGATGGCTATCCCTCTGCCCTCAGACTTCCTGCTACCACCCCTAGCTCTTCAACCAGTTTCCTTTTATCCTGGATTGAATCCCAGGTACTATCTAGATGAATCTGTGTTTCAGTACTCTTAAATTTTGATCCTCAGAACTGAACAAAATACTCTTCATTGTAGAATTGAAGGGAGGTGTCCTTTACCCTAGTCCTAAAGATGTTACTTAACAGTTCTTTAATAATTTATTAGCTTTGGGGGAGCAGCCATATAACCACAGTCAGGTTGGGGTCAGTGTCAACAGGAAGCCTGAAAGGTTCTTTCTTTCATGTATTACCGTTTGAGCCACATCTCTTTATCATGTGCTCTACAGAATACATTCTGGACATCAGAGCTTTGTCTTGTTACGCCTGAGCAATCACTTTTCACTTGAAGACCTTTCTGAAAGCTGTTTCTGAATTTCACGGATTGCAATTTGTTTTCCAGCTGTGTGTCATCCTAAAATTTAATTAGCACCAGTTTTTTGTGTCGAGTCATGATTAATGTTAATGGTGCAGAGCTCTGATCAGAGCTGCACTATGCAGCACTAAGAACTCCCTTAGGTCCCTGTCACTCAGCACTGCTGGGGAATAATCCTTGTTTGTTTGCAGTAACCCTAAAAGCACTGGTATGCACCCATATGTCCCCATTTTATCCATAAGAATATTATGACTGTTTTCCAGACATCCGCATGGCTCCTCCCTGTCTGCAACCTCATTTTCAGATGGGTGTCCCTGGACCCCTGCCAGGTCCCCTTTCCCTCATGCCTCCATTTCAGCTTCTCCATCTGGCATACATTTTTTATTAATATGTTTGCTGGCCATCTCCCCCAGTTGGCATGTGAACTCCAAGAAGACAAAAATATAGTTTATTTTGCTAACTGCCATATAGAAAGATTTGGTAAATATCTGTTAAATGACCATCTCTGTACAGAGAGGCCTGCCAGCTTATGGTCAAAGATGCTGTTATTAAGCACTTTGGAATGTTTTGTGGTATACAACTTGCTTTCACATTGACCCTGTCAGTAGTAACACTTTGGAAAGAGGAATGGAGTCCACATTCTTTCCTTCAGTGAGCAGTCCTGTGAGCACTGTGCTTCGGGGACTGTCCACACATGGTACAGCAGTAGCCTGAGATCTGAAATTGACTGCTGGTTTCAGTTTAACTTTTGTTTTTCATGAATTATTACTGGCTCTTTTATTAATTGCTCATAGTGTATCCTTTTTATAAAGTTTTCTAAAATTTTTAAACCAGGGGTTAAGGATAGTCTCCTGCCAGTAGGTAGACTTGTGAAATCAATAATATTTTTCCTTTTTAAAAATCAGAATAATGACTTTCACTTTTCTCGTATGCTATCCCCCAAAGAACACTGAAGTGTATATAAAATACCTAAGACTTCCTTGGACTTGGCTTTCTGCATCAGAGAAAACAGAAGCAAAGTAACAGGCGATCATCTTTCTCTTCTTCATTGATCAGTAGAGCACCGTTGGTCTCTCTTTGATATGAATAGAATGTTTAAATAGTTTTGCATTTTGTCTTAATGTATTTTTGTAAATTTTAATTAACTGTAGCACATACAGATAGAACTGTGACTATTCTTATAAATTAGCAACATTCTCTTGTATGTAACTGTGTGTCTTCACTTTTTATTTTATACATGTCCCTTAAAAGCAAAAAGTCAGCCTGACCAGCGTGGCTGAGTGGCAGAGTGTAACCCATGAACTCTGAAGTCATAGTTCCATTCCCAGTTAGGGCACTTGCCTAGTTGCAAGCTCGATCCCCAGTAGGGGGTGTGCAAGAGGCAGCCAGTAATGATTCTCATCATTGATGTTTCTATCTCCCTCTCCCTTTCCCTTCCTCTCTGAAATCAATAAAACCATATTTTTTTAAAAAAGCAAAAATTCCTGCCTTGTCCAGCTCAGTGGTTAGAGCATCAGCCCAAGGACCAAAGAGTCACAGGTTTGATTCCCAATCAAGGACACATACCTGAGTGGCAGATTCGATTCCCAGCCTGGGTCGGGGCACCTACAGAAGGCAACCAATCAATGTGTCCCTCTCACATCAACATTTCTCTCTGTCTCTCCCTCCCTCCCTACCACTGTCTCGAAAAATCAATGAAAAAATATCCTCAGGTGGAGATTAAAAATGTATATATATACAATAAAAGTAAAAATTCATCATGACTCACAAAAATGTAAGAATTATCGATCTACTTATCTTCTTGGAAGGACCTTTAAATGAAGTGTAAGACATCTGTAAAAGTACTTAATAAAATTAAATGTAAATTTATACCTTTTTACAGATTTTTTAAGTACGATTTCTTACTGGGATACTAACCAGAAACATAGTATCTAAAAGAAAAATGTTGAATTATGAGAACCAAGATGGTGGCATAGATAAATACCTATACTCGCTGCCTCTCACAACCCATCAAAATTAAAACTGAAATATAGAACAACCATCATTCAGAACCACCTGAAAGCTGGCTGAATGAAGTCCTACAACTAGAGAAATAAAGAAGAAAGCACATTGAGACTGGTAGGGCAGAGGTGTGGAACAGGCTGGTCCAACACCCATGTATTTGCCATTTCTTTAATTAGAGGGAGATCATCTCAATGGAGGCCTCCCTTGAGGAGCAGGGAGTCCAAGCCCCACACCAGCCCCCCAGGCCAGAGTTCCAGAGCTGGGAAGAGAAATCTCTGTAACTTTAGACTGTAAAAAACAACAGGGATTGTAGCTAAGGGACACAGAGGCCTTCTCCCAGACAGGTATTCTTGCAGGGATCATTGTTTTTATGCTGGGACCTCCCCTATCATAGGGCTGACTAGCGACCATAGAGAAGTCTCCATCAGCCTAGAGCACACTGTTGGCTCTGCCCTTGGGATTTCCTGAGACCCTGTCCTACCCAATTCACAGGCCCACCCAAGCTGTTTAGAGCAGCTTTTCTATATGAATGGCCTATCCTGGCTCAGGCTTCAGACTTTGCTAAAATTTCTTAAGCTGTAGCTGGTGACAGTGTACCCCCAAAATTAATAAAAGGCCCAAGACCTGCCACTAGCAGCAGCCTGCCATGCTATACAGTTGGGCCTCACCTGGGCACCTCCAAACCCAATACAAACTGCAAATAATAGCCATTTGCATATCCCTCTGTAGCTCCTGCCAGGTGGCCCCAGGCAGTGACTGACTTTGCACCTCCCTGGAGGCCCTAGAACCAATGCACCCATAGATAGCTTCAGAACATAGCAGATTACAACTCTACACAGCCACAAGTAAGACACTCAAGAGGCAGACTCAGCACCAAAATCCCGCTGAAGCAAGGCCTGCTCCATAGAGGTGTTTCCTGCACAGCAGCTCTTCCACTGTAGCTGCAGCTGGTTCTCAACAGCCAATTGGCCTGGAGGTCAATCCCTCCCAGTGATGCCAACAGCAATTAAGGCTCAACTACAACAAGACTGTGCACACAGCCCACACAGGGGCACACCTAGAGCTCCCAGCTCAGGTAACTGGGGAGGCTGAGCCACTGGGCCCTACAGGATACCTACAACATATGTCTACCAATTCCAGGAGACATAACAGCTCTACCTACTACATAGAAACAAACACAGGGAAGCAGCTAAAACATGGAGACAAACATGTCACAAATGAAAGATATGGAAGCAAGCAAATTACTGGATACAGAGTTCAAAACCAGAGTTATAAGGTTACTCAAGGATTTTCATGAGACTTTCAAGGCTCTTAGAATACCAAAGACATGAAAAAGAGAAGTCATAAATTAAGCATTCACTAACCAAACAAAAGAATAATTTACAGGGATCCGACAGTAGAGTAGAGGATGCTAAGAAATCAATGATTTGTGGAATATGAGGAAGCATAAAACACCCAATCAGAAGGGGGAAAAAAAGCTTCCAAAAATGTGAAGATAGTGTAAGGAGCCTCTGGAACAACTTAAGTATACCAACATTTGCATTATGGCAGTGCCAGAAGGAGAGAGAGAGAAAGAGCAAGATATTGAAAACCTATTTGAAGAAATAATGACCGAAAACTTCCCCCACCTGGTGAAAGAAATAGACTTACAAGTCCAGGAAGCACAGAGAACCCAAACCAAAAGGAACCCAAAGAGGACCACACCAAGACATATCATAATTAAAATGCCAAGGTCTAAAGACAAAGAGAGAATCTTAAAAGCAGCAAGAGAAAAGCAATTAAGTTATCTACAAGAGAACATCCATACAACTGTCAGCTGATTTCTCAACAGAAACTATGCAGGTCAGATGGGAGTGGCAAGAAATATTCAAAGTGATGAATAGCAAGAACCTACAACCAAGATTACCCAGCAAAGCTATCATGTAGAATTGAAGATCAGATAAAGAGCTTCACAGACAAGAAATAGCTAAAGGAGTTCATCACCAAATCAGTATTATATGAAATGCTGAAGGACACTCTTTTAAGAAAAAGAAGAGACAAAAACTAGGAACAATAAAATGGCAACAAATACCTATCAACAATTAAATCTAAAAATAAAAATAAATAAGAAATCTAATGCACAAAATAAACTGGTGAATAAAATAGAAGCAGAAACATGGAACAGACTAACGAATCTCAGAAGGAAGTGGGGAGGAGGTCAGGAAGAGATTAACCAAAGATCTTACCTATGGACACAACTGTAAGGTGGTGAAGGGGCTGGGTGGGACCTGGGCGGGGGATAGGGGAGAAGGAGACATTTGTAATACTCTCAACAATAAATATTTTTAAAAGAAAACAAAAATGTTTACTGCTAATTACTCTCAATTGAGACTTTTCCACTTCAAAAAGTATACATTCCCTTTGGTTATCTGTTGGTCAGGTGTCCATTAGGGGGTCTTATCTCAAATTCAGCTACACACTGAAAAAAAGATTTTTCTGTTAAAACTAGTAAAAATATAGGCGTTAAACAACAAGCACAGTGTGTCCTAGCTGGAGCTGCCCACTGCTCCTGGAAGCTCCCCTGCGTCAGGTCTGAAGACCCACAGCAATACCACAAGGCCACAGCCTCTCGCCCACTGAACTTGTGTCTGTTCTTATCATTTGTCTTCCATTTTTAAAAAATAAGGTACCTTTTAAATACTTAGTTGTCAGATATAGTGTAACATATGCAGGGGATTTTCAAGCAGATAAAACTGAAGGACAGGCAGAAGCATGGGCTCGGTCAGTGGTGATTCTTTAGGTGCTCATTGGCATGGCCATAAGTGTTTTATGCACTGCCCACAGACATGGTTCATCTGAAAGGAGCATAAATAATAGAATAATGAACTGTACACTATAGGGATTCTGCTTTTCTCAAAATGCAAGGATGCTATTTTTAGAGCATTATAAATAACATATAAACCTGAGTGATAACAACTTGAGTGACACTCCCATGCAATGAGGAAGTTAGCTCTGTGAGCTGCAGGTAGATTTGAAAAGCACATGCTATGAAGCTGCTCGTCAGAACAGTATGTGCACTCACTCAGAATACTGGGAAAGCACTCCCTTTCCTCTTCAAGAATCCTCCCTTTTGAAACTTGTGATATTGTGCCAAACTTCCATCGGTGTGTTATTGGGCTCGGCACAATGGAATCCAAGAAGCTAGTGGAGTTATGTAGGAATAAAATGTTAATACAGTATATATTATATTGTTTAAAGAGAACATCTTTAAATTCAATCCCTGACTCTTTCCCCTCACAGATCGCAGATTTTGGTTTATCGAAGTGGCGCATGATGTCCCTGTCACAGTCACGGAATAGTAAGGCTGCCCCAGAAGGAGGGACCATCATCTACATGCCGCCCGAGAACTACGAGCCAGGGCAGAAGGCAAGGGCCAGCGTCAAGCATGACATATACAGGTGCGGCCACTGCTTGCTCAGAGTTTACCGCTCTGAGAGCCAGAGCAAGCAGTCAGCATTTGAAAGCTGCATTTTAAAGGGTGATCTTTATTCTTTCCCACATGTGAGGAAATAAAGGAGAGCCCATGGTGACTAGTGTTTCTAAATTTAGCAATGCCTTGCTTTAAGCCACATTGAGATCCTTGAAAACATTTTGAAGCACATCTATTGTCCTGTCCATTTATAATGTAATGCTCCAGGGTTTTATCACTAAAATGTGACTTTGATATAGGTGGAGGAGGGGATACTACCTAGAAAGCAGAACAAAGTCCATACAAAAAGGACATTCTTTTTTTTATTGCTCTCTATTTTGTGTGAATAATAAAATACAATAATTAGAGTGTACAGTTTATCTAGGTGTTTAAGAATGATTATTAAAGTTATTTATGCATATAACTTCAAGTTTTTATAACAGTAACTTCCTAATTTTTCAAATTAAGATTAATTCCCTTTCTTTTTTTTCTTTTTTTCTAAATCCATACCAGAGGATATTTTTCCATTGATTTTTAGGGAGAGTGGAAGAGACAGGGAGAAATATCGATGTGAGAGATACACATCAATTGGTTGCCTCCTGCACATGCCCTAACCAGGGCCCAGCAAGGAGGAGTCTGCAGTCGAGGTGTATGACCTTGACCAGAATCAAACTGGGGACTCTTTGATCTGCAGGGTGATGCTCTATCCACTGAGCCAAACTGGCCAGGGCAAGATTAATTCCCTTTCAAAACAAACTGAATATTCATCATCTTGGTTGTATACGCTGATTCTTCATACAGCAGCTGACTACCTTGTCACTTTCAAAAACAGTATCTCCACAGTCAGCTTTTAGATGGTTTGTAATCTACTATATACATTTTATATTCAACAGCTATGCAGTCATCATGTGGGAAGTCTTATCCAGAAAACAGCCTTTTGAGGGTGAGTGTGCGCTGACCTCCTCCTCAGTGATGTCCTGTTGGTGGACCACATGCAGAATCTCTACAGCTCATCTACATTAAGTCTGCCCACTAAAAAAGACATAACAACTCACCATGAATCCAGTGTATATTGAGCAGCATACTAGATTCAGGGTCAGGAAAATTAGATTATCATTCTTGCTCTGACGGTAATTAGTTCTATCAACAAACTATTAAATTTCTTTTTTAAAAATATATATTTTACTGATTTTTTACAGAGAGGAAGGGAGAGGGATAGAGAGTTAGAAACATTGATGAGAAAGAGACTATCGTTCAGCTGCCTTCTGTACACCCCATACTGGGAATGTGCCCGTACATGCCCTTGACCGGAATCGAACCTGGGACCTCTTGGTCCAGGCAGACTCTATCCACTGAGCCAAACCGGTTTTGGCAAGCTATTAAATTTCTTGAGCCTTCAGTTTGTTCTCTGTAAAATAAGAATTTGTAGTTTCTATTCCTAAGATTCATTCCAGCTATAAAACTGTTCATATGAACAATTAATTAGTGCTCCCATATAAAGACCAAAAAACACTAAATAATAATTCTTAAATTTTCTGAAAAGAGTATTTCTTAATACTTTTTTTTGTTAACCTTTATGGGAGGATATCTTTTTCATTGCTTTTGCAGAGAAAGGAAAGGAAGGAGAGAGGAGGAAGGTAGAGAGACAGAAACATCGATGTGAGAGAGACTCATCGAATGGTTGCTTCCCACATGAGCCCCGATTGGCGACAAGGAGCATACCCACAACCCAGGCACATGCCTTTGACCTGGAATCAAACCTGTGACCCTGCCTAGTTGGCATGGTTCAGTGGTTGAGCTGTGACCCAAGAGGTCCTGATTCAGTTCCTCATCAGAGTACATGCTGGGGTTGTGGGCGAGATCCTCAGTATGGAATGTGCAGGGGGCAGCCAGTCAGTGATTTTCTCTCATCACTGAAGTTTCTGTCTCTCTCTCTTGCTCTCCCTTCCTCTCTGAAATAAATAAAAAAAATATATATATTTTTTTAAAATGCGCGAACCTCGTGAAATAGCTGATGTCCTAACCACTGAGATTCTGGCTGGGGCCATTTCTTATTTTGAAGTTTATATAAGTCACACTCTGTGCAGCAGACAACTTCAGGTCTCTGCTTACAAAATCTCAGCAGCTTACAAAACAAAACAGTATTTTTCAGTTACATTGGATGTTAGCTGCTGTAGCCCAAGCATATCAAACTCAAAGGCTAACATGGGCCAAATGTATGTGGGCCACAAAAAAACAAAAGCTTCAATTTTCATAAAAATGTGGATTTATTTCGATGTAGACATGCTGAATACAAAGGGCTAAAATAAATGAGTCGTCATTAACATAAAATAATAGAACATTTTAGTAAAAATTAATATTTTTTCTTGAACATTAACTTACCAGACACTGAATAACTGCACAAATTAATAAGCGTAACCCAAATAAACCTATTTTTCTTGTTCTCCAAAAGCAAAATATTTCCTGTTGTGCACACCAAACAAGTCAGTCCAAGACCAATGATGTGGCAATCAGCTGCTAAAATATTTGCTGCTGGTATTAGTGGAGAGAAATGGTGTGCCTGCGGCTAAGGCGCATAAGGAAATCAATGCAACACCATTATAGTAATCCGTCATTAGCGAACATTGTAGTTCATTATTAATAACTAGAGGCCCAGTGCATGAAATTCGTGCATGGTGGGGAGTAGAGGGATTTCCTTTGGCCCAGCCTGTGCCCTCTCACAATCTGGGACCCCTCAGGTAGGGTCCCTAGGTCTCACTGGCAATCAAGGCCTATCAGCACTTTCCCTCCCTGGCTGTTGGCAGCTAGCTTCACCTCTGCCACTGCCACTGCTTGCCATCTTTGCGGCACTGCTCCCTCTTCTGCCCCCACCACCAGTTACCTCCCTCTGTTGGCAACAGGCGTGGGGTATGATCGCTTGGCTGGCCTGGGCGTCCCTTTGCAGAGTGATCACTGGTCGGCCCCACTCACCCGCCATAGCGCCTAGTCCTCCCTCAGCAGGGCTATCGCGGAGCTCTCTCCCCTCACCCCTCCCAACCCTGATCGATTACCCCGCTGGCCCCCAACCAATTGCATCACACCCGCCTCGACTGGCCTGGCACCAGTGCATGTCAGCGTGGTCATCCGGAAGGTAATCTAGATGGTCATTCTGCTGTTTGGTAGATTTGCATATTATGCTTTTATTATTATAGATAATAATAATATAACAGGATATTGTAAAAATTAAGTTATTAAAACATTTTTTACATACCATTATACTGGCTGGGTTGCAAAAATATTTGTTGGGGGCCGAATGTGGTCCACAGGCCATGAATTTGACATGCTTGCTGTCACCCTTCCTGGGTCTAATAAGTTCAGCTCAGCTCAGTGCTGCTCACAGCCTCTTGACCAGATCAAGCCCACGCCCAGAGCAGTGTAGCAATGCTTCACACTCCTCGGAGGAGCCAGGCAAGCGTACAATGGCTGGGATGCATCGGTTCCTTTAGCAGAAAGGGCAGTAAATTAGTCCTAAGACTTTAAGGGTCCCTCATTTTCACTTGTTGGGTTTTAGAATACATTTAGCATAGTGGATCATAAAAATTCTCTCATAATGACGTATATTTGTTTCGATAGACGTCACCAACCCTTTGCAAATTATGTACAGTGTGTCACAAGGACACCGGCCCGACACTAGTGAAGAGAGCCTGCCACCTGGAACCCCCCATCGAGCGCGGATGGTCTCGCTCATCGAAGGCGGATGGGCACAGAACCCAGATGAACGGCCATCCTTCCTCAGTGAGTCACCCCTGACCTGGACTCTGAGTTGCAAGCAGTTCAGATACTGTGAATAAATGTTCCTTGAAAAGTTTCACAAGTTAGATGGCCTGCTCAGAGTTACTGTTTTATTTTCTCCCCTTTTATTAGTCACGGCATTTATAAGAGTCACTGCTGCTGGAGCGGAATCTGAGACTCCTGATAGAGAAGAACTCTGAAAGGGACAACCATCCATTCCTGAGTTCCTGCCTGGTGCACGCACTAGGGCGGCACAAAGGGAACAGAGTAGTGACCATGACTAAGTCATTCAGTCCCTAGAGCATATCTTGGCTGAAAGCAGACAGAAAACACAAATAAAGAAATAACCAAGCCAGACATTGTTCAAGTCCTGCAAGGCAGTGAGCATGTGGCAGGAGGTGAGGGAGGGAAGAGAGCCTCTTACTTAGAAGTGAAATTTGAAGCTTGAAAAGGAGGCAGCCATTTTAACACAGAGAACACAGCCAGGCTGTACTGCTAGAGAGGAAGTCCCTGGAGGAAAAGGGAAGGGCATCACATGGGATTCGCGTTGAGAAGGGAGGAGAGGCTGCCTCTGTCATGAAGGGTTGGCTGTTCCCAGGGAGTGGGGAGCCATGTAGGAGTGTCTCATGGAGGAAGCTGATCCACTGTGAGTTTAGAAGTCACTTCTGCTGCTGTGTGGCCTGAGGCAGAGACCAGCCAGGAGACTTTCCCAGCCAGTGCTGGTCTTGCAGACAGGAAATAAGGCCAGTTGAGATCTGCCTGGAGACAGAGCAGACCTCAGACAGTACAAACACAGGAGGAGGCCTGTCTGACTTCGAGGTAGAGCTCTAGGGTGAAACCCAGGCAAGATCGATGGAAGAACTGAAACTTGGCATTCCCAGAAATTGAAAATTTTTACATTTCAAAGATTTATAAAAAATAAAAGGACAGCCACACATCTGGTATATCCATTCTAAATAAGCAATGGAATATATTTCCATTCAAAACTTCTGTCCAGTGCTCATCAGTATTATAGTAAAAGCTGGAAGCTGCTAAAATAATGGGCTCAGAGTGTCTCTTACCTGCCACAGCTGTGGGAGGGCATGCATCTCCCTTGTCCCAAGTGCCCTTTGAAGCAGTTACTTCTTCCCGTTTCCTGAAAGCCTGGCTCTCCTGCCAATCATGCACCAGCAGCACCCACTTCTCCACACACTTCCTGGGTTTTCCGTTGCTCCCTGATGATTGAGTGATGGCTAACTGACTCCCACACCCCCATAGGTCAGGGCTCTGGCCCCTGGAGGAGCCTGTGAGCATCTCTGGCCTTCTGTCTGCCTGTGAACTGTCTGCCTGTCCCCAGGCTCCACCTCACGCAGGTTCCTCTCTCAAAGCAGTAAGCCTGCAGTCCTAAGGCTCCCTCATCCTCCCATCATTGTCCTTTGTTGCCTGATAGCCGCTGTCTTAAAAACCATTCTTTTGTACGGCTGGTGTGGCTCAATGGTTGAGCATCAACCCCTGAACCAGGAGGTCATGGTTCGATTCCCTGTCGGGACACATGTCCAGGTTGTGGGCTCAATCCCTGGTAGGGGGTGTACAGGAGGCAGCCGATCAGTGATTCTCTCTCATCACTGCTGTTTATCTCTTTCTCCCTTTCTCTTCTTCTCTGAAATCCATAAAAATATATTTTTTAAAAACCCACTCTTTCATATATTTTGTCTGGCCTTATTGTTTTTTTCAGGCAGGAGGGTAAATCGGTCCCTATTACATGTTGGCCAAGTGAAAGTCCCTGGTTTCTCTCTATTTTATTTTATTTTATTTTATTGTTTTTAATACTTACCGAGGATATTTTTCCATTGATTTTTAGAGAGAGAGTGGAAGAAAGATAAATATCGATGTGGGAGAAACACATCAATTGATTGCCTCCTGCACACACCCGACCAGGGCCAGAGCAGGGAGGAGCCTGCAACTAAGGTCCATGCCTTTAACCAGGATTGAATCCAGGACTCTTCGGTGCACAGGTTGACGCTCTATCCACTGAGCCAAATCAGCCAGGGCCCTGGTTTCTCTTTCAATCATCGCTAAAACTGCTTCTGAAAGATCTGAACTTTCCCACTGAGGCACCCACTGTCTTGAGGGGCGAGGCTCCAGGGGCTGCTCCCAGAGACTCAGGGGTTCTCAGAACCAACACTGTTTTCAAAATAATAAATATAGGACATGCTTCCCTTTTTACTCATCCTTCAAGATGGGGCCTTTTAGGGAGAGGTATGGGACATGCTGAGGCTAGATGCTGCTTCTTTTATTTATTTGTTTGTTTGTTTGTTTATTGATTGATTGATTGATTGATTTTTTACACAGAGGAAGGGAGAGAGGTAGAGAGTTAGAAACAATTGATGAGAGAGAAATACCGATAAACTGCCTCCTGCATGTCTCACACTGGTGATGTGCCCGCAACCAAGGTACATGCCCTTGATCAGAATCAAACCTGGGACCTTTCAAGTCCGCAGGCTGACGCTCTATCCACTGAGCTAAACGGGTTTCAGCTAGATGCTGCTTCTTTAGGAAAATCTGAATATTAAAAAGATATTGCTAAGACTGATGTCAAAGAGTTTATTGCCTATTTTTTTCTAGGAGTTTTATTGTTCTAGGTCTTATATTTAAGTTTAATTCGTTTTAAGTTTACTTTTGATATATATATGATATTTTTATGCCTATAATAAAGATTCTTAAGACAGTTAATTTTCATTAGTGGGAAAAATTTACTTAGGGTCTTATCAGTTAAATATTATCATTTATATTATTCAATTTAATGACTAGGTGCAAAATGAACTCTAATGTTTTTCTTATTTAGAATGTTTAATAGAACTTGAGCCAGTCCTGAGAACATACGAAGAGATAACTTTTCTTGAAGCTGTTTTGCAACTAAAGAAAACTAAGGTAAATAATTGCTAAATGAAGTGCTGGAAATCAGACTTTAAACAACTATGACTTTCAGTTTAGTGTGTAATTCTTACCTGTGTACTTTTCACAAGTATGGGGCAACAATATTGAGGCGGAGTTTATCAGAGATTATAAATGCTGGGCTTCTGTCCCTGATGGGCTTTTCCATGCCATTCAGATGGCCTCCTCCAGATTCCAGGCATTTCCAGAACTCCTGTATATTACATTTGAATATAAAATATGTCATAACACTTCTCCAAAGTGGACATACAGATGGCCAAGAGACATATGAAAAAAATGCTCAAAGTCACTAATCAAAGAGATGACAATGAGGTACCACCTCATGCCTGTTAGATTGGCTAACATCAACAAATGACAAGTGCTGGTGAGGATGTAGAGAAAAGAGAACCCTCATGCACTGCTGGTAGGAATGCAGACTGGTGAAGCCACTGTGAAAAACACTATGGAGTCTTCTCAAAAAATTAAACATGGAACTGCCATTTGACCCGGTAATCTCACTTCTAGGAATAGATCCCAAGAAAACAGAAACATCAGTCAGAAAGGCTATATGCACCCTTATGTTCATAGCAGCAAAGTTACAATAGCTAAGATGTATAAACAGCCCAAGTGCCCATCAGCAGATGAGTGGATGAAAGAGCTGTGGTAATTTACACTATGGAATACTATGCAGCTAGTAGCAAAGAAAGAACTTTTTTCTTTTAAGGATAGGCCTGGAGAGTGTTATGCTAAGTGAAATGAGCCAGTCAAAGAAAGACAAATACCACATGATCTCACTCAGATGTAGAATCTTACAAACAACATAAACTGATGAACAAAATAGATCCAGACACATGGAAGCATGAAACAGGCTGACAGATTTCAGAGGAAAGGCGGGGGTGGGTGAGTGGGTGGGGAGTGATTAACCATAGAACTTACATGCACATATGGACACAGACAGTAGAGTAGTGAAGGCCTGGTGTGGCGTGGAGGAATTCAGTGGAAAAACCAAACAAAGATGCCCAGCCAGGTGACTCAGGGGTTGAGTATCAACCTATGAAACAGGAGATCATGGTTCAATTCCTGGTCAGGGCTCAATCCCCAGTGTGAGGCGTGCAAAAGGCAGCCGATCAATGATTCCCTCTCATCATTGGTGTTTCTATCTCTCTCTCCCTCTCCCTTCCTCTCTGAAATCAATAAAGACATATTTAAAAAAAAAACAAAGTGGGCATCTGTAATACTTTCAACAATAAAGAAAAAAAAGAGAAGAAAAGAAATTAGACAGGGGAGGAAAATGAGTCACGAATGCCACTGTGTACAATGAATTCTCTAAATCAACTTTTTAATCCCCACATATTTCCCTGAAGTCTTCAGAGTAATCAATGTCTGGGTCCTTACACTTCTCTTTGTACAGTGTCGTTGGGCTTTTCTGTGATTTATAGCAAGTTAAGCTGTAGGATTTTTATTAAGTGCATCTTATTTTGTGTATTATTTGAGGATTAATACACAAAATGTTTATGTTTTAAATTGCTTTTTGGTTTTGTTATCCTATCACTTAATGCTGTGTAGACCAGTCTCTGTTGATGTAGATCCAGGGCAGTTGTCTTCCTGGCTCTTGTAGATGAGAACTGAAGGGACCCAACACTGCAGGGTTTTCTCAACATTAAAGTTGTTTAAAAAGCCACTATAGTCCTTTAGGGGCAGAGTAAGCACTGTTCAGCACTTGTTGGGTTCCTTATATTGCCTTTCAAATGGAATATGATCCCTGTTTGCAGGGTCAGTTGACACAGCCTGTGATGTAGAAAGGACACACATAAAGGAATTGGCTTCCCTTAACCGAGCTAAGAATTGATGGGACAATGCTAGTCAATGCCTGAGTGTTCTAATGAACTAAAGAGAAACTGTGTTAATTCTTTCGATAACTTTTTACTGATTTATCCACTTCTGAGTAGGGACAGTGTTTTCCAGAACATTCCATTTTCTCCACTTCTTATTAGATACAAACTTCAATAACATTTATTTTTGCTTTATCTTTTCAGTTCTCTTTTCTTTCCTCATAACTTTCTCTTTTTCTAAGCAAGGTAGGATTTTCTTTCTTGGTTTTAAAGTAGAAAAGAACCATTCCAGTTCTTTTGTCTCCAAACAACTCATATTAGGATCTATACTTAAAACTGTTAATTTTTAGAAGTTTTGGTTTTTTAAAGTACGTTAAGTTATATAATTTTAAGCACTTGAATATCCTATATAATAAAAGGCTAATATGCAAATTGATCAAATGGTAGAATGACCAGTCACTATGAAACACACTGACCACCAGGGGGCAGATGCTCAATACAGAAGCTGTCTCCTGGTAGTCAGGGGAGCACTGCTCAACCAGAAGCCAGGCTCACGGCTGGCAAGTGCAGCAGTAGTAGTGGCAGCGCTAAGGATATCTGACTGAGCAGACCTAAGCCATCAGTCAAATATCCGCCAAGGGCTCCCGGACTGTGAAAAGGCACAGGCTGGGCTGAGGGGAACTCCCGTGTGCCTCACCTCCCCCAGCCTCTAGTCATTTAATAATAGCATCACTTTCATCATTGTTTTTAACTTACTATATTGTTTTCACTTAGAGTTCTTACAGTTATTCTTTAATTTTTTTTTTTTAATTTCATATTGCGTGGCCGGTGTGTCTCAGTGGTTGACCGTCAACCTATGAACTAGGAAGTCATGGTTCAATTCCTGGTCATGGCGGATGCCCTGGTTCCAGGCTCAAGCCTCAGTAGGGAGTGTGTAGGAAGCAGCCAATCAGTGATTCTCTTCCATCATTGATGTTTCTCCCTCTCCCTCTCCCTTCCTCTATGAAATCAATAAAAAAAAGATATATATTTTAAATCCATATATCAGTACTGTGAAACTCATAGGACAGGAATCTTGTTGCCATCTCACTGGTAAGATCACAGAGGTGTGTGGATGTCAGTGACACAACATCCATCCAGCCAGCCCACCCATGGTCAGGAATAGAATATAAATTTAAGGTTTTTCATAAAGAAATTGTTGAAAACAAAGATCACCATTTAGGATAAGCTGATTTGTTTGAGAATTTTACTCATGTGATTTGTTACTCCAGTTAAAGCACATGTATGTGTCCGCTCCAGATGCAGAGTGCTCTGAGTGCTGTCGGCTTAGGTGACAAGAAATCGGAAGTATCTCTGAACCTCTCTCTAAGTCACAGTCCACAAGAGGTAAACACAATGTAGGCTGATAAATTCAAAATGTGAAAAGAATAGGGAAAGTCATCCCATCTAATTCCTGGGGAGGTCCTGGGATCTGCCCATGGCCCAAGGCCATGCCCGGCTGGAAATCCCTCATTCAGTCCCTGTCCCTTGGCCTGTGTGGCACGCTGTGTCCCCATGGGTCAGCGTGGGGGATGTTGTTCCAGTGGTGCTGGGTCTGTCCTGACTGAGCTCTGCACTGTCTGTCTGCCTAACCTTCCCTCTCCCTGGAGGAGAGGAAGGAGGGCGCCACAGTGATGCTGTGCACAAGGAAGGTCTGAGAGGCACTCACAAGAACACATATGTTCACTTTACAGATTCAGAAAAGACCTTCAAAATGAGCGCTGCCACACAGCGCATGGTCTTTAGATCTGCTTTCCATACCATCTTCTGCTCTCAGAGCCCCATGTGCCCACTGTAGATAGAGAGGACAGATATCACCTGGAAAGCCCAGCACCCGAGGATGGAAGCCTGGTGGAGGCGCTTCCGTAACTCCGCCACTTCTGTGGCCCCCGTGGGGGTGGGGCTGTGGGCAGAGAGGAAGCACCTGTTTAGGTAACCAGATTTACAAATTTCAAATTTCTCACCAACTGCACAGAGCCTCCAACATCATATAGCAAATACTGGGAAAGTTGTGATTTTTAATACATTTAATTATTGTACACCCCTAATTTAAGTTGATTTTAAAAATCAGGTTTTCTTGTTTATTTGATATATGTGGTTTTTTTTACTTTGTAAGGTATAACTGTAATTTTGATTCTTTGTTTATAATAAGCCACAAGCAAGAACTGTTTAGAAACTAAAGCTGTATAACTTTTAAAGGATTTTTCCTTAACCTAAATCATGTGTCCCCTGTTTACCTCAGGAATCGTGTGGGTCTTTTCAGCATCATAAATGCAGCAGTTCTCCCAGAGCCGCCAGGTTCCTGTCCACACCTCAGTACAGTGACTTTGCATCTAGTACGTACGGTTTGTAATCCGTATGACTTACAGTTTTCCATTTTCTTTAAGCTGATGTACTTGGCAAACAATCCTGGTTTGTATGGCACACATCTCCCATTTGCGTCCATGGCACATGTTCACAAAGAGACAGACAGTACAGTCCTAGGATGTTCAAGAGACACCCACCCCAACCCCCACCTCACGTGTGAAAGGCATGCTGCTGGGCAGTACAGGAAAATACAGAACAGTCTTCGAGAAAGAGGAGCAGTGTGTCTGCATGTGCATAGTGTGGCTGCAGGGGGTGCAGGGGAGGTGAGGGAGCTATGAATGGGGGAGGGCGTCTTCTCAGCAGCCTAAGGAACTCTGGGTCCCCTGATCAGGAGCTGCACATCTGCACTGGGAGCAGGTGTTTTAATTTGTGTTTTCACATCCTTTGCTTGGCTCTGCCATCACCGAGAACTTGCTGGCAGAGGCTGGACTCGTCGTTTACGAAAGGTGGGCATTCCAGGCTGAGCGACAGCATTGGGGCTTGGGTTCACAGGGCACAGGGATGGGGAGGTCAGGTGTGAAGCCAACCAGACTGCACTCTCTGTCTTTCCCTTGGGTGGGGAGCCATCACTGCATGCTTCTGAGCAAGGAAGTGACAGGGTGAAATACTTTTTTTTTAAATATATTTTATTGATTTTTTACAGAGAGGAAGGGAGAGGCATAGAGAGTTACAAACATTGATGAGATAGAGACATTGATCGGCTGCCTTTTGCATGCCCCCCACTGGGGATGTGCCCACAACCAAGGCACATGCCCTTGACCAGAATCGAACCTGGGACCTTTAAGTCCCAGACCGACGCTCTATCCACTGAGCCAAACCAGTTTCAGCAGGGTGAAGTACTTTGCTGTAAGAAGAGTCATCCTGGCCAGACTCTAGTCTATTTGGGGAGTACAAGGAGACGAGGTGGGGGGACAACTGGGAGACTTGGTCTGTTGCTATGGCACAACCACAGTGGGGGGGCGGAGAGGAGGGGAGTGGACGGCGCTAGGTGGCCTGATCAGAGCATAGGAGGGGGCAGGTGTAGTCCCCGAAAGGGTGAGACCTCTCCTCTGGCAGGAAGGACAGAGAAGCCAGGACTGGAGAGCGTTGGTGCTAGTGACTAAGACGAGTTTAAAGTTGAGTATTAAGTTTTAATGTTTTTAATGAGGCATTCAGCAGCATGCATGAGGGCGATGTCCAGTTGGCTGCTTAAAATGGGAGATCGAGGTTCCATGAAGTCAGAAAAGATAATTACATGGACGTGGAAAGAGAGGTGACCGCTGAGGCCCTACGGTGACTGGCTAACAAGGAGAGCATAGGAAACACGTCACACAGTTCAAACTGTGGAAATGCAGAGGAGGGAGGGGGCGACAGAAGTAAAATTCCATGATGTATCATGTACATGAAACAGACAGATAGGGAGAGTCTGGTAAAGCATTCAGTGTAAGCCCTCCTGTTCTCAGTAGTGTTTACTTCCAAGCCAGGTATGCACGCAGCTCCAGCAGCAGTGCGGTGGACACTGCTGCCCTCCCCTGTGTGACCCATACTGCCGGAGCTGCAGGAGGACCTGACTTCACCCTGTCACTTCCTTGCTCAGAAGCATGCAGTGGTGGCTCCCCACCCAAGGGAAAGACAGAGAGCGATGTCTCTCTCTCATCGATGTTTCTCCCCCAACGGCAATGTTGTCTTTCAGGAAAAACTCAGGACGGCTCCACCCTGCTTCCCTGTTCGGCCAACCACAGCTTAGATGATGTGTCCACGGCTCCCACTGCCCTGTTCTGTGACCAGGAGACAGCCCCGTGCTCCTTGGCAATATACCCCCTTTTAGCTGAGGGAAACACAGGTAAATTTCGGCTGCGAGACCCGCATCAGTGATGCCGCTCAGCTTTGCACTCTGTCCAGTAGGTCTGTCAGGTCAGTGGTACTGTCTTCACTCCCCAAGATGGCAAACACGTGCATTCTGCATTAGGGAAGCACTTCTAGCCCCAGCAACCAGGGGCCGTGCGTGATCACAACACAGTGGCGATCCCTCAAGGTCTGGGGAGGGAAGGTGGCTGGGCGCAGGAGTGACTTTACTAAAGGCAAAGCTGTTTTTGTTTATCTAACAAATATGCAGGTGTCCTTTACACATTTTTTTAAAACCTGGAAAATGGTTTTGCCCCATGATTTATAGCAGATTAAAAGGCAGTGCTTTTCCAGGAGGGATGAGAAGAGATAACTCAAATATTTGAATGTTTCCTGAAAATTAACAGCATCCCCCAAAATACTGGTTTTCCATATTAGCACAGTCACAGTAAAAATAGGTCTATGTCTCCTCGTTTACTTTTCATCTTGTTTTCTTCCTTGCACCTATCTGTCCTCACCTTTACCTGACCCCGGCTCCATGCAGAGCGATCGCAGCTCGGGGTGGCCCAGCAGTGGATCCAGAGCAAAAGAGAGGATGTTGTGAGCCAGATGACTGAGGCCTGCCTCAACCAGGCACTGGACGCCCTGCTGTCCCGGGACCTGCTCATGAAGGAGGACTATGAACTTATCAGTACCAAACCCACGAGGACTGCCAAAGTCAGGCAGTTACTGGACACCACTGACATCCAGGGAGAGGAATTTGCCAGAGTCATAGTGCAGAAGCTGAAGGACAACAAGCAAATGGGCCTCCAGCCCTACCCAGAAATACTGCCGACTTCTCGGTCACCATCCTTACTCTTAATTCAAAATAAAAGCTTATAGGGGACTATTTTTCAAGAAGAAAAGTCAGCTTATTAAAAGGTATTTTATATTTCTCTTGCCCTGATCAGATGGTTTTTATGAAATCCATGTGAGTCTTAGTAGCTTTAATGAAGTTTCTCCTTCAGGTAAATATTAGTCTCCTCCATGACATTACAGTCTTTTAAAAATTAAAATAGTAGAAGATATGCATTTTACTACATAGTTCAATTTTTGTCTCTTAATTGAAGCTATTTTTTTTTTTTTTGGTCTTATTTATTTTTATTGATTTTAGAGAAGGGAGAAAGCGAGAGGGCGGAAGAACCATCGAATGGTTGCCTCCCATTCACACCCTGACTGGGGATCAAAGCTGAAACCTAGTATGTACCCTGATTAGGAATCAAACCTGCAGCCTGTTTGGGTGCATAGAACAATGCTCCCACCAGCCGAGCCACCACCTGGCAGGGGCAATTGAAGCTATTTTTCAATATAATATTGTGTGCTTCCTGTACATGGTGACTGTGTCAGCATCAGGCACGTCCATCGAAGCTCACCTCACGTTCACTCTGGGTTCTACATGGCTTGTGTGAGCTATCTGACTACACTGTGCCATCTACACTCAGCAGAGAGCACACTGCCCTCTCCCATCCAGCACCATCCTCTCCCACGGTGTGTGCATTAGACTGTGGTTCAGAATATGTTTTTGTTTTTGTTTTTAATATATTTTTATTGATGTCAGAGAAAGGGAGAGAGAGAGAGAGGAAAAACAGCAGTAGCCCACAACCAGGCATGTGCCCTGACCAGGAATCAAATCGCGACCTCCTGTTTCGTAGTTGACACTCAACCACTGAGCCATGCTGGCAGGGCCAGGTTACATTGTTAAATGTTATTGAGTTCTTCTTTTAAAACTTGTTTCATGGGTAAAACAATACAAAATATATAAAGAAAAATATTCATCTTTCAGTGTGTTTCTACCTCCATTTCTGACCTCACCTCAGCCAGCAACCTGAGTGCGGACAGGTGCTGGTTCTTGCCTTCTCCTTCCCTACCTGGGGAGGCATTTCTTCTCAGCATTGCAGCAAACCCTGCTCTGTGCCCAGAACAGCCTTGGGTCCAGTCACTTAGTGCCTCACCCATCCTGTTTAATGGATGCATAATACCAGTAGGATGACTTTTTTCTTTTCCCTTTTTTAAAAAATATGTTTTACAGATTTTTAGAGCAGAAGGGAGGGGGAGAGATAAATAGCAACATTGATGAGAGAGAAGCATTAATCAGCCGCCTTCTGCATGCCCCCTACTGGCGGCATGCCCCCTACTGGCGACCTGCAATGCTGGCATGTTCCCTGACGGAGAATCGAACCCTGATCTCTTCGTTTCTGGGTTGACGCTCAACCACTGATCCACACTGGCTGGGCAGCTTTTTTTTTTTTTTTAAGATATAGTGAGTTCTTTCTTGGTTAATTGGATGATGACACTAATGTACAAGGAATAATGCCCTTTACTGAAAATGTTTATTAGCAATGTCAGCAAAAAGTATAATACAGGACAAATGTGAAAGCACAAGCTTTCAGGAGCACCACACCCTCAGTGTGAAAAAATGAGGAAAAGCAGAAATGACTGATGGCGTTGAGGCAACTAAATATTTTACTAAAAATATGTATTTTCATCTCCATGTTGGAGCTTGATATTAACCTGAGGTGCCTCTGAAAATATGGAAATTAACATGAGAGATGGAAGCAGTGTATGAGTTGTCTGTTATTATGCCTATCATTTTTAAAGTGCGAGGATAAAGATTCAATTTGAGAAATTGAGAAAAATGGTGTCTTTTCTTTTAAAAGTTTTCCCCTTTCTGTACACATATTCTAAAATTTCAATTATTTTAAATCTTGATGGTTTCCAATTGGCTTTCATATCGGTTTGATGATGTGGTCATCTGATTGGTAAAGTGAACTTTGCCCAACATCTTCCATTCTGTCCAGATCTAAACAGTCGGCCTTCCCGCCACTCTGTGTGTGCTCTGTGCACAGCAGCACTGTCGCCCATGACTTAACATAAGGGAGCACATAGCCATGCACAGATAACCACACATGGTGAGTCAGAAGATGGAGCCGAGGGTCCCGGGGAACCTGCAGTCAGCCCTCGTAGACCTACTGCCACCCCTGCAGCCAGGTTTCATTATAGCCCATGTACAGCGTGACGTTTAGAGAAAGGGTGATGGTTGTGCAGCGTGATATTTAGGGAAAGGGTGATGGGTGTGTTTAGGGAAAGGGTGATGGGTGTGAGTAGGTGTGTTGAGGGAAAGGGTGACGGGTGTGCAGCATGACATTTAGGAAAGGCTGATGAGTGTTCAGTAGGTGTGTTGAGGGAAAGGATAACACGTATGCCAAGTATAACGGATCAGATGAGAAGCAGGCCTAGCATGGAGAAGGCGCATTCGAATGTCTTTTTCGTGGTTGCCCATGGGATGAGCTGGAGACAGATGAGAGTACCACGTCTTTACATCACAGCTCCCAAGACCCTGCAGGTGCAGCAGCAGCTGAGCTGCCTGTGGCCTGCGGACCTGGTGCTCAGTGAAGTTGAGGTGCTCGATGACATCAGGGAGCCTAATGACATCGGGAGCTCAGTGACGTTGTGGGCTCTCGGTGACATCGGGATCTACCTGAGGCCTGCGGATCCGGCACTCGCTGGGGCCTGTAGTCTGGAAGTTCTTTCTCCACCTTCTAATTAAGTCACATAAATGTCACAGCCATTCTCTTTAACCCCCTTGTTGACAGAGAACAGGCTTTAGGCTCAGATCTTCAGCCACCACACAGCAATGATCTTCTCATTTTTTTTTAATTGCACTTTGTGTGAAAATGACCTTCTACATGTGACACTGTTGGTGGTTTTCTATGTGCGACTTATAAAGGCTCATTTACAACATTCACGAAAAGGGAGCCTGAGTGCCGAGGTCCACACTGGTCCTGGGCGGGGCCCCTCAGCAGAAGGACGCCGGGTTAGGGTGCAGTGGCTCTGGGAGGGACCGCCAGTGTTAACCACTGGAGGCTGGGGGTGGCACTGCGCACGGGGTGAGGACAGACCCGAGCGGGCACTATGCAGCACCACCTTGGCATCACTGGTGGGGCTGGACATGCAGACCCATGGCCGCAGCCCTCTGTCAGCTCTGGTGGGAGCCTGGGAATGCCCAGATGCGGTGCTCCAGTCCTTGTGTTAAAAGCAGGAGGTTTGTGCATGAGTGTGTCTTGGGCCACTTCTGGCTTCTGCATCTCAGAACGGAGCTCTGACTGGCACATTTCACGTTTTGCATCCAATTTGACCTCTGAGGGCAGTGTTGTCACACTTGGTATTTTAGAAAGATCACTTGACAGGAGAGCCCAGTCACCCGGTGGGAGCCACAGCATGGCTCTCCACAGCAGAAGGCCAGAGGCAGGGAGCCAGCCACGGAGCAGAACAGAGCAAGGCGGGGAGGCAGCCTTCAGGAGGCCAGGCCACTGCTCAGCACCACTCCCCTCACCCCATCACTAACCCTCTGCCACCCCACCTCCCAGTCAGACACTGGTTTAATTTATGAAGAAAAATACGACCATCAGGAGATCAGAAGCAATAATTGTTCCCATTTGGCCAGCATCTCAGTCCAAGAAGAACGTTTCTCCTCTAAAGCCGCACACTCCTCCCACATCCGGAGCTTGGTTCCCCACACCCTCAGTTTCCTCTCAGACCTCTCTATTCCTGTGAAACCAAACCCTCCCTTCTAGTCCTCTTCCTGGGCCCATCCTCATTACTGATTTCCTTCTTCATCGCTTACATCTGATGCCATCGGTGCTGAGACCTGGTGGATGGGGACAAGCATGCCTGGATGTGCCTCAGAATCCCCCACAGGAGGCTGAGCAGCAGGGCATTTCTCCCAGAAACTCCCCCTGATGGCAGGAGCTGTCACTCTCACAGTCCCTCACCTCTGTGCCCCCTCCCCCTGACGGCTGTGCCCCCCTCTCCCTGATGGTTGTGTCCCCCTCCCCGCTCCCTCTGAGGGCTGTGTTCCTCTGAAGAATGGGCCCTTCCCTGGTGGGCTCTCGCCAGCACAGCAGTCGGTCCATATCACTAATAAACCAAGAACCACATACCAGCAGTCACATGTGACTATTGAATTGACATTTAACTGGCAGCCAAAAACCTCTTATCATGATGTTTTTGCCTATCTTCTCCTTTTTTATACTCAGAACTAGAGGCCCAACACACCATTAAATCTGTGCATAGAGGGTCCCCCAGGGCTATGTCTGCTGCCCCCCGACGCATTATATGCTCCATGGATGCTGCCAGCGCCCCAGGATGCTCCAGAAATCCTGCCAGCTGCAGCTGCTGCGGGACCCATCAGTGTGCCTCCTGGTGAGTCCGGTAGTTGCTCATGATGCCGTGTCACGACCACAGGCCTTTTATGATAGAGACTGAGTTGGGTTTTTAGGTCCACATATAACACTGCCTTTATCTCCCTTAAACTAACTTTTCTAACTTTTGATCCCTAGGCCCAGTCACTCAATATAGTTTGATTCCTAGATCTGGGATCTCCAGCTGGTCATACAGAGCTGACAGAGTCGCCTTTTAAAATTAAGATGTTGGATGGGGCCAAGGACAAAGTCTGCAGGTTACAGGCTTCCAACTCAGCAAAACTCAGCGATCACCACTGTTTGTTTAAAGTGCAGACATATTATTCATCATTAAAGAAGGTGGAGCTGTAAGTGTGACCAAAATAATCTCTCCTCCCAGGTCAGTTTTTAAAGCATTGGCTTGTGTGCGTGTGTGTGTGTGTGTGTGTGTGTGTGTGTGTGTGTGGTTTTGTTTTCATTTAAAATGTGTGTTTCAATATAAGCACATTATTTTTGGCAATGGGAGTATTAAATATCAAAGGGACCTTCTCCTTTCCTCACATAGAAACAGAAGCACTGCTCAAGCTCTCCTGTGACACCCTTATAGAAAGAACCCCCAAATTCAACATCTGAAAACAAGCAAATCTTAGAAAATTAAAGATTAAACAGAAAACAACCTTAAAACCTTAAGTAATATTTTAGAGATTTGAGTGTGTGTATATTTAAAAGCAGAAGTTACTATGCAAAAGACACACTTGTGAATCTGGAAAAGTTCTGAACTATGATCCGCAAGGTAATAACCCCAAAACTTCCTTCTTGACAGCTGTCCCACTTCCCCTTGGACATCTGACCCGGTGACCCAGTGTCTGCCACAGGTAGCAGCCCACAGCCACCTGCCTCCCCTGGGCTTGATTCCTCCTGGGACGTTCAGAGGCTGAGGCTGTACGGGCCTTTCCTCTTAGTCTCAGAATCCCCACTAGTGGCAGTGCCCCCCACGCTGCCCTGAGCAGTACACCCCACACCCCCTTATGCCACCCTAAACAGTGCCCCCCACATACTCCTACTACGCCACCCTGAGCAGTGCCCCCACACCGCCCTGAGCACCTCCCTCTAGCTCACAGTCCCTCCTGGGAGAACCTCCCTCCAGGTCACAGCACCCCTCAGGAGTACCCCCTTCCAGCTCATAGCTGCCCCCCAGAGCACCTCCCTCCAGCTCATAGCTCCCCCAGAGCACTTCCTTTCATCTCACAGCCCCTCCCAGGAGCACTTCTCTCATGGATCTGCACTTGGATCAAAGCCAGCTGTGTGTTCAAAACCTGCAGTAGAGGCCAACAGGTCCAGGGCCCAAAATACTACCCAGTGGCCTGTTGAGCATCTTCACCTGAAGGCCTTTGAGAAACAGAGAAGCAGGACAGCCTCCATCAACTTCTTCCCACAAACAGGTCACAGACTCCACATGGCAAGTGCTCTGCCTGTGCCAGGAAAGGAATGCCTTCCCACCAAGGGGACCTGGATCCGAGAAATCTGTACCCACAAACCCTCATCTTCCCGGTTACTTCTGCACTACTCCACCCTCCCCACACCCCCAGTCATGCCAATGGCTCATGTTCTGGAAACTTCCTTGGGCCTGGTCCTGCTGTGGAGGCTCCATGGAACCGTCAATGAAATGGGTTTGCTGTTCTCATCTGCTTCTATCGGGGTGATGGTCAGCTTCAGCAGGGCTTCAGAGGTCAGGAAACCTGTCCTGCCCTGAGGCACCGAGTCCTAGGAGAGTGTCAGGCACTTTATTCCTAGGTTAGCCTCTGGCTGATGTTTGCCATTTCATAAGCACTGACCGCCAACAGAATGTGTGTAGAGCATGTCCTCTTTCTCTGTTCCTGGTCTATTATTCTCGCCACAGTCACTGAGGAAGGATAGTAACAGTTAAGTAATGAAACCCACCGTGTAACTGCCTCGGAAGAAAGCAGATATGATGTGTCAGACAGCTGTGCCAGTTCATGCTGGTAAACTTGCTCCTGAAAGGGCCTGTTCAGGAGGCCCAGCTGGTGATGTCATGGTCTCTTCTGTTGGTTATTTTAGGCTGCACAGTGCTTCCACCAAAAAGAAAGGAAATTGATCAGCATGTAGACAATTGCCCTAAAGATGCTGTGTGACTATGAAGGACAACTAAACTTTTTAAAAAATCAATGAACTAGATATTTTATTTGCCAACAGTGACATTTCTTTATTAAGAACTTAACAATTAGGAGGAGAAAATGGCGGCGGAGTAGACGGACGCGTCTGGAGCTTTGTCGCTGGGCAGAGGGAGAGAGAGCGGCTGAGAGTTGCATTGGGAGTGTTTGTTGGCAAGCTAGGAGTCAGTTGTCCTCCAGGGGAAGGCGGGGAACTGCTGGAAGGGGCTCCCCCGGCCAGGCAGCCCCACTGCCACGGGGTTTTTGTCCGCAGGAGCCACCAGCGCTAACGCGGAGCCCGAGCCATCTTGCAGTGGGAGGTGGATGTCTGCAGCGGTCTGAAGCCTTCAGCTGAGCACCCATCGAGCAGCCAGCAACCCCAGGACCCAGAACTCGGCTCTCCAATCGGTGCAGACACGCGGCGGAATCAGAGATCCACAGAGCACACAGAAAGGTCAGATTGCGCCTGACTTAGGGGGAGGTGGATGTCTGCCGAGGTCTGAAAGCTGCGGCTGACGGAGGCACCCACAGAGCAGCCAGGACCCAGAGCACGACTTCCCAGGCGGCACAGACGCGCAGGCGGAGGATTCAGAGATCCACACAGTGCGCGTGGAAGGGTCAGATTTCGCCTGGGCCAGGGTGCTGTCTCCTACCCCCGAAGGGCAGAGACCCGCACACTGTGGGAGCCGGGCTGCGGGAAAGCTGCCTCTGGAGAGGTCCGCAGAGGTGGTCAGGGCATGATCCCTGAGTGTGAAGGCAGACCCTCTGAGCTGTTGACAGAGGAGAGCTCTGGAAAACGACTCTTTTTTTTTTTTTTCCTTTTCTTTTTCTCTGGGGCAGAGGGACAACCTGGGAGTTATTGCAGTGTCCAGGCTGCAAAACCTCCACAAACTGGTTTTGGGAACCACAGAGTAGCAGGATCTGAGCACAGCCTAGAGAGGTCCTGTGCTTTGTCTCAGAGATCAATTCCGAACACTGCCACCCAATGGATGACACACAAATTGACTCTCGCATAACCACAAGAGAATAAAGAGATTAAAACACCAAGAGGGGAACACAGGGAACTGCAATACCTCCCCTACTGGGAAACAGGAGTGCCAAGCAGAATAATAGTGGAAGTGAAGGACCATTCTATTTTTCTTCTTTTTTTTTTTCCTTTTTTCTTTTTTTTAATTTTTAATTCTTTATTTTTCATTTTCACATATTTTAATTAAAAGAATATTTATTTTTTCTTTCTGCCTCAATTGATTTTACCTTTATAATTATTACATTTTTGTTTTAAACTAGTTTTATTAATTACTACTAGTACTTTACTGTTTTTGGAAAAAAAAGTGTCATTTTGTTTTTCTTTATTCTATTTCGAGATTAGAGTTCTACATTCTATTTTCATCTTCCCTTTAGCATAATTTTACTCCAACTCAACTCCACCTTTATGCCAACACTTTCCTCCTAACTTTCCCCATTTTGCTGTCTTGTTTCTCTTTCCCTTTTCCAACTTTAGATTCTCCCTATTTTTCTCTTTACCTTTTTAAAATTTCACCCCATTTATATATCTAATTTCAAATCCCCTACTACAAGTCCACACAAACCTCTCCCCTCTTGTCTTCACTAGCCAAAAAGTTGTTTTTTCTCTATGTCCTTTTGTTGCTATTTGCTGAAAAGTGATTATATCGATTTTTTGAAAAATTTTTTTGAGAGATTGTTTTAGTTTATTCTACTTGTTTTATTTTGCTTTTTGCTTGCTTTGTTTTCTACCTCTCTTTTCCCTCATCTCCCTCGATACCAGTTGCTATTTGCAATTTGCATTAATCTCTAGGTACTGGTTGCTGGCCTTTATTGGGATTAGTGACTGTTCTATTGGAGTTGTCTCCTGACATCTATATTTTGTTCCTCTTTTCTCTCTTATACACTTTCTTTTCTCTCTGACTTTTTTCTCTTCCTCTTTCCTTCTACTTTTTCTCCTTTTTATTTTCTTATTTTATTTTATTTTATTGTTCACTTATTTATCTTTTTTTTTTCTCACTCTCCCAATTTGATTTTGGCACTTCTTTCTTTTCTTTCTTCCTCATTTTCCTCTTCTTCTTTCTCTATTTACCCCTAATTGGTCCTTCATTGGTGGTCACCTTATTTGTGATTATTAACATCTTGAATACATTTCTACTCAGTGCCTTGTGTGCTGTACCTGGTCGTGTTGTAGTTTGTGCCTTTCAATCAATGTAGGAGAGAGCACTACATAACCAGACACCCAGAGAAGAAAGACCATGGGCAGAAAAAGAAACAGCCCACAAAAGACAGAAAGGCAGGTTTCACCAGAAAAGGAAGTAAACGAAATAGAACCACAAATAAGCCTACCAGAGAAAGAGTTCAGAGAAATTATCATAATGTGGTTGAAAAGAATGGAAGACAAATTTGACAATATTAGTAAGAGCCAAGAGGAAATGAAGAAGAACCTAGAGGAGGTGAAGAAGCATGAAAAAGAAACACAGAAGAAACTAGAGGAGGTGCAGAATAAACAAGAAAAAATGAATAATGACTTCACTGCTATAAAGAACACAATAGAAAGCATCAAAAGTAGACTAGAAGAAGCAGAGGACCGCATCAGTGAGCTAGAAGACACGGTAGGAAAAACTACCCAAGTACAGCAGCTTCTAGAAAAAAAAAGTTAAAAAGCAAGAGGAGAGTCTAAGGGAACTTTGGGATAACATGAAACAAAATAACATTCGCATAATTGGGATTCCAGAAAGAGTGGAAACTGAACAAGGATTAGAGAACGTGTTTGAAGAAATAATGACAGAAAATTTCCCCAATATAGAAAAGAAAAAACCCACACAAATCCAAGAAGCTCACAGAGTCCCAAGCAAAATGAACCCCAACAAACCAACACCAAGGCACATTATAATTAAATTGGCAAACACCGACGACAAAGTAAGAATCTTAAAAGCAGCCAGAGAGAAACAGAAAGTTACCTACAAAGGAACCCCCATAAGACTAGCTACTGACTTCTCAACAGAAACTCGTCAGGCCAGAAGGGAATGGAATGAAATATACAAAGTCATGCAAAGGAAGGGTCTGAATCCAAGAATACTGTACCCTGCAAGACTCTCAATCAAAATTGAAGGTGAAATCAAAAGCTTCACAGACAAAAAAGAACTAAGGAAATATATTACCACCAAACCAGCAATGCAAGAAATGTTAAAAGGTCTGCTGTAATAAAAAGAAAGAGGAAGCGAAGAAGGAACTCGGGGGTAAGGACTAAAAATGGCAACAGATAAGTACTTATCAATAATAACTTTAAATGTAAACGGATTAAATGCTCCAATGAAAAGACATAGGGTAACCGATTGGATAAGAAAACATGATCCATATATCTGCTGTCTGCAAGAAACCCAACTTAGGAAAAGAGATGCACACAGATTGAGGGTGAAGGGATGGAACATGGTATTTCAGGCAAATGGAAATGAAAAAAAAGCTGGGGTTGCAATACTTATATCTGACAAATTAGATCTCAAAGTGAAGGACATAACAAGAGATAAAGAAGGCCACTTCATAATACTAAAGGGAACAATCCAACAAGAAGAAATAACTCTGGTAAACATATATGCACCCAATATAGGAGCACCGAAATACATAAAAAAACTCTTGGAGGATATTAAGGGAGAGATTGACAGCAATATAATCATAGTAGGAGACTTTAATACCCCACTGTCACCATTGGACAAATCCTCTAAACAAAAATTAGCAAAGAAACATCAATCCTAAATGACTCACTAGACCAGATGGAATTAATTGACATCTTCAGAACATTTCACCCCAAAGTCACAGAATATACATTCTTCTCCATTGCACATGGGTCATTTTCAAAGGTAGATCATATGTTGGGTCATAAGAAAAGTCTCTTCAAATTCAAGAAGATAGAAATCATATCAAGCATTTTCTCAGACCACAGTGGCATAAAACTGGAAATCAACTATAATAAAAACAATAGAAAGAAATCAAACACATGGAGACTAAACAGCATGCTTTTAAACAACGACTGGGTAACCAGAGAGATCAAGGAAGAAATAAAAAACATCATGGCAACAAATGACAATGACAACACAACAATACAAAATTTATGGGACACAGTGAAAGCAGTCTTGAGAGGGAAGTTCATAGCCCTACAAGCCTACTACAAAAAACAGGAAACAATGGTAATAAATCACCTAAACCTACAACTCAAAGAGCTAGAACGAGAGCAACAAGAAAAGCGCAGTGTACTCAGAAGGAAGGAAATAGCGAAGATCAGAGCGGAGATAAACAACCTGGAGACCAAAGAAACAATTCGAAAAATCAACAAAACAAAGAGCTGGTTCTTTGAAAGGATAAACAAGATTGATGGACCCCTAGCCAGGCTCACCAAGAAGCAAAGAGAGAAGACCCAAATAAACAAAATCAGAAATGAAAGAGGAGAAATAACAACAGACCCTGTGGAAATACAAAGGATTGTTAAAAAATACTATGAACAACTCTATTC
>JAAGEH010000040.1:29027620-29037633 GCA_011751065.1 Lasiurus cinereus
CTATGAAGCCAGCATCACCCTAATACCAAAACCAGATAAAGACAACACAATGAAAGAGAATTATAGGCCAATATCTCTCATGAACATAGATGCCAAAATCCTCAACAAAATTCTAGCAAACCGGATCCAGCAGTACATCAGAAAGATCATACACCATGACCAAGCAGGATTCATCCCAGGAATGCAGGGATGGTTCAATATCCGCAAATCAATAAATGTGATACATCACATAAACAAATTGAGAGATAAAAATCACATAGTCATATCAATTGATGCAGAAAACGCATTTGACAAAATCCAACATCCTTTCTTGATAAAAACTCTCAGCAAAGTGGGAATAGAAGGATCATACCTCAACATCATAAAAGCCATATATGATAAACCCACAGCTAACATCATACTCAATGGGCAAAAACTAAAACCATTTCCCCTAAGAACAGGAACAAGACAGGGATGCCCACTCTCACCTCTCCTGTTCGACATAGTACTGGAAGTATTAGCCATTGCAATTAGACAACAAGAAGAAATAAAAGGCATCCAAACTGGAAAAGAAGAAGTAAAGCTGTCCTTATTTGCAGATAACATGATATTGTACATAAAAAAACCCAAAGACTCCATTCCAAAACTAATTGACTTAATTAATGAATTTGTCAATGTAGCAGGATACAAAATTAATGCTAAGAAGTCTGTGGCATTTCTATACACTATCAGTGAAATTATAGAAAGAGAAACTAAAAAAGCAATCCCATTTACCATCGCACCAAAAAAAATTAAGATACCTAGGAATAAACCTAACTAAAGAGGTAAAAGACCTTTATGCAGAAAACTACAGGACACTGAAAAAAGAGATAGAGGAAGATGTGAACACATGGAAGAGCATACCATGCTCATGGATTGGGAGAATCAACATCATTAAAATGTCCATACTACCCAAAGCAATCTAAAGATTCAACGCACTTCCCATTAAAATATCAACGACATATTTCACAGACCTACAAAGAATTCTTCATAGATTCATCTGGAACAAAAAAAGACCACGGATAGCTACAGCAATTCTGAGAAAAAAGAATAAAATAGGTGGGATCTCAATACCAGACTTCAAGCTATACTACAAAGCAACTGTTCTCAAAACAGCCTGGTCCTGGCACAAGAACAGACATATAGATCAATGGAATAGAATGGAGAACCCAGATATCCACCCAAACCACTATGCTCAATTAACATTTGACAAAGGAGGCATGAACATTCAATGGAGCCAAGATAGCCTCTTCAATAAATGGTGTTGGGAAAATTGGACAGATACATGCAAAAAATTGAAACTGGACCACCAACTTACACCAAATACAAAAATAAACTCAAAATGGATACAGGACTTAAACATTAGAAGGGAAACCATAAAAATACTAGAGGAATCCACAGGCAGCACAATCTCAGATATATGCCGAAAGAACTTCTTCACTGATACTGCTCCAAAGGCAATGGAAGCTAAAGAAAAAATAAACAAATGGGACTACATCAAAATAAAAAGCTTTTGCACAGCAAAAGAAACCATCAAAAAAAACAACAAGAAAGATCAATGCATGGGAGAACATATTTGCAAATACTATCACTGATAAAGATTTAATCTCCAAAAATCTACAGCCAACTTATACAACTTAATAAAAGGAAGATGAAGGATCCAATAAAAAAATGGGCAATGGACCTAAATAGAACCTTTTCAAAAGACGACAGAAGGAAGGCCAAGAGACACATGAAAACATGTTCCAAGTCATTAATTATCGGAGAGATGCAAATCAAAACAACAATGCGATACCATCTTACACCTGTCAGAATGGCAATCATGAACAAATCAACAAACGACAAGTGTTGGCGAGGATGTGGAGAAAAAGGAACCCTAGTGCACTGTTGGTGGGAATGCAGACTGGTGCAGCCACTGTGGAGAACAGTATGGAGTTTCCTCAAAAAACTAAAAATGGATCTCCCATTTGACCCTGTAATCCCACTCTTAGGAATTTATCCTAAGAAATTACAAACACCAATCAGAAAGGATTTATGCACCCCTATGTTCATAGCAGCACAATTTACAATAGCCACAATTTGGAAACAGCCTAGGTGCCCGTCAGCAGATGAGTGGATCAGAAAACTGTGGTACATCTACACAATGGAATTCTATGCAGCCATTAAAAAGAAGGAATTCTTACGATTTGCAACAACCTGGTTGGAACTGGAGAGCCTTATGCTTAGTGAAATAAGCCAGTCAATGAAGGAGAAGCATCACATGATCGCACTCATTGGGGGATAATAAAGAACATTATAAACTGATGAACAAAAGGATAGATACAGAGACAGTAAAGCTTCAAACAGACTGTGAAATTACAGCAGGAAGATTAAAGTTAGGTGAGGTAGATAAGAGATCAATCAAAGGACTTGTATCTATGCATATAATCATAACCAATGAACATAGACACTGGGGGGTTGGGGTATGCCTGGGAGGGAGGGGAGGCAATGGGGAGATATGTATAAAAATTAATAAAATAAAAAAACTAAAAAAAAATGCAGATACTATAGTCCTTGAAAAAAAAAAAAGAACTTAACAATTAAAGTTTTCTTTAAACCTGCAGTATATTTACTACAGCTATCAGAAATATAATTAAAAATAAAATCTCTCCCAAACCCAGAGCTTTTCTCCTCAAAGTTGTGAGAGAAAGGAAGCTGAGTCACCACATAAGCATTAAGCCACATGGTGTGTACATGGAAACATTTTCAGGAAAACAACAGACCCCCCTGTTCCCCATGCTCTCCAGGCAAACAGCCACCTAGCTGCCCATCTGGAGCCCAGACAGCACCGTTTGTCACCCAATCCATTCTAGATTCACTCAGTCGCTGGAGTGACCATTGGTATGAGCCAATTCACATCATCCAAAGGGGAAATAAAATCGGGTCTTTAGGAACCAGGCATTGCCCACCCAGATGGATCAAACCCTCCACAGACATGGAGGCAGGCTGTCTTCCTCGGTGACTGCGTTTCCGAGGGGCCCCAGGCCCCTGAGAAAGACCCAGCTGGGTTGTAGGCTGAGCAAGGGAAATACTTGTGTGCATCCCAATAAGTGAGGCAGTGCTTAACATTAACACTTCCTAATGTCAGGTTCTGAGTAGAAAGAAGAGAGGGAAACATCTTCACTGGAGAAAAGGAGACCCCTAGTTTTATTCTGTCCTTACACTGACTACACCAAAGTGGGCATTTTGAAACCCTGGAAATTGGGCTATTGGTTCCATGATGTACACACAACTTTTCCTTCATATATTATCATTTGGAAATTACCTTCTCATGCTAAGTAAAACAATGTTCTCCCAAACAAACAACAAAAAGGAAGATCCTTGCAAATTCTACAAAGAGCTACTAATGACATGAACAGGTCTCACAGAGAGAATCTGTGTGTGAGATGGAGGGAATTAATTTGCTTGGGCTGGTAGGTAACCCCTCTCAGCTGTTACACTGAGCACTGAGTTTAGTGTGAAGGAGAACAAGGGTGAAGGGAGGGAGAGGGAGCAGGATCCCTTCCCAGGCTCACAGGGCATGATGGCTGAGGCCACGGAGAGGGATGGGAGAAAAGTAAAGAGATGAATGAAGTCTAGGACTGGGATGCATTTAGCTCTAGGAAGAAGTTTAATCTTATTCTAAACATAAAAGGAAATAGCCAAAGAGTTCTAAGAAGTAATTAATGCCACTAATGGTGGTTATATGGGAGGCAGGGAGCCAGAAAGAGGCTCTACTTGGAGTCTGGACAGCATTGGCAGTTTAGACAGACACCAGAGCAAAGTCCACATGCACTTCAGGCTTAGAGCCAGCACAGTGTGGTCACGGGAGGACTAAGAACTACTTCTAGGTTTGGGCTGACTAATTTAGTGGATGAAAAAGAGAGTAAGTTTTGGTTTGGTTTGGGTTGGGTTGGGATGGGTTTGGTTTGGGACGGTTTGGGTTGGTTTGGAATGGGTTGGTTTGGGTTGTATTGTTTGGTTTGGTTTGGATTGGGTTGGTTTGTTGAGTTGTTTGGTTTGGGTTGGGTTGAGTTGGTGTGGGTTGGTTTGGGATGGGTTAGGTTGAGTTGGGTTGGTTTGGGATGGGTTGGTTTGGGTTGGATTGGGTTAGTTGTTTTAGGTTGGTTTGATTTGGAATGGGTTGGTTGAGGTTGGGTTGGGCTGGTTTGGGTTGGGTTGGTTCAGGATAGGTTGGTTTGGGTTGGGTTGGACTGGTTTGGGATGGGTTGGTTTGGGTTGGGTTGGGTTGGGTTGGATTGGGTTGAGTTGGTTCAGGATGGGTTGGTTTGGTTCGGTTCAGGATGGGTTGGTTTGGGTGTGGTTGGTTAAGGATAGGTTGGTTTGGGTTGAGTTAATGCTGGATGTAGGGGTGGAACAGAGACCTGTTCTGGGTATAGCACATTGGAGAGTTCTGTCGACCCCAGTTGGAGACATCAGACAGGAGGTACCTGGAGATCCTGCAAGAGCACCAGCCAAAGACATAGACCAGGATTATGAGCCGGATAATTTCTGATCCTGTCAATAGCGATGCAGCAGCGAGCACCTTCAAGTTCTTGCCATTGCCCTGTTTGGCGCTCTGCAAGAACACTAGCTCTGAGCATGTGCTGTCATTATCCCATGCAGAGATAAGGAAACGGTGAGGAGTCACGGGGTTAGTGACCTTCCTGGGGACCAGTTACCAGTTGAGTCTCTGCTGAGTCATCAGCAATGCTGCAACCACTAGGCATCCCCAGCCAACTCTCAAACCCTTTCTACTATTGAACAGATGATTCCTCCTTCATTGCCAAGACCCTGACGACACACATGGCTGCTGTACTGAAGCCCAGATCTGCATTTTTTACACTAAACAAAACGTGGTCCCAAGCCAAGGGGGAACCAATGTGAGCGCATCTCACAGATGCATCGGTCCTGGCTGATTGAGAGCTAACCATCCTTACAGGCCTGTGTACCAGGCTCTGTGTTGGGACTGTCAACATGGAAAGAATCTGGATTTGGCCATGCTTTCTGCCACCCCCTTCTAGACATAAAGGAACACACGCCGACAATTAAAATGATAAACTGATGTAGAGATGTGCGTGCAGAGTGGCAGAGACCAATGATTCATTAAACAAAAGCTGAGCCTGCGTGCCAGGCACTGCTCAGGGACTGGGCGTAGGTGCCCAGCAGGCCAGGGGAGTCGCCAGGTGTGATGTGGCCCATGGCGCTCCTTCTCCAGCGGCTTCTCTCTCAGAGACACCACAGCCTGTTAATCTCCAATGTGGGCTCTTCTCCTGGTCCAGGTTCTGCAGGCATTATTCTTACTCCATCTGGCCTGGACCTTCCTGCCTTAATGCTCTGCACCTTTTCTCTGGCCGCCCATCCCCTCTGGCTTTGGACATGTAGACATCAGTGGTTCCTCTCTGACCTGGACACTCGCCTCCCCACCCCATGGTTCCTCAGGGAAGCCCACAGTCCAGCTGCCTTCCATGCCTTACTGCCACGCCCACAGCTTGCTTCCCTGCCCACCTTTATGTCCCAGGAATCGCTAGCTCTGTCATTCTACCTCCAAAGGAATATTGTCAGTGACAACGTTTTCCATCCCCACTGCACTCCTGGGCTGCAAGGCTAGCATCTCTACCTGACAACCATATCAGCTTAAACATCTTGGTATTTAAAAGGCAAGCCCATCTGTCATCCTCTTGCCTCATATGCTCCATTACACTTAGAAAAACCATCGATAGAGTCTGTATCTGATCCCTCCAACCCCAAGACCAGATAAGCATGGGGGGAGGCTGTGTGGCTGGGACCAGGGGCTTGGTGGCAGACAAGTGGCCAAAAGAAGGACAAAAACTAGACTTGTCCATATGTGGCTGCGGGAATGGGGATGGGCCAGAGAGAGGCTTTAAGACAAGTCCCAAGGTCTGAGCTTTAAAATGTGGTTGGGTGATAATCCCATTTTCTGAGATAGAAGAGGCTAGAGGCAACCAGCTTGGGATGCATTAAGTTGGGGGTTGCAATGAGAAGTCCCAAAAGTTTGTGACCAGAGAACTAAGTAACCTTGAGAGTCACCTCTGTCTGGAGGGCATGGACTTCACCTGGAGCCATGAAGGCAGGGAGGGCCCGGAGGAGGCAGGGAGCGGAGGAGGCAGGGTAAACACACCCATGGAAACCCAGCAAGTAGTGGAATAGCCAGCATGGTGCCAAAGACGACAGACGAGACCTGAAGATCACTCCTCTTCCTGCAGCATACACGTTGGGTGCAACTTCAAGTTACTTAGAAGGTTGTAAGTTAGTCATGATTTGAAACTATCACGACATTTTAAAAGTAGAGTGATGTCATTTACAACAACTTAGTCTTCATCAGAAAAAAATCTACATGAGTAAGAAGGAGATGCTGATTTCCAGGGGGAAACGAGATGAATTTTGAAAGCTTGGTGTTTTCAGTTCTTTTTTTTTTTTGAATACTTTGCATGGTCATGGGTGACGGGCAATGAGTGAAAACACCCAATACAAGATTAAACTGCCCCCAGAAAGGTCAAGTAGGCGCGGTGTCTAGAACCTGTTTCAAAGTCGTTCCTTGGGTCAGGGAAATGGAGACATTCCTAGGAAAGCACTTGACAGCTACCCTTCACACTGTTAGCATCCATCTCCAACGGAGACAGTTCCCTAGAGAAAGCCTGATCTTTTTTTCTCTCATGTTCTTTCTTATTCCCTGTCCCAACCCACAACCCCTTCTCCCTGCCCTAACCCTTACATCCAGGTTCCAAGGCTTTTGTTTCATTGAGACAGTACCCAGCATCTGGACGCCAAGAGGGCGGTGTGCTCCTGCTCTCAGCCCCTGGCCTGACCAGCTGCTCACATGTTGGCTGTGCTTTTCTGGAGGAAGACGCTGGGGTTGCTGTCCGTGACCATTCATGGGAACATCACTCTTCCATTGTTTGAACAGAGAGAAGAACAAGGGTCTACACCTTTTCTTTCTGGGATTTCTATTGCTTTTCTTAAAACCACACGTTCATTTGCTCCACAACATCTTTATTGGCCTTGGTTCTTTACTGATTTCTGAGGCATCGGAGAGAGTGTGGCTTCCACGGCCAACTGTCTGATTGTTCAGAAAGAACACAAATAGAGGGGGCGGCGTGTGGTTTTTATTCCCTGCACTTTACAGATCAGAAATCAAACTCCATCCCCTGGGCTTTGTCTCCTTTTTTAGTTCTTAAGATAAAACTGAGTCGCTTCACACATGGTTTCCCGGCAATGCTACAGCCAGGACTGCCGCTGTGCGGCCCAGCCTGAAGCCCCGAGTTCCACCCAGGACCTCTGGGTGTGAGCACTGTGCTTGCTCTCAGAGACCTGCCTTACACACCGGGTGGCCTCGGCAGCCCTCACTTCTCACAGCTGAGTGTCTCCCTGTCCCTCCCGCACCACTTTCTCCGCCGTTTCCGTGGCTGTGACTTTTTAAAACAGTTTCAATGCGGGTGAGTCAACAAGTTTGACTTGGTAAGATTTCACAGGAGCCGCAGCACGCGGGGCCTGTCTTTGTCCGACCGCCTCTGGGGAGCCCGGCACCGCTGCCGCCTGCCCCCGCCGGACACCGCGCCAGCCTCACCAGCAGGGGGCGCCCCTATGGCCAGAAGAGCGCCCGCCCGCACCGGCTCGGCCGGCACCAGTCCGCCTGCTGCGGAAACTTCTGGCTTCTGTGTTTCGTTCGGGGCCACCGTCCTGTCGAGTCCTCCGGGATGCGCAGGCGTGCGCGCTCAGAAGAGGGATCCCAGGCTGATAGACACAGGCTGCCCGGGGCTCAGCGAGCCCTTTCTGTGCTTGATTCCGGGCAAAATCCAATTTGGGCTCCGTGTTCTTTCGAGTGGACGATCCTGGTCTAAGCGCTGAGGAGCGCTCTGGCACTGCTGCGGGAGGAGGGTGCTGCGTGTGAGCCCGCAGTGCCGCGCCGCTTCCGGCTCCTCCCCGCACCGGGGGCGCTCAGCTCTGCCGCGCCAGGCTGTCCCTGCGGCTGTGGAGGCTCTCGCCGGAAACCCTGCGACATCCACGGGCGGGCGGCGAGGGCGGCCCGTGGTACAGTCTCCCCTCCCTGCCTGCCCGGGAGCGAGCTGCCCGCTCACTACCCTCGCCCCAGGAGTGGCCGGGCGCCGTCGCGGAGAGGGGGCGGACGCACTCCCTGCATCCGGTGGGAAGAAGCGTGGAGGGCGCTCTCGGAGGCCGGCCCAGGCCACCTGCTGGCTTGTTGGCTGTCCACCATGCCGACCCACCACGTCAGCCTCTTTCCCCAGGTGGATCCCACCTCTGGACCCTGAGACACCTGCCACCCCCACCTCCAGGCTGGCACAGGCCGCTGAGGGGTCTGAATGGAGGGAAACCTTTGCAAACGTGTGTTCCTTGTTGTTCTTTTAGGTGTTCATTAGCGAGCTTAGCTACTTCTCTTCGCAAACCAAAGGCCTGCGCCCACCCTGGAGCCAGGCGCTGCCCTGCTGGGGCCCAGCCTACCTCGTGGTGGCCAGCACTCATCCACTCCAGGCCAGAGCCAAGGCTGTGGCTGCTGCTTCGAGGGAAGGGGTCTGGGCGCCACAACCCCCGCTTTCACCATAAAGGACCTCAGAGATTTCAGATGCCAAAACAGGGAGTGAGCCTGGCCCATGTGACATGGACGCCACATGTCCATCCGCTGCAGGGCCCCCTGTGTTCTGCGGCCTCTCCGGCCCCTCGCTGCCCCTGCCCCGCCAACTGGAAGAATGGGGGCCTCAGATGCTGAAGATCTGGGGAAGTGTTTCTAACTTGGGGTGCTGAGTAGTAAGGATTGGGCAACTTCCCTGGGCGCTTTGAGTCTGTTTATTAAGATAGATTAAATTAGTTCTGCTAATTTTATCTCATTTACTGTGACAAACGCTGTGGAGCTGTTACTGCTCATGGTGTCATTGTCCTGTTCTTCGAGTTGAGTGAGCAACTCCTTCAAAGTGCTGGGGCCTGCTACCCAAGGTCCTGGCGGGTAGCACGCTGGGCCAGCACCCAGGGCGTCCTCCACACCTCTCCTCCCACCTCACCTTCCCCCTGCCCCTCTTCCCTCCTACCTTTCCTCCCCCTTCTCCTCCCATCATCCCTCCTCCCCATCCCACCTCCTCCCCCCATCTCTCCTCCCCTCCTCCTTCTTGCCTCTCCTTCCACCATCCCTCCTCCTTCACCCCTCCTCCCCTCTATCTCTCCTTCCACTACCCCTCCTCCCCCCAACATTCCCCTCCTCCCCTCCTCCCACCTTACCTTAATCCTAAGAGACCAGACTCAGGGTGGGAAGGGGCTGGTCAGAGCATCCTGTCCTGGGTGCCTTCAATGTGTCTGGCATGACCATAAGACTTGTGTCTCTCCTGTGTGCCTCTGAATTCCTCTGCCATTCCCTGCCTTCCCCTTTAGAGAGACCAGCATCATTTGCAGAGCCTCCCCCTGCAACGTGCGGAGCCCCCAGCTGCCAAATGTCTCCCCCTCCCAGCTCCTCTCTGTGCTCAGCCAAGCAGGACTGGGGACATGCACCCGGTACTTCTCCCCAGGGATCAATCTGACCGGGTCTGTCCCATCGCCTCTGGGCCTCAGCAAATACTAAAGGGAGGGCGAGGGAACAGCATACTACAGCCTCCAGACCCAGGAAGAATCAGGCCTGATCAGGGACAAGCAGGCCCGAGTGTGAGCCCCCCGCATGTCCCCTCACGTCCTCTGCCCTCTGCGCCCCTCCTCCCCCCCCCCCCAGGTCCTCTCAGGGTTCATTGCAGTGGCTGGCTCCTCTGTGCACAGACAGGGTGGCAGGGCCCAGAAGCATCTGTCCATCCTATTGCAGGAGGCTCAGCTCAGGAGGCGGTGGGCTCAGTGCGGCCCCCATGGTCCCAGGACCGTGGTGCTCTCCTGACCACAAACAGACAGGCAGACATTCATTTGGCTAAATTCCCAGCCTGCCACTGTGACTGCCCGTGTGCTTGAAAATGAGCCACGGCTCAAGG
>JAAGEH010000040.1:29037733-29170966 GCA_011751065.1 Lasiurus cinereus
CCCCCCAGCCAGTGTCTTGCTGCCACTCACCATGTCTGAGCACCAGGCCAGGTCCTGGCAACTCAGCAGAACACAGACCTGCATTCAGCACAGCAAGGACATTCCGGATTTTCTAAAGCCCACAGCCGAGTGTCTACATGTGTCCCACATGTGAAGGCTTACTTCACAGGTCACTGCTACGACCTGTGCCAAAGATGAAAGCATGTGCCTGAGAAGTCTGTCCTCATGGCACTAGGGATGGAGGAGTTTGATGCCTTTCCACCAGCTTTGGAAAACAGGAGGTTGTTACTTCCAGGGTCCCTGACTGGACTGAAAGAAGTTAGAGCAGAACTGGGGGGGGGGGGGGGAGATTGGGGGAGAGGGGAGGAAGGAGGAATCTGGGAGCTAGCTGAAACCAACAAGAAACAATGGATAGTGGAACAACAGAGTGTTTTGGAAAGCAAAACAGAAGGTTTCGGCAAGGCCAGGAGCCAAAGGGAGCACGGGTGGACAGAGCGCTGTGTCAGCAGATGCCTGGGGTGAGCAGAAGGCTGTGGGCCAGCCCAGGGGGCCTGTGTGTTTGCAATAAGCTCCCGCCTGTGTGAACGCCTCTGGCAGGACTTCATTCTTCGATTCTGTGAGACAAGACCTGGGAAGGATTCCTGCTTGCCAGTTCCTGGATCCTCCTTGGTGGCTCGTCTGGGACCCCAACTCCTGACATCAAACCTTGAACGGCGAGCAGCCTGGGCCCTGTTGCTTTTCTCTCCTCCCATGATAGGATGGCGAGCAGCCCAGGCACCATCAGCCACATAATTCTAGCTGCTGTTCTGAAGCGGGATTTCCCTTTCTTTCACTTTCTACTCCTTTGTCAAGCTACAGGCCACTTGATGTGGGCATGGTTCAGCCACTTAAATGCCATGAGGGCAGCTGCCATTGGAAGACTCCCATGTGAGGATAAACTGGCTGTTGGACCAAGTTAAAAGGGAACAGGCCCGACCACTTGCAAGACACATTTCAACCAACGACTGCATGAGTGCTTGAGCCTGCCCCAGCTCAAAAGGTCAACAAGACACATTCCTCCCTCTGGTTTGAGTCTCTCCAACATCCTTATGTGAGTAAGGACCTCACAGAGGTGTCTGGGGTTGAACCCTAAGATATGCAAGGGCCTCATAGGGAATGCATCTGTAACTAAACCTATCCAGGGAGTGCACATAAGGGCTGGTCACCCAGCACTCTGGGTGGTTTTAGACAGCCAGGGAGGGAAACAAAAGCACGTAAAAGGGGGATGACCAGGCGTCACTTCCCCTGGGAGCTCCCTCCATAAGCAGCATGCTTTGACCCACACACTTGACCAGCTCCCGGCCTGCATCCCCGGGAGGATATTTGGTTGGAGACATGCTCCCTGCCCTTGCTACCTCTGTTGCTCTCCTTGAGTGGACGCTTCAATCGCTTCAAATGGAAACCCCCTGCTGTTTGAGTCACTCTTCCCAAAGGAGGACCACCGGCTCCTAGGGCTGAACCCCACTAAATTAATCCTCAGTTTACACTTGAGGTCCCTGTTTGCACCATGGGACTGGATGCCGCTGATGGCTCTAAGGCTGCCTCCCCCACTGTGTCCCTGATTCCTGGGAAGCGTGGATCGTGACGGGGACCTAGTTCTGTCCTCCCACTCCCAGCATGTGATTCCCAGGACCCCAAGCCTTTCTGGCAAGCTAAGCAGGCAGCCCTCTGCCTTTCTCCACCTGCCGGGGACAGTTGACTCTGTAGGCTCCCCCCTCCCCTTATGAGAGGGCATATTTCCACGCTAGCCATTCACTATAGTGCTAGAGGTCTTGACCCTGTGAAAGACCCTCCGGTCCGGTCCCCACACCCAAGAATCCAACGGACCACTGGATGCAAAAGCAAGAGGTTCTTTATTGTAGACCAAGCATGCTGGGGCTCACAACATACTCCGAAAGCAGAGCAGAGGCTGAGAGCCCCGATTCGATACAAAGTCAGGCTTATATACTATGTGACAAGCAACAGGGTTATACAGAGGTCAACACAGAATTTTATTTCCTTTATCCCTGCACACATTTTACAATCTGCAGTCTCTACATTTTACAACCCACAGTCTTTACCTACGTCTGGTTACCATGGGGTTACGATAAGAGATAACAGATAAGAGATAACAGGATGTGGCTGGTGGTTATCTCTGTGCCTGGGTTTCGGCATCCTAGGAATTTCTACCCTGTCCTCAGCCCAGAAACTACAATAGGATGTGACTGGGGGATACAATTCTAAGCCGAGCTGTGTTAACTCTTTCCCGGCCCAATCCTGATTTTTGCAACCTTACAGTATCTTGGTGTCAGGCTCAACCCTGTAGGGCAGTGGAGATGGTCTCTCTGTTGCTAGCCTCTCGTAAGGAAGAAAACGAAAGAGAGCTGCTTGGGGTCTTTCACCTGCACAGAGACATAACCTAAAAGTGAGGGACATTTCCCATCCAGTGGACTTGATTGAGCCCTGTTTTTCTGGAAGGCCACAGTTTTCAGCTCCTTATGGGAGGTCCCTGGCAGATACAAGTCTAGGATCCAAAGGGTTATTTTGATCCCTGGTGAGGATGGGGGGTCTCGTAAGACATGGAACTCCACTCCTACATGTGGAGGGGCAAGGACCAGACTGCTTCCCCCCATAAGGAGTCGAATTAAGGTCAGGGTGACCTCAGGCCTGGAGGCAGTAAAACCAGGAACTGGTGGTTTTAGTACACAAACACCAGGTGCCTGAGGCATACCCAGCTCTGAGAAACCACAGGGTCTGACAAAGGACCCCTAAGAAGGACATCTGCATTCCAAGCTGCTTGCTTAATCAGAGTTTAGATAAAGAGTAATGCTTAGCCAATTAAAGTTAGCCAAGTCCTCCTGCACTGAGGATAAAAGGCACTTGCTGCAGAAGTTCAGGGCTCTCGTGCTTCCCTGCTGTGTCAGTGGAACCGGGAGCCTGGACTCGAGTTTGTAATAAAGGCTTCCTAAATTTTCCAATTGGCTGTCTGGTGGGCTTCTTTCGCGGGTGGGTTCGAGTCCCACCTGGGTCGCCCCACAACACTACAGATCATCTGCTTGCAGACATCTTAATTTTCATCCTACAGGAAGGGACGTGGGCCCTAGAAAAACATGCATATCACTGGGGGATTGTAGGAAGCAGACACGGGTTAAATCCAATAGGACCACACTGGTAGTGCACACAGTCCAGGAGGCCATGTCTGTTAGTGTGCACATAATGACAGGTTTGAGCAAACATAGGTACACATGGCTTTCCGAAGAGAGGAGGAAGGGTGCCTGGCTCCTAGCCCAGAATCCCGAGGTCTCATTGGCAGCCCAGCTAGTCCAACAGACTCTCTTTTGTGGCCATGTGCAGAGTCCTGGACTGCTTCCCTCCACACTCTTAGACTAGAAAGGATGCCCCTGATAGCAAAGGGAAAGGGCACAGAGAATGCTGGACATCTGTATGTTTTTCTTATGGATGGGAAGCGCATCTCCCACACCCCATGCAGACAGTGGGATTCCTTTGACCCCAGACTCTAAAGAAGAAACGCCTGATTTTCTTGTGCACCAAGCGTGGCCCCAATGTAAACTGGCAGATCAGGAGAGTTGGCCCCAGGAGAGAGCCACAGTTATAATGCCATGTTCCAGCCAGGCCTCTTCTGTAGGAGGGAAGGGAAGTGGTCGGAAGTGGCTTAATGTCCAGACCTTCTTCGCCCTCAGAGATAAACCAAATTTGTGCAGAGACTGTAAAGTAGACCCTTCACTCCTTGCCCTGGTCACCCAGGGACTGCAGGGAGAGGAGGGAGGAGAAGGAGAGGCCCCCACTTTTCCTTGTGAGCCCTTGTGCTCTTCTTAATCCTTGGCCACCCGGTGACACTCCCCAACAAGAGATCTTTCAGAAAATGAAGCTTCCCCAAAGGCTGGCCCAGATCCAACCTGACCCCAACCCCCTTGTGGAACAGGAGGAGAGTGGAGAATGTGGTCTCTCCATGGCCCAGGTCCCTTCTTATGGGAACCCCTTTCATGTCCCACGTGGTTCAGGGTTCACATTTAGGGTTCGGGTTCTGGAGAAGGACACCCACAAGTGAAAGAGACTTAGAAAAGTATTAATTTGGTAATATTGGATGCCAGGCAGGAGCCCAAGAGTGGACTGCACCCTGCTCTGGCCTTGCTATCTCTTTTATTAAGAATACTAGTGGCCCGGTGCACAAAATTCATGCACATTAAGAGGGGATTAATTAGAGGAAATAATTTAATATTCCTATTTTCCCTGTCTCTATAATAGAACTATCAGAGATGAAAGAAAATTAGTAAAATGTATATGAAAACCTTCCTCCTGTCAGAGTCTGGAGCATACACAGGACCCAGAGTCAAGTCCCCATGCACCCACATGTGCCTAAAAATCAAGTGAGACCCAGATCTGGCCTCCCCCACTCCCGTCATTGGGCTAGATCCAGACTCGGCCAGTCCCACCCTTCTCAAGCTCCACCAGGCAGGGGGTGTAGCCTCAGGTCTCAGCACCAGGATGGGGGGTGGGGGCATGGCTTTAGGTCCCCCAGATAGGGTGGGGGACATGCCTTGAGGTTCCTTGACAAGCCCTGCCAGTTGGAGGCATGGCCTGAGGTCCTCTATCAAGCCCCACTAGCAGGGGGGCAGAGCCTCAGGTCCCCCATCAAGCCCTACGGGGTAAAGGGGCATGGCTTGAGGTCCCTTGTCAGGCCCTGCCAGGCAGTGGGGTGCAGCTTGAGGTCCCCCAGCCTGGTGCCTGGGTGGAGGGCATGGCTTGAAGTCCCCTGTCAAGCCCCACCTGGTAGGGGGCTTGGCCTGAAGTCCCTTAGCCTAGGACCAGGACGGGAAGCACATCTGAGGTTCCCCATCAAGCCTTGCCAGGTGGGGGGTGTGGCCTGAGGTCCCCTGGCCTGAGGTCCCCCAGCCTGGCAATGGAGCAGGGGGTGGGGCCTGAGGTTTCCCTCAAACGCTGCTGGGTGGGGGGCATGGCCTAAGGTTCCCCTGGCCTAGTGCCAAGGCAGGAGGTTTGGCCTGAGGTCCCCCAGCCTGATGCCAGGGCAAGGGGCACAATCTGAAGTCCCCTGTCAAGCCCTGCCAGATATGGGGGGTGGCCTGAGGTCCAGTCAAGCCCCATGGGGTGGGGGAGGATGTAGCTTCAGGTCCCTGCTGATTGCTCATTAAGGCTCCTTAAGGGAACTTGGCCTCAGCTGTGCATGCAGCCATCTTTGTGATGGAATGATGGTCAGTTAGCATATTCCCTCTATATTAGATAGGATGGGACTAATAAAGCCTTTAGGCAGGAAATTCCAATAACAGAATTTTACATCAGACAAACAGGTGGAGGCTGCTTCAGCTAACAATATCTCAACTAAACAGTGACCTTTCAGAGCAATTGAGGTTGAGCAGCCTTCTGGTTTCCTGTTCACATCTTTCTATTAATGAGACAATGGTAGGTTTCAGGCATCTTCCCCAATTCTTTTCTTTAAAAAAATCTTGCATCTTCAGACTAGAAATAAACATATAAGAGCAAAAAATGAGACAAGAAACAATGGTTAGGCAAATGAATCTATAGTAAGTTTCTTTCTGAGCCAATTTTTTTGAGTCCCAATTTCAATGTCCAACAGTTTTTTTAGTCCCAGTTTCAATGTCAAACAGATTTTTTTATGTCAGCAATGGTATCTGGATGGTGGACAAATGGTAGCAATGCAGGTCTGACCCTCTCTGGTTTGGTCCTGGGCAACCTGTAGCAACACACAGCTACTGACTGCTAGCATGGCAAGGCGTCATCAGCATCTTCCATTTCTAAACTGTTTCTCCTCTTCATGGCTGGAGCAGACCTGTCAATTCCTCTCTGTTGCAGGAATCCACATGGTCTTAGAGTTGTTTTCTGGAAATATACAAACATATTCTCAACCAAAAGTTAATAAAGGAGTCTTTTCTATAAATATGACTTGGAATCATTTTTATTTTTTGCCCACAACGATTTTCCTTTGGCTTATTTTGACATTGTGTGTGTTTTTCATGGGTGTCTTACTATTAGCATTACAAATTAAAATTAATTTTCAAAGTAAAAATTTTTCTAGATGTAATTAATTTACAGGATATTTTTCCTTACTATTCCCCCCTCCCTTTTTTTATTTAATTATTAGGTGGCTTTTGAAAAATTTGTATAATGCAGTCTTAATAACTTTAAATTTTAATTTTTTGCACAAAAATATGACTGCTTTAGGTTTGTTGCATGTTAAGCAATTTTACCTTGAGATGAACTACCAATAGAAATTTTAGTTAATACTGTAGGAACAGCTTTTTATCCAGTACAATTAAATTTTCTTGAATATTTACTTATTTCAATTAGCCAATTTAAATTAATCTGAAAACTTGACTACTACTTTATTGTCAAATTTAATACTCTAACAATAATCTTAGTTTACCCTGTGAATATTAGTGGGAAGGATTATTTGCATTCTTGAGTAGGCCCTGAGCATTCCTGGTGCTAGGCTGGATTTAGATATAGGGCAACTGCTGTTGGGCAAGTCTCTGTCTGTTGCCTAGACCCCAATCTGAGCTGGCCAAGTCTTTATCTATTACCTGGGTCTCACTCTGAGCTGGTTGTGGAAAGCAAAGCAGCCATGGGGACAAGAGACCTCCCTCAGAAGGGGTGAGGGTTCAGGCCTGTGTAAGGTTGGGGGGGTGAGGGTTTGTGCCCCACCTCTGTGGCCCCCCCAGGTTCTCTCCTGATAGTTCCTCTAAGACAGGCGGTTGTGCCTGTCTTAGGTTGTTCCTTCCCTGAGGAATCTTACCTGTCTCTGGCTAACCAGTCATCCTCCAGGGCCAAGCAGAGTATTGTGAGGTTCAGTTCTGTCTCCTTGGTAGCCTATACCCCCATGGCCTCCATGTCCAGTACCTGCCTTGGGATCACCTCACCTGCTGGCGAGGCCCTGGCACTGATCACATATCTTGGGGAACCCAGGTTTCTTCTCCAGGGAGGACCCAGCTCCCACCATTGAGCGAGAGACAGATCCATGGTACCAGCCACCACGAGGGTTCAACCTCAGCATGAACAGAAAGCTCAGGCAACAGCTGTGGGAGGGTCCCTCTTGGCAAAAAGGTCAAGAGAGCCGAGACCGGTTTGGCTCAGTGGATAGAACGTCAGCCTGCGGACTGGAAGGTCCCGGGTTTGATTCCGGTCAGGGGCATATACCTTGCTTGCGGGCACATCTCCACTGTGGGGTGTGCAGGAGGCGGCTGATCGATGTCTCTCTCTCATTGATGTTTCTGACTTTCTATCTCTCTCCCTTCCTCTCTGTAAAAATTCAATAAAATATATGTATATTTTTTTTAAAAAAAAAGGTCAAGAGAGGCCAATATAGAATGCTCAAGTGCCTTCCCAGTGCCTTACTTCCTTCTGGAAGGGATTGAATCCTTTCATGCCCTTTTTTAAATTGCTGCCAAACATTCAAAGAATTAGTTTGTAAGTTTGTTTGGGATAATTGTACAATATGCTGTTGTAAAATATCAAAAATTATAGTAATGACATTATAGAACAATACCATGTAAGGATATTCTTTGTTCTAGTCCAGTGGTTCTCAACCTTCCTAATGCCGCGACCCTTTAAGAGAGCTCCTCATGTGGTGGTGACCCCCAACCATAAAATTATTTCCGTTGCTACTTCATCAATGTAATTTTGCTGCTGTTATGAACTGTAATGTAAATATCTGATTGCAGGATGTATTTTCATTGTTACAAATTGAACATAATTAAAGCATAGTGATTAATCACAAAACAATATGTAATTATATATTGTGAAATATTTATTTCTAATTACAAATAAATGAAATTTTGTCTTGATTCGTGGTATAGCATGGGTAACGGTCTTAATATAACAACAGTAAACTACATTACTACATTTTGCTACACCTAGGAGCGGTTTGTTGGTTCCTAAGACCATGGGAAATAGGTGTTTTCCAATAGTCTTAGGCGACCCCTGTGAAAGGGTTGTTCAACCCCAAAGGGGTCGCGACCCACAGGTTGAGAACCACTGCTCTGGGCCATGGCAAATCAATTTCAAATTGACTGTCAATTTCTTTTTGAATAGACAAGGTCTTAGTAACTTTCTTAGAATACTTAATCAAATTGCCTACAAAGACACCGGCTTTTCATTTAGCTAAAAACCTTGATTTTAATTTTTTAATTAAATCTTTATTATTCAGATTATTACATTTGTTTCTCTTTTTTCCCCTCCATAGCTCCCCTTTACCCGGCTCTCACCCCTCCTACTACCCTTACCTCCCTCCCGTTGACCTCATCCATAGGTGTATGATTTTTGTCCAGTCTCTCCCTGCACCTTCTCACCCCTTTCCCCCTGAGAATTATCAGTCCACTCCCTTTCTGTGCTCCTGATTCTATTATATTCACCAGTTTATTCTGTTGATCAAATTTTTAATTCACTTAATTTTTAGATTCACTTGTTGATAGATGTGTATTTGTTGTTCATAATTATTTATCATTTACCTTTTTCTTCTTCCTCTTCTAAAAGAGTACCTTTCAGCATTTCATATAATACTGGTTTGGAGTTGATGAACTCCTTTAGCTTTTTCTTCTATGTGAAGCTCTTTATCTGCCCTTCAATTCTGAATGATAGCTATGCTGGATAGAGTACTCTTGATTGTAGGTTCTTGCTATTCATCACGTTGAATATTTCTTGCCACTCCCGTCTGGCCTGCATCGTTTCTGTTGAGAAATCAGCTGACAATCGTATGGGTGCTCTGTTTTTCTCTTGCTGTTTTTAATATTCTCTCTTTGACTTTTGCTTTTGGTATTTTAATTATGATGTGTCTTGGTGTAGTCCTTTTTGGGGTTCTGTGTGCTTCCTGGCCTTGTAAGTCTATTTCTTTCACCAGGTGGGGGAAGTTTTCAGTTATTATTTCTTCAAATAGGTTTCCAGTATTTAAAAAGCTAATTTATTTAAGTAATTAAAGCAGGTATCTTCATTTAAAAAGCAAAGCAAATTTAGTAAATATTTATGTCTGATTCACAAGCTGCAAATGTTGCCCCACCTCTAGCTTAATTAAGAATACAGGCAACTATGGGCTTTTTGTCATTTTTAATTGTGCTGTTGGATGTTGAGAAATACTTAATTACTCCATTTTGCTGTTCTTAGAGACCAAAATCTTCATAACATTTAAAATATAGTTATTAATTTTTATTTCATGAAGTTTTCTATGCAATTTCAAGTATATTAGATCAGTTAAATTTAAAAAGATTTCCTTTAAGAAGAGAAAACAAATTTCTGGTATTACTCTGGCCCATGGAACTTTCCAAGAATCATCTCTGCTAAAGCCTTGAAATTTTAACATGGAAAAAACCATCAAATATATCTATATCTATATATGATTTAAAGATTATAATACTGGGGAAAAAAACAAGATGGCAGCATAGGTGAACATCTAAGCTGCTGCCTTGCACAACAATTTCAAAATTACAACTAAAAGAATGGACACCATCCAGAACCACTGGAAAGTTGGCTGAATGAAAATTCTACAACTAGAAGTAAAGAGAGGGACTCACGAAGACTCAGAGGAGCTGTAAAAAGCTGAGGTATGGAGACACGCTCCTAGAGAGGACAGGCAAAGGGTCTGGCTTGATCCTCTAGAGCAGTGGTTCTCAACCTTCCTAAGACTGTGACCCTTGCATACAGTTCCTCATGTGGTGGTGACCCCCAACCATGAAATTTTGCTACTGTTATGCATCGTGATGTAAATATCTGCATTTTCTGATGGCCTTAGGCAACCCCTGTGAAAAGGTCATTCGACTTCCAAAGGGGTCGCAACCCACAGGTTGAGAACTGCTGCTCTAGAGGGATGGAGACGGAAAATCCCTACTGCACTGAACCCCAGCTCTAGGCGAGACTCATAGGGAGAGTCTGGACTGTTGTGAAAAGGAAGGAGTGCATGTAAACTTAGAGAAGCCGCTAAAGACAGAGGTCTGGGGTCACGCAAAAGTGTATGCGAAAGTGCACATACATCGCTGACTGCTGATTGTGCCACTGGTTTTTTCTATTGGAAGGAAAACAGAACATTCCAACAGCACTGAAATCCAGGTCCAACTGCACTGAACCCCCGTTTCAGGCCAGACCTTGGAGACCCAGACTCATACAGGTCCCTAGAATGCACGGAAACTCAGGGGAACCTGAAAGGCAGAGGTCTGGAGGCAAGCACACATGTGCAGACACAGCTGATCCTCACAACCAGTTGGCTTGGAGGTCAATTCCCCCAAGTGATACCAACAACAATCAGACTTAACTACAACAAGACTGTACACACAGTTCACAAAGGGGTGCACCAAGAGAGTCCACCTTAGGTAACTGGGGAGGCAGAAATACTAGGCCACATAGGACAACTAGCACACAAAGCTACTCTACCAACTCAGGGAAACAGTGAAATATGCGAGACAAAAGAACAGATCACAAATATAAGAAATGGAGCAAAACAAACAACTGGATATAGAGTTCAAAAACATGCTTATAAGGTTTTTTAAGAATATCCTAGAAAAAAATGGATAAATTTAGTGAGACCCAAGAGAAGATGAAAAAGGACCAACTAGAAATTAAACATACACTGACTGAAATAAAAAATATACAGAAACCTATCAGTAGACCAGAGAAATGCAAATCAAGTCAAAGATTTGAAATACAAAGAAGCAAAAAAACAATCCACTGGAAAAGAAAAAAGAATCCAAAAATCTGAAGATAGTGTAAGGAGCCTCTGGGACAACTTCAAGCGTACCAACATCAGAATTGTGGGGGTGCCGGAAGAAGAGAGAGAGCAAGATACTGAAAACCTGTTTGAAGAAATAATGACTGAAAACTTCCCCAACCTGGTGAAAGAAATAGACTTACAAGTCCAGGAAGCACACAGAATCCCCCAAAAAAGGAATCCAAAGAGGACCACAACAAGACACATCATAATTAAAATACTAAGAGCAAAAGACAAAGAGAGAATATTAAAAACAGTAAGAGAAAAGCAGTTAATTATCTACAGGAGAGCACCCATATGATTCTCAGCTGATTTCTCAATAGAAACTATGCAGGCCAGATGGGAGTGGCAAGAAATATTTGAAGTGATGAATAGCAAGAACCTACAATCAAGGTTACTCCACCCAGCAAAGCTATCATTCAGAATTGAAGGGCAGATAAAGAGCTTCACAGATAAGAAAAAACTAAAGTAGTTCATCAACACCAAACTACTATTATATGAAATGCTGAAAGGTATTCTTTAACAAGAGGAAGAAGAAAACAGTAAAGGTAAAAATTATGAACAACAAATACATATCTATCAACAAGTGAATCTAAAACTCAAGTGAATTAAAAATCTGATGAACAGAATAAACTGGTGAATATAATAGGATTGGGGCCATAGAAAGGGAGTGAACTGATAATTCTCAAGGGGAAAGAGGTGAGCGGGGTGCAGGGAGAGACTGGACAAAAATCATACACCTATGGATGAGGACAATGGGGAGGAGGTAAGGGCAGAGGTTGAGATGGGAGCCAGATGGAGGGTAGATATGGGCGGGGAGAGGAACAATTGTAATAACCTGAACAATAAAGATTAATTAAAATAAAAATATATATATATATATAAATATATAAAAAGATTATAATACTATAAGGTTCGATGTGCAGGAAACAAGAGTCAGAGGTCAAGACATGTCTAAAGAGGAGATTTATTCCACACTAAAGAATGAGGTTTATTACAGAGGTGGTAGAAAAACCAGGATTACAGGAGGGGGAGAAGAAGGAGGAGCCAGCCAGACTGCCTCACAGACTGGGAGACAGCAACATGTGTGGCGATTACCATGCCTTTTGAGGGGAGGAACAGGAAGGTGATGAGCCCTGGAGAAAAGGGAAGGTTGGGGCCCTGGACACTGGGCACGTGCTGATTGGTGTTTGAATGTCTCAGGGATTTCCATGAGGCAGATGCCAGTAACTCTAAGATATCAATTAGATTTTATTTTTTTAATTAAATCTTTATTATTCAGATTATTACATTTGTTTCTCTTTTTTCCCCTCCATAGCTCCCCTCCACCCGGTTCCTACCCTTCCCTCTACCCTTACCTCTCTCCCGATGACCTCATCCATAGGTGTATGATTTTTGTCCAGTCTCTCCCTATACACCTCTCAACCTTTTCCCCCTGAGAATTATCAGTCCACTCCCTTTCTGTGCTCCTGATTCTATTATATTCACCAGTTTATTCTGTTGATCAAATTTTTAATTCACTTAATTTTTAGATTCACTTGTTGATAGATGTGTATTTGTTGTTCATAATTATTTATCTTTTACCTTTTTCTTCTTCCTCTTCTTAAAGAATACCTTTCAGTCTTTCATATAATACTGGTTTGGAGTTGATGAAACCTTTAGCTTTTTCTTATCTGTGAAGCTCTTTATCTGCCTTTCAATTCTGAATGATAGCTTTGCTGGATAGAGTACTCTTGGTTGTAGGTTCTTGCTATTCATCACGTTGAATATTTCTTGCCACTCCCTTGTGCTTGGCCTGCATCATTTCTGTTGAGAAATCAGCTGACAATCGTATGGGTGCTCTCTTGTAAGTAATTAACTGCTTTTCTCTTGCTGCTTTTAATATTCTCTCTTTTGTCTTTTGCTCTTGGTATTTTAATTATGATGTGTCTTTGTGTGGTCCTCTTTGGATTCCTTTTATATGGGGTTCTGTGTGCTTCCTGGCCTTGTAAGTCTATTTCTTTTACCAGATGTGGGAAGTTTTCGGTCATTATTTCTTTAAATAGGTTTTCAGTTTCTTGCTCTCTCTCTTCCTCTGGCACCCCCTCAATTCTGATGTCGGTATGCTTTAAGGTGTCCCAGAGGCTCCTTACATTATCTTCACATTTTTGGATTCTTTTCTCTTTTTGCTTATCCAGTTGAGTGTTTTCTGATTCTTTATATTTCAAATTTTTGACTTGATTCTTGCGTTCCTCTAGTCTGCTGTTAGGTCTCTGTATAATATTTTTTTATTTCAGTCAGTGTATGTTTAATTTCTAGTTGGTCCTTTTCCATTTCTGGTTGGACCTTTTCCATCTCTAGTTGGTCCTTTTTCATCTCCTCTTGGGTCTCACTAACTTTATCCAACTTTTCTAGGATATTCTTGAAAAACCTTATAAGCATGGTTTTGAACTCTATATCCAGTCATTTGTTTTCCTCCATTTCTTTTGTTTGTGATCCCTTCCCCTGTCTCGGCATTTTCACTATGCCAGTTGAACTTCTGTGCTGGATTCAGCCTTATGATACCAGTCTTGCAAAACCGCAAAAGCCTCTCAGTTGAGCTTGGGATGGTTGGAGTCTCAGGGCTTAAGGGACCGCCTTGCCTTCCAGTCGGCCCTGCCCTCCATGGCCCCACAGTATCACATGACTGGGTAATTGCTGGAGTGGTCCCTGTGTGCGGGCATGCTCTCGCAGTGCCTCTAGACTGCTGTCTCTCCAGCTCCCCTGCGTTCTGGGACCATATGAGTCTGGGTCCCCAGGGTTTCGCCCAAAACTGGGGTTTAGAGGGGTTAGAAGTGGCACAGTTGGGAGGGTCTGTCTCCCGCCCACTCGTGAAAGCCAGCAGCACAATCAGCAGTCGGTCCTCTCTGCGCAGTGCCCTGCACGCCACCAGACTTCTGATCTTTTGCAACTCCCCCAAATTCCCGTGCACTTCTCCCTTTTCACAGTCCAAACTCGCCCCATATGGGTTTAGGCTGGATCTGGGGTTTAGTGTAGTAGGATAAGGGGTTCAATGCCATTGAGAGTCTCTGTCTCCCTCCTGCCAGAGAAAGCCAGCCAGGTTCTCTGGCACCCACTCTCTCCACGTGCGAGTCTCCATACCTCAGCTTTTTGCAGCCCCTCTCTTTCCTTCTAGTTGTAGAATTTCCACTCAGCCAGCCTTCCTGTGGTTCTGGATGATGTCCGTTCTGTCTTTTAGTTGTAGTTTTGAAATTGTTGTGCGAGGCAGCAGTTTAGGTGTTTACCTATGCCGCCATCTTGGATTCCTCCCTCAATTAGATTTTAAACTGGTCTTTATATTAAAATTTTTCAGTTGAGAATCACAGAATTAATCCTTTTCTTAAAATTAGACCAATATACAACATATTTTGAATTCCTAATTATTAGAGAAAACACACATTTTATTTTCTCAAAAATACATTTTTGTACTTTAGGCATTTAATTCCTACAACCACATTTTCTTCCAATTTAATTTGAATCTTGAACTTTTAAAGCTGGTAAGTCAAGTACAGTGGTACCTCGAGATTCGAGTTTAATTCATTCCGTAACCTTGAGGCGTGGGAAACTATGAGATGCTCGAGTCTCCGTAAACTGGTGGGTCGTATGCAGCTGGCCGATCTGCCAGATTACTCCTATCTCAAATGTTGCTCGTATTTCAAGGCAAAAATCGCTCGCTCGACAGCTCGTATCTCGAGGTACCACTGTATTTAGCAGTTCCTAGCTTAATAATACAAAATACAAGACATACTTTTTCATATGAAAAAGGAGACTTTAAATTAGCATACTGGGAGAGTGAGCTTTCATATTGGATTGCCATGTGCCTCTTCCTTCCCCCCACATCCTGCTTACTTCGGGGGAAAACATCAGTAACAGATCTGGTCAAATTTATTTTCATGCTTAAAAGATAAAGACAGTTCTTAAATTTTTTCTTTCTTTTTCGATTTCTCAAGTAATAACTAGCACCCAATTTGGCCAAGATTTGCATTTCCCTGTGAGTTCTATAATCTTTAAACAAAATCTTAAGCAATCTCATTTCGGGAGAGCAGATAGCTCTACCCTCTCCTGCCACCTTTGAATTTCTCCACACCAGCAGCGGAGTTTCACTTCTTATTACAGATTTTAGATTCCAAATACAAATTAATATTTTAATTTTAACAAGAAACCACATTATTTAAGTATGCAAACCAAAAGTCTATAATAAAGTTTACCTTATATTTATAAACTAATTCTTCCCCATTAGCCTGGCTGAAAAAGACGTTCCCACCCTACTTACATATCACAACTCTGCAGCTGGCCATGGGCTTTGGAAGCAGTGAATTTTCCTTACCTTTTCCACACCTTTTATCCTCCTTCGCTCTAGGGGGAAAATAGCATCTCCTCCAGATATCCTGAGATCAGGCGCCAGATGTGGGAATCCTTTCACATCCCGAATGGTTCAGAGGTTACATTCAAGGTTCAGGTTCTGGAGAAGGCAGCACACAAATGAAAGAGACTTAGAAAAGTATTCATTTGGCGATATTGGAAGCCCCTCTCTGGCTTTGCTATCCCTTTTATTAAGATAGCCTTTAAGCAGGAAATTCCAATAACAGAAATTTACATGAGACAAACAGGTAGAGGCTGCTTCAACTAACAATGTCTCAATTAAATAGAAAGTGATTAGCTCTGACCTTTCAGAGCAAGTAAGGTTGACCAGCCTTCTGATTTCCTGTACACATCTTTCTATTAGTGAGACAATGATAGATTTCCGGCACCTTCCCTTTGCAAGACCTAAGGGAGATCAAGAGGATCCTGGGACATTTTCAGATGGTCCCTTTAGATACCTAAGAGTCTTCTAGAGTCTTCCCAAATGTTCAAATTGCCTTTCAGGGATCTCATGGTGTTCTTGGGATAGACTGTCCTCCTCTGAAAAGCAAAAAGTATTGCAGAAAGCCAGGGAATTGGAAATCAGGTCTATCTTACTGTGGCCCACAGGTGCCCTGATCCAGAGGAGCAAAAGAAAAAATTGTTTTAACAAGAGAAGAGGCAGTACCCCAATGGACCCCAGCTGGGATGCTGACCAAGATATGTGGAAAATCAGATCTTGCCAGGTTGGCATAAGGGAGGGCCTGGGCGTAGTAAAGCCAAACCCATCAATCACTCTGAGTGGCCACGGTTCCACAGGGGCAGACAGAACCCCTCAGCTTCTGGAGAGACTCGGGAGGTGCTAGTTACACATGCTAACACGCCCCGATAGGTCAGAGGGAGACTGATTTTGAAGGATAAATTTCTTACTCTGCCCCAGATATCAGGAAGAACCTCTGTGTTCTACCATAGGACCATGAAGAAGCCACTAAAATGGAAAGGGTTATGGTGGCTGCTCTCCAGGAGGCCAAAAAGGGTCTCTGCTCAGGACCCAGAGGGACAAGGTAAGTCCCAGGTCAGAGGTGTTTTTCTTGAAAGTGCAAAACAAATGTTGCAAAAATGCCAGGAATCAATCAGAGAGTGGTACAGATCAACAAAGTACAAGCCTTTAGTAGATCTAAGGGGAGAGCAGAAGCCTTTGGGGGCAACCCATTTAGGGGAGCCTGTGTGTGTTTTCAATAAGCTCCCGCTTGTGTGAACGCCTTTGGTCTCGGCTTAATTCTTGGATTCCATGAGACAAGACCCAGGAAGGATTCCTGCTTGCTGGCTCTGGTACCCTAACAGTCACGCTGAGTGCATGCTGAGCACCAAGCAAGGTGGAGGGACCCGGTGTCCAAAGAGAATCATGTCTAATGATGAAAACAGGTGCATTTGGAGGCCTTTGGAAGACAAAGCCAGGAGACCAGGTAAGGCTGACCGCGGGGAGGGGACGCTCATGGCTGGCTGGGGGTCCAGACAGGCCTCCCTCTCTGCCAGCTCTCAGGGAGTGACAGAGCCAGCTCAGGAGGCAGAGAACCTGTGCAGAGGCAGACAGGCTGTGACCAGCAGAGAGAGGAAGGTGTGGCCTTGCTGAGCCCTGTCCTCCCACCAAATAGCAAAAGGCCTTGGGGCAGAAGTGCATGCTGGGCTCCATGGGGGCTCTGGGGCCCAGGGAGTGGGGAAAAGGGCAGCGAAGCAAAAGAGAAGACACTGAACAAAAAATTAACACCTTGAACCAAGCTGTTCGCACTCAGCACATGTGAGATGCTGGATGTCACCATGAAGTGGTGTGGAGATGACTGGACACGCTCCCGCCCCCGCCCTCACAGCCACAGCCTCTAAGAAAGCAAAGCCCAGCTCACTCCATTCCATGGCCTCACAGGGCAGTTCCCCTCACAAACAGAACAGTGGAAATTCCCTAGCCTGATGCACAGCCAGGGTGACAGTCATGCTCCACCCACTTGTCTCCTGCTACAGCCTCTGACCTCCATCTGGTTACAGGCCTGCGCCTGCCCACACCTATGACGTGAAGCCATAATGTATCAAAAGAAGGTTTTATTTCAGGCACCTGGGTGCAGGTAGGCTGAGTTCAAAAAAGGAATCAGCGGAGACTGAAAGGGGAGACCAACTTTTATTAACCTCTGCTGGCTGCAAGCAGTTCTGATGTTGTGCAGGTCCAGTCCATCCTAGGCTCCTCCTGGTGCCAGATGGCTAGTGGTGATCTAGGCCGATGGTCGGCAAACTCGTTAGTCAACAGAGCCAAATATCAACAGCACAACAATTGAAATTTCTTTTGAGAGCCAAAAACCACTTCTGTGCATGGGCCATGAAGTTTCAATTGCACTGCATGTGGTATTTTGTGAAAGAGCCACACTCAAGGGGCCAAAGAGCTGCATGCAGCTCACGAGCCGAAGTTTGCCGACCACAGATCTAGGCTATGTTGAATGCAAAGCTGCAAGCTTTCTGCTAAGCACAATAAGTTTTATCCTCTTTAACGCTTTCATTCCTCTCTTACAGGATACATATAAAGGAAAAGAAGGGTAATGAGTCGTCATTTCTCTTTTATTACTTCCTGCATGAGAAGGGTTGTTGTGCATGCCTAAGAAGTAAATTCACATTATTTCCTGGGGTATAGGCCTGAAAGTCCCTTTATCTGGGTAAGGACAAACTGTCCTACTGTCTGGTTAACTAGGGCTTGTAATCTTGTTTGTATAAACTTGGTACCTAATTTTAAAATGCAGGGCTTGAGGAGGAGTAGGAGGAAGAAGAGGAGGAAGAGGAGAAATAGTGTCAGGGAGCCAGGGGGCTTGAAAGGGGTGAAAGCCAAGTTAATTGGGCAGAGCTGTTTATAGGCTGGACCACATGTACTGCTCTGTGCTGTCCTGATGGACCTCCTTGAGCCACTGTGTGTTCTGTAGAATGCACTGTGTTCTTCCCTCTATTTGGCCTGCAGAGTTTAGTTAAGAACAACAGGGGGTGTCAGCAATTAAACAAACCCTTCCCTCTTTGGTGAAAAGATAGTCTAGGGCACGTAGGGGGACCATTGTAGATTTGGTCTGGAGAGAAATCTTGTAGATTTCCCTGGAGCCAGACATCTGTAATGAGTTCGAAAATATCTTGCCTGATCAGATGGGATAGTTTCAGGTTTGGGGAGTGTTGTCACAAACAATGTGCAGGAACATGGAAGATGGAGTATATAACCTAATAGTGCTTGGTGCATGGATTTGTGCACATTAAAAGAAAATTAATTTGTGCACATAAAAAGAAAATTAATTAGGGGGGGCGGCTGGGTGAGATGGGCTGGACACACCCTGGAGCCAACCAGCCAGCCACATGTGGGGCAGCACCTCAGTTCAAATGGCATCTTCGGAGTAAGTGGCCTGGCCTTCAGTAAACAGGCCAAAAATGGTTTTCTGACACCCCCTGAGGGGTCACAGATTGTGAGAAGGCAGTTCTTGGGTGACACATTCCAGAATCAGGCTTCCTCTTCTCTAGTTTTGGGGTGCATCACCCAAGAACCTTTGTTGGAAACCAAAACATTGTTCTCACTAAATGGATGAAAACAGGAGCCTAGAAGGCTGGTCAACCTTGAAGCTCTGAAAGGTCAAAACCAGCTACTCCCTATCTAATTAAGACAATGAACTTCCCCATCAAATAATCATGTCAATCCTGACTGATCAGATAATCTACTTGTTGCTGGAATTGCCTGCTTCAGGGCAAAGGGTGTATCCCAAACCTAAATAAAAGGGATGGCAAGGCCAAAGGAAAGTGGCAGTCCTTTCCACTAGAGGAAGGCTCCCTCCTGGCCCCCCAATATCGCCAAATTAATGTTTTCTAGTCTCTCATTTCATTTGTGTGCGGCCTCCTTCAGAACCCGAACCATGACCCAGGAACCCTGAACCACGCGGGACGTGGAAAGAGGTTCCCACAAACCTTCACTGCCAAGTCACTACACGTCATACCTACCAGCTGGTTGAATGGTTGCTTAGCCTTTTATATACATTGAATGGCCAAATTATTATAATCGTTGAATGCATAATTATCTGGCCACTCAGTATATATACATTAGTCATTCAGCTGACACTCAAGAAGTCTCCAGGAAGACTAATGGGGGGCGGGGGTAGGTTACCCTGAGGCAAGGTTATTGTTTTACCCAGTTTTGTCCCTTGCTAGGTTACTGAAGCTTTCGGCTCTACTGCATACAAAGTTTGTAACAGTGCTTAGCACAATATAGGCTCAACTGTGAAAATAAAAGGTTTTAAATATTTTTTTAAAGGCCATACTCTCCGATCATTAGAGAAATGCAAAACGAGTCGCTATCCAGAAAATAAAACAGAAAGGCCTGGTGAGGATGTGGAAAACTGAGCCTCAGGCACTATTGGGGGCATGTATGTTGGTGTAGCTGCTAGGGAAAGCAGTCTGGATTTCTTCAAAAAATTAAAACTGGGGGAGGAGAAAATGGCGGCGGAGTAGACGGACGCATCTGGAGCTTTGTCGCTGGGCAGAAGGAGAGAGAGCGGCTAAGAGTTGCATTGGGAGAGTTTGTTGGCAAGCTAGGAGTCAGTTGTCCTCCAGGGGAAGGCAGGGAACAGCTGGAAGGGGCACTCCCGGCCAGGCAGCCCCACTGCCACGGGGTTTTTGTCGGCCAGAGCCACCAGCGTGAACGCGGAGCTCGAGCCATCTTGCAGTGGGAGGTGGATGTCTGCGGCGATCTGAAGCCTTCGGCTGGGGCACCTATCGAGCAGCCAGGGACGTGGGGACCCAGAACTCAACTCTCCAATCGGTGCAGACACGTGGCGGAACCAGAGATCCACAGAGCACACGGAAAGTGCCTTGTGTGCTGTACCTGGTCGTGTTGTAGTTTGTGCCTTTCAATCAACGTAGGAGAGAGAACTACATAACCAGACACCCAGAGAAGAAAGACCATGGGCAGAAAAAGAAACAGCCCACATAAGACAGAAAGGCAGGTTTCACCAGAAAAGGAAGTAAACGAAATAGAACCACAAATAAGCCTACCAGAGAAAGAGTTCAGAGAAATTATCATAATGTGGTTGAAAAGAATGGAAGACAAATTTGACAATATGAGTTAGAGCCAAGAGGAAATAAAGAAGATGCAAGAGGAGATGAAGAAGCAGCAAGAAAAAATGCAGAAGAACCTAGAGGAGGTGCAGAATGAACAAGAAGAAATGAAAAATGACATCACCGCTATAAAGAACTCAATAGAAAGCATCAAAAGTAGACTAGAAGAAGCAGAGGACCGCATCAGTGAGCTAGAAGACACGGTAGGAAAACATACCCAAGTACAGCAGCTTCTAGAAAAAAAAGTTAAAAAGCAACAGGAGAGTCTAAGGGAACTTTGGGATAACATGAAACAAAACAACATCTGCATAATTGGGGTTCCAGAAAGAGTGGAAACTGAACAAGGATTAGAGAACGTGTTTGAAGAAATAATGACAGAAAATTTCCCCAATATAGAAAAGAAAAAACCCACACAAATCCAAGAAGCTCACAGAGTCCCAAGGAAAATGAACCACAACAAACCGACACCGAGGCACATTATAATTAAACTGGCAAATACCGATGACAAAGTAAGAATCTTAAAAGCAGCCAGAGAGAAACAGAAAGTTACCTACAAAGGAACCCCCATAAGACTAGCTACTGACTTCTCAACAGAAACTCGTCAGGCCAGAAGGGAATGGAATGAAATATACAAAGTCATGCAAAGGAAGGGTCTGAATCCAAGAATACTGTACTCTGCAAGACTCTCAATCAAAATTGAAGGTGAAATCAAAAGCTTCACAGACAAAAAAGGACTAAGGGAATATATTATCACCAAACCAGCAATGCAAGAAATGTTAAAAGGTCTGCTGTAATAAAAAGAAAGAGGAAGCGAAGAAGGAACTCGGGGGTAAGGACTAAAAATGGCAACAGATAAGTACTTATCAATAATAACTTTAAATGTAAACGGATTAAATGCTCCAATGAAAAGACATAGGGTAACCGATTGGATAAGAAAACATGATCCATATATCTGCTGTCTGCAAGAAACCCACCTTAGGAAAAGAGATGCACACATATTAAGGGTGAAGGGATGGAACATGGTATTTCAGGCAAATGGAAATGAAAAAAAAGCTGGGGTTGCAATACTTATATCTGACAAATTAGATCTCAAAGTGAAGGACATAACAAGAGATAAAGAAGGCCACTTCATAATACTAAAGGGAACAATCCAACAAGAAGAAATAACTCTGGTAAACATATATGCACCCAATATAGGAGCACCTAAATACATAAAAAAACTCTTGGAGGATACTAAGGGAGAGATTGACAGCAATACAATCATAGTAGGAGACTTTAATACCCCACTGTCACCATTGGGCAAATCCTCTAAACAAAAAATCAGGAAAGAAACATCAATCCTAAATGACTCACTAGAACAGACGGAATTCATTGACATCTTCAGAACACTTCACCCCAAAGCCACAGAATATAAATTCTTCTCCAGTGCACATGGGTCATTTTCAAAGATAGATCATATGTTGGGTCATAAGAAAAGTCTCTTCAAATTCAACAAGATAGAAATCATATCAAGCATTTTCTCAGACCACAGTGGCATAAAACTGGAAATCAACTATAATAAAAACAATAGAAAGAAATCAAACACATGGAGACTAAACAGCATGCTTTTAAACAACGACTGGGTAACCAGAGAGATCAAGGAAGAAACAAAAAACATCATGGCAACAAATGACAATGACAACACAACAATACAAAATTTATGGGACACAGTGAAAGCAGTCTTGAGAGGGAAGTTCATAGCCCTACAAGCCTACTGCAAAAAACAGGAAACAATGGTAATAAATTACCTAAACCTACAACTCAAAGAGCTAGAATGAGAGCAACAAGAAAAGCTCAGTGTACTCAGAAGGAAGGAAATAGCGAAAATCAGAGCAGAGATAAACAACCTGGAGACCAAAGAAACAATTCAAAAAATCAACAAAACGAAGAGCTGGTTCTTTGAAAGGATAAACAAGATTGATGGACCCCTAGCCAGGCTCACCAAGAAGCAAAGAGAGAAGACCCAAATAAACAAAATCAGAAATGAAAGAGGAGAAATAACAACAGACCCTGTGGAAATACAAAGGATTGTTAAAAAATACTATGAACAACTCTATTCCAACAAATTGGACAACCTGCAAGAAATGGACATTTTCCTAGAGAAATATAACCTCCCAAAACTCAATGAGGAGGAAGCCAAACATCTCAATAGTCCAATAACTATGGAAGAAATTGAAGCAGTCATCAAAAAGCTTCCAGCAAATAAAAGCCCGGGTCCAGATCGCTACACAGGAGAGTTTTACCAAACATTCAAGGAAGAATTAAAACCTATCCTCCTCAGACTATTCAAAAACATTCAAGAAGAAGGAATACTACCAAACACCTTCTATGAAGCCAGCATCACCCTAATACCAAAACCAGATAAAGACAACACAATGAAAGAGAATTATAGGCCAATATCTCTCATGAACATAGATGCCAAAATCCTCAACAAAATTCTAGCAAACCGGATCCAGCAGTACATCAGAAAGATCATACACCATGACCAAGCAGGATTCATCCCAGGAATGCAGGGATGGTTCAATATCCGCAAATCAATAAATGTGATACATAACATAAACAAATTGAGAGATAAAAATCACATAGTCATATCAATTGATGCAGAAAAAGCATTTGACAAAATCCAACACCCTTTCTTGATAAAAACTCTCAGCAAAGTGGGAATAGAAGGATCATACCTCAACATCATAAAAGCCATATATGATAAACCCACAGCTAACATCATACTCAATGGGCAAAAACTAAAACCATTTTCCCTAAGAACAGGGACAAGACAGGGATACCCACTCTCACCTCTCCTGTTCGACATAGTACTGGAAGTATTAGCCATTGCAATTAGACAACAAGAAGAAATAAAAGGCATCCAAATTGGAAAAGAAGAAGTAAAGCTGTCCTTATTTGCAGATGACATGATATTGCACATAAAAAACCCAAAGGTCTCCATTCCAAAACTAATTGACTTAATTAATGAATTTGTCAATGTAGCAGGATACAAAATTAATGCTAAGAAGTCTGTGGCATTTCTATACACTAACAGTGAAATTATAGAAAGAGAAAGTAAAAAAGCAATCCCATTTACCATCGTACCAAAAAAATTAAGATACCTAGGAATAAACCTAACTAAAGAGGTAAAAGACCTTTATGCAGAAAACTACAGGACACTGAAAAAAGATATAGAGAAAGATGTTAACAGATGGAAGAGCATACCATGCTCATGGATTGGGAGAATTAACATCATTAAAATGTCCATACTACCCAAAGCAATCTACAGATTCAACGCACTACCCATTAAAATTCCAACGACATATTTCACAGACCTAGAAAGAATTCTTCATAGATTCATCTGGAACAAAAAAAGACCACGGATAGCTACAGCAATTCTGAGAAAAAAGAATAAAGTAGGTGGGATCTCAATACCAGACTTCAAGCTATACTACAAAGCAACTGTTCTCAAAACAGCCTGGTCCTGGCACAAGAACAGACATATAGACCAATGGAATAGAATAGAGAACCCAGATATCCACCCAAACCACTATGTTCAATTAATATTTGACAAAGGAGGCATGAACATTCAATGGAGCCAAGATAGCCTCTTCAATAAATGGTGTTGGAAAAATTGGACAGATACATGCAAAAAATTGAAACTGGACCACCAACTTACACCAAATACAAAAATAAACTCAAAATGGATACAGGACTTAAACATTGGAAGGGAAACCATAAAAATACTAGAGGAATCCACAGGCAGCACAATCTCAGATATATGCCGAAAGAACTTCTTCACTGATACTGCTCCAAAGGCAATGGAAGCTAAAGAAAAAATAAACAAATGGGACTACATCAAAATAAAAAGCTTTTGCACAGCAAAAGAAACCATCAAAAAAAACAACAAGAAAGATCAATGCATGGGAGAACATATTTGCAAATACTATCACTGATAAAGATTTAATCTCCAAAAATCTACAGCCAACTTATACAACTTAATAAAAGGAAGATGAAGGATCCAATAAAAAAATGGGCAATGGACCTAAATAGAACCTTTTCAAAAGACGACAGAAGGAAGGCCAAGAGACACATGAAAACATGTTCCAAGTCATTAATTATCGGAGAGATGCAAATCAAAACAACAATGCGATACCATCTTACACCTGTCAGAATGGCAATCATGAACAAATCAACAAACGACAAGTGTTGGCGAGGATGTGGAGAAAAAGGAACCCTAGTGCACTGTTGGTGGGAATGCAGACTGGTGCAGCCACTGTGGAGAACAGTATGGAGTTTCCTCAAAAAACTAAAAATGGATCTCCCATTTGACCCTGTAATACCACTCTTAGGAATTTATCCTAAGAAATCACAAACACCAATCAGAAAGGATTTATGCACCCCTATGTTCATAAGAGCACAATTTACAAGAGCCACAATTTGGAAACAGCCTAGGTGCCCGTCAGCAGATGAGTGGATCAGAAAACTGTGGTACATCTACACAATGGAATTCTATGCAGCCATTAAAAAGAAGGAATTCTTACCATTTGCAGCAACCTGGTTGGAACTGGAGAGCCTTTTGCTTAGTGAAATAAGCCAGTCAATGAAGGAGAAGCATCACATGATCGCACTCATTGGGGGATAATAAAGAACATTATAAACTGATGAACAAAAGGATAGATACAGAGACAGTAAAGCTTCAAACAGACTATGAAATTACAGCAGGAAGATTAAAGTTAGGTGAGGTAGATAAGAGATCAATCAAAGGACTTGTATGCATGCATATAAGCATAACCAATGAACATAGACACTGGGGAGTTGGGGTATGCCTGGGAGGGAGGGGGGGCAATAGGGATATATGTATAAAAATTAATAAAAATTTAAAAAATAAAAATAATAATAAAATAAAATAAAATAAAAAGAATTATGCTATGTGAGATATTCTGGTTAGAAAAAAATATTATATAAGATACCTTGAGTAGTCAAGTTTATAGGAACAGAAAGGAAAATGGTGGTTGCCTTGGAATTGAAGAAGGGGGCAAAGAAGTTGTCTCATGGTTAAAGAGCTCCAGTTTACTAAGATGAAAATGTTCTGGAGAAAGATGCTGGTGATGATTGTATAATAATAAAAATGTACGTAATACTACTGAACTGTACTGCTAAACTGAACCACTTAAAAAGGAGTAAATATGGTAAAAAAAAAAAATTAAAACTGGAACTGCCTTATGACCCAGACATGCCACTTCTGGGCATTTATCCAAAAGTACTTACAGCAGGATCTCAAAGATATGTGGACCCATGCTCTTCAGCCTCCCTGACAGCAACCATGCGGCAGCAACCATGCCTTCTGGCACTTGAACACATAAAGAATGTGGCTTGTGCCAGCAATGGACCACGGCACATCCCAAGGCAGAAGGACAGCTATCCTGGCTGCAGGATGGGTGGCTGAGGACGTGATGCCGAGTGAGCAGGCTGGGCACAAAAGGAGCGAGTACTGTGCTCCCACAGATGTGAGATGCCTGGGAGGCGGGCGGCAGAGGTGGGGTCGGGAGAGGAGTCCAGGGCCATGGGAAGGGTGTGAGATCTGCTGCACAGACATGAGTCCTGGGAGCAGTGCTGCACACTTACACATGGCTAAAGGCACACTTCATTGGATGTGCTTCTTAGAAATAAACAGGTTAAATCATGCCTGCTAACAAATGAATGTGTCTGTGAGTGCCAGATGGATGGGGGGGGCGGGGCGCGGAGCGGGAAGGGAGGGAGAGAGCAGGCGTGGGGGGCAGAGGGGGAGGCTTGCACGAATCGGGCTGGGGAGGGGCAAGGCCTTCCTGTGAGAAGGCTAAGTGAGCACGCCTTCCTGCTCCCCTGGTGCGGGGCCCAAGGCAGGAGAGACTGGACATAGCCTCCTGGATCACAGGTGTCTGTTGGTGCCTCAGAACTGGAAATGAGAGGTGTTGAGAGGAGGACCCACTCTGAAAAGGTAGAAGGATGGGGCACAGAACAAGCCACAGTTTGGGATCAAGATGAGATGAGACCCTCTTCCCACTGGCCCGTCTGGGGATGGCCATGCTTTCCTGACTGGTGTGAGTGCTAACCCAGCACAGCATGTTTGGAACATTTTTTTTATCCCATGAAATACAACATACATTGTGATTTTTACAGCCGAAACCGGTTTGGCTCAGTGGATAGAGCGTTGGCCTCTGGACTGGAAGGTCCCAGGTTCGATTCCAGTCAAGGGCATGTGTCCTGGTTGCGGGCACATCCCCAGTAGGGGGCGTGCAGGAGGCGGCTGATCAATGTCTCTCTCTCATCGATGTTTCCAATTCTCTATCCCTCTCTCTTCCTCTCTGTAAGAAATCAATAAAAAATATATTAAAAAAATAAAATAAATGTTGTCTATACACCATTCACAGGATTAAATACATGTTGTCTGATGTCTCCTGTTGGTTTTGTTCAGGAATGTCCTGATGAACTCAGTGCATTGAGGTCACATGGGGTATTCCATGTGACATGTGACAATGTTCTCCTTGGCATCACAAGTGATAAATCAGAGGCCCTTGCCCAAACCAGAAAGTGGTTTGTCTCAAACCGTGGCTTGAGAATGGGGTACTGTTTTCCCTTTCCCTGAAGATAATCCTATATAATAAAAGGCTAATGTACAAATTGACTGAATGGTTGAGTGGCCTGATGTGTACTGACCACCAGGGGGCATATGCTCAATGCAGGAGCTTTCCTTGGTGATCAGTGCACTCCCACAGGGGGAGCGCTACTCAGCCAGAAGCTGGGCTCATGGCTGGCGAATGCAGAGGCTGTGGTAGGAGTCTCTCCCACCTCCACGGCAGTGCTAAGGATATCCAACCGAGGGCTTAGGCTGTCCCATAGGGAGTGGGCCTAAGCCATTGGTTAGACATCCCCCAAGGGGTCCCGGACTGAGGGATCTCTCCTCCTCCCCCAGAGTGCAGGCCTCTAGTCTTAAATATTTACAGAAGGCAATGACCAGCTTTATTTCCAAAGAAAAAGGAGAGCATTACACCAGGTAAGATGGGGGTTGAAGAACTTTTATACAATTAAGTTAACAATGAGTTTTTCCCAAAGGGAAAGAAGGAATCCTATATAATAAAAGCCTAATATGCTAAGTGTCCAGTCGTCCATTCAACCAATCAAAGTGTAATATGCTGATGATAAGCTAAGGCCACTCAACGGTTTGCTATGATGTACACTGATCACCAGGGGGCAGATGGTCTGACCAGTAGGTTAGCTTGCCCTCCTACAGTCCCAACCCTGCTAACCAACCTCCAGCATCCCTTCCTGGTCCTGATTGTACACCAGTGGGGTCCCTTGGTCTGGCCTTCACTCTCTTGCAATCTGGGACCCTTTGGGGGATATTGGAGAGTTGATTTTGGCCCAATCCTACAGGCTAGGCTGAGGGAACCCACTGGTGCAGGAATTCATGCACCAGGCCTCTAGTTTTTAATAAAAGGCCTCCCACATCCTGAAGTGTGAGGAAAGCAGCCCTGATGCCACTGGCCACACAGGTCACAGGATTCAGTGTGAGTTTTGGTCATGATGGTGTTTTATTAATGTGGTTCCTGTGCTAGATTTTCTGTGCATATTGCAACTTTACAACAAAATACATTCAGTTGCTGGGCTGCTGTTGCCTAAAGGATCTGACTGATGAACAAGAAAAAAACAGAAGGAAAATCTAAACAGAGCTCAGTGGATACTGAAATCATGAGCCATTTTTTAAAATGGCCAGAATTAGGCTGTGGCCTGGATTCCTTGTCCATTTCTCTTTTTCTATTGTGAGGAGCCTTTCCCTGTGAGAGTGGGTTTACTGACTCCTGCAGTTGTGTCTTCAATGTGGGTGAAGGTTTGAATCTGTGTCTGGTTTTCTTGTTTTGGGTGAATTAAGGGGGATGCGCACTGTGTTCTTCTGGAGTGAGTGGGAGCATGGCCAGTGGGAAGACAAGAGAGTGAAGGAAGGCCATCTCCATGGTGAGACGCCCAGGGGCTCCCAGGGCTCCCAGGGGCCAGCGCCAGTTTCTCCGCTGACATTTTAATCCTAAGGCTAATGACATCGCCCCTGTTCCCATTCCCTGGGCTACATGTGGGCTGTGCCAAAGGCCCCTTCCCACCTGGGCATGAGCTGCTCTGTGCAGACAGGAGGGGAGAGGGCTGCATGTGCCATAGGCAGAAAGAGAAAAGTGAAGAAATAGGGCTTTCGGGAAAGTGCCGTTCTTCACTGGTTTCCTAGTAGAAACAGTGACCCAGGTGCAGCTAGCCTGCCTGTCAACTGTCACTCAGGGACCTCAGAAGGAGCGGGGCACTGAGTGCTGGCTTGGCCTGTCAGTTGCTATTTCCCTGCACCCACCAGGGTGGCTCAGGGCTACTCTTGCCAGGCCTCCCGCGCCTGGGGCAGGGCAGGGACACATCTGCACACACCCCACACCTCTCCCCACCTCCTTCTCAGGCTGAGCCTGCCATTGCAGAGCAGAAGCCAACATTTAACAAGCGTTCATCAGAGCAAACTATCACCACTTGCTCTGGGGTTCCACAGGCCAGGAAGGCAGGTGACACTGTGGAGGAACGTGAGGACAGGCATATGCACAGGGACCATGCCTGGAGGGGGAAGGGAGGGGAGAGGCGGGAAGCCAGGAGACAGACCCCACGCACCTATTGCTACTCACAGAGGCCCGCATCCTGCCTTCCTATGCCTGCCTCCCTGGCCGCAGGGGAGCAAGGTTCCCTCGGTCCTGTGCCAGCAGCTGTGCCCACATAATAACTATTGCACAGTGTTTGTGGGATGATGGGGAATGGGGAAGGAAAGGGCTCCCCACCAGGGATCAATCGGATTTTGTGAGACTTAAAGCTCATAAACTCAGGGAGGACTTTCTTTGATAAAAACAAACTTAAAATATCTCATTTCTGCAAAGTTTACAAAAACATATGGCTATTCGAACACATGGTCCTAATCCAGAGCATGTGAGAGGCCTTCAAGGTCAAGCATCCTTAACTCCATGGCACTGAGAGCTGGGGCTGTGAGGACTGCCATTCTTTATTCATGGGTAAATACTCAGCACCAGAGGCTGTGACACCATTGCTATGTGGAAGGAGCACATTATAAACATGTAATGCAATGCCATTTGGTAGAGATGAGTGGAAGGACACAGCTGCCTCTGGCCAGGGTTGCAGGCATTACTCTTCCATTTCCTTGTCTGCAGTTTCTAAATTAAACAAATGAAGGTGGCCTGCTGTCATCATGAGGAAACTATTATAAATGTTAATGATAAAAACATTCAATTATAATTAGAAGGATGTGTTCTAATTGTTTTTAAAGTATTGGTGTAGGGCCCCTACCTTATTTTTACTAGTTCACTCTTCCTAATGAAAAGAAAACTTTTTAAAAATACCTGATCAAGAGTTGGGCACAGGCTACAGCTACAACTCCTGTCCACTCACACACTTCTCCCCATCTGCCTCCCACACTCACCTCTAAAAAGTTCACCAGAGACCCGGCAGGTTTGTCTCAGTGCATAGAGAGTCGGCCTGCAGACTGAAAGGTCCCAGGTTTGATTCCGGTCAAGGGCACATGCCCAGGTTGTGGGCTCAATCCTCAGTGTGAAGTGTGCAGGAGGAAATCAAACTATGATTCTCCCACATCATTGATGTTTCTATCTCTCTCCCTCTTCCTTCCTCTATGAAATCAATCAATAAAGTGGAGTTTATTAGTTACCTTCCATGAACCTTTGGCAAGTCAGGTGAACTTGCCAAAAGTTCATGGAAGGTAACTAATAAACTCTACTTTAAATGATTAAAAAGAGTTAAACTATATACAGTTGCTGGAACCAGCAGACCTGGCCTCTTTATGTCACTAACAAGATGGACCTACATCTTGAGGGATGTGGCGGCTGCTGTTTGCGCATGTCCAGGGAGCTCTTAGCATTTCCAATGGACTCCCTGATTTTATATACAAATTATTATTATTACTCTAAATTGTATTCTCCAATTTAATGTAACAAAAGTAGTTTTGTTTTGTTTTTTATTGATTTTGGAGAGGGAAATAGAAACATCAAGGACAAGAGAGAATTGAGAGAATCATTGATCCCCTGCTTCCTGCACAACTCCCACTGGGAATCAAGCCCCCTAATCCAGCATGTGCCCTGACAAGGAATGGGACCGTGACCTCCTGGTTCATAGGTCAATGCTCAACCAACCTAAGCCAGGTCTGCTGGGCTGTAACAGGAATGTCCTAAGATGAATTAGAGAGGTCTAAGATGTTAGTTGATTGGTGAAAGCCCAGAGCTGGCCCTGGGAGGGAGCGCCTCTGGAGCTGGGAAGGGCTGCCCCATGCAGTTCAGGCCCTGGGCCTTCGGCTGCTGCTCTTCTTCTAACACCAGCTTTATTCGGAAGAATCTGCAAGTTTTCTCACAGCAAAAATAATGCTCTGAGTTCAGTTCCGTGAAAACATCACTTCAGGTGTTGCAAGCTTTAGTCTTTTCCAAGGATGACTACTTGCAGTGGAGGAGAGAAGAGGTGTGAGCAAAGAGGCTGAGCAGGAAGAGGCCTTTGGGGAGTCCAGTCCTTCTGAGGAACCTGAAAGAGGGGGTGCTGGGAAGGGTTACTGCAGCATGGGCGGTAGAGGCCTCAACAAGGTATCTCTCAGCACCCGTCCAGAGTCACTGTACTTCACCTCCCTCTGCTCCTTCATTCTCTAGCCTGTGGTTCCTCCCTGTACCTCATGCCCCTGACTTTGCAAGGAGCTATTTCAAATTCGCAGGCTTTAAAAGGGCTGGCACCATCACCACAACCAAGAACCAGAGTCCTGGCCAGACCTCTGACTATTGCCAGGAACCTGGAGCCTGCAGTGAGGTTAGCCTGGAGGAAAACTCAAAGGTCAGGGATGATGAGAGAAGGGCTCCTCTCCCTAGTGAGGCGGCTGCAAGAACGCACATAAGCCCTGCTTTCCTGCAGGAGCCTGGGGAGAAGGCCCAAACCACAAGGGACAAGGCAGCACATTTTAGAAGGAAAGGAGGTACAGGAGTGACCAGGGCACCAGGCTGTGTCCCAAGTTCTAAGACTCCCCTTGCCACACCCCCTAATCCCTCATGGGCAGAGCCTGCAGTCAGCAACCCAGGGAACCGGGCAGGAGCGGAAGCGGCAGGGGACAGAGCCAGACTCAGGATGGAGAAGAAGATCCCCGCGGTAGCCCCACGGGGCTCTAACACCGCTGGCACTGCTGGCTGAATACGCATTTCCCTGCCTCTCCAAACCCCGAATACAGGTCAGAAGAGTAATACGGAAGCAAATACATCTAAAGGAAGGTTAGACCCTTTGGAGGGGGTTGCCAATGGTCCCTAGCACGGGAGGAGTTTCTGGGTACACAGCGCCATGGGGAGGACTCGGAAAAGACTTTTTTCCAGCAGAATTCTGCAAACTCGGAGCTGAGAGGGCGGGGCGTAAGCAAGGGCAGCGGACCACCTCGAGCAGGAAACAGCTGTTCCCCTCTGGCTGGGGGTGGGGGGGTGGGGGGAGATTTGGGGGAGGGAGGGAGAGGCACTCCACGTGACTCGTGCCTCAAGTCCAAGCCGGTGACCCAAACGCCAGATTCGAGCTGGTGTGGGTCCCAGGCGCCAGGCTGCTCGGCTGGCATCTTGCCCACAGATGCGACCAGACAACCACGGAGCCCAGAAGCAGAACTTGCCCAAGGAAACACGATGAAAAGCCCAGAACAACACAGGGGCATGCGCATGCTCAGTGTCTTCAGAGGGCCTCTGCACTCCAGGACCACTCAGTGCTCTGGGCCCACTCGGCGCTCTGGACCCACACTGGACCACTCGGGGCTCTAAACCCATTCTGCGCTCTGGGCCCACTCGGGGCTCTGGACCCATTAGCGGGGACATAGAGGCCAGTAAGAGCCGCGGGGGAGGCCGACGGTGGGCGACTAGCTGCCTGGAGCCTGGGAGCCAGGAGACCCAGCTTGGCAGGACCCTGCGCATGCGGCACGCCCTCCGAGTCCTGCAGGCCGAGGGCCATGTGTCCCGGGCAGCGGAACCCCGAAGCCCCGACTCCGTTTCTCTGGGGAGCGTGGCCTCGGGAGGGCAGGGTCGCAGTTCTGTTCTGCATTCCTCCTATCCTCAGAGTTGAGGGTAGATTTAGCAAATGGCAGATTCTCCATAAGTATCTATCGAAGGCAATTAAATCAATACTAAGTAACACCAAGAGCTTTCACTAGCACGTGGGGGAGGTGGGCCTCTGCCGGCGGCGTGTGCTGCCCCAGCTTTCTCCCCTGGAGTCCCCAGAGCTCACCAGATCACCTTCCTACCCCTATAAAGCTGGTAACGCCGGCCCGCCAGGGCTGCTGGAGGCTCCGAGTGAGGGACCCTGGACGTCCCAGAGCCCACTCCTGCGAGCCGAGTGTCTGCAGGACAACGTTCCTGAATCTTCTGCGGACATTTCTCTTCACGTGGGACTGCAGGGGCTTCTCTCCAAGAAAGCCGGTGCAGGCTCAGTGCCGAGAGCCTCCTGTGCCAGCCGGCAGCACCCTTTTCCTTGGAAAGCCCGCCTGCACCTGTTGGTGTGGATCCTGAGCCTCGCCCGCCCCTGCGAGGCCGGTCTGTGGAAGCGTCCCATGCCTGGGGAGAAGCAGCTGCTGCGCTGGGGTCCCAGTCCCACTCAGGAAGCCCCTTAGGATCGGATTTCTGTGAATTATTAGGGAAGATGAGACGACAGCTGTGCAGGGCTTTAGAAAACTAAAAGGTCTAAATTATTATCTTAAGTTTCTGTGTCTTCAATAATAAAAACTGGCAATCTTAATATTAAATGCTAACTTTTCCTAAATTAAACATAAGAAAAATTTTAAATAAAAAAAATCATCAGGGACTGTTCATTTGGGCAAAATCAGAGACTTGGGACATATTTGTCAGTGGCCAGGCAACTTTAATGACAGCACCCATCCTTCTGGCTCTGCGTCCAGCACCTAGACTTACTGTCCCCGGGGCATTCGGCTACTTACTGGGTCACCCTCTGTAACAAGCTCCCAGGGTTAAAAGTCAGCTAGGAATGGTGTTTGATCTCCTTCTAAGGCAGCGAGGGCTGGAGAGCTGCCAGCCTAGGAGGGGAAAGAAGAGATAAGTGTATGTGAGGATAGTGAATAAACACATTTGGCAACAGGGAAGAATTTATATTCAAAATATCAGATATTAAGGTTGTAAAAATGAGTCTTGGAAAGATTGAGAGATTGTTGCCAGTGCAAAAGAATTCAGACTGCACTGGGCCAGTGTTGTTACTGAGGAAACATCAACCAACCACATTCTCAAGTAGCAACTGCAGCCTGGGAGCTGGGGGACCCTGGGGTGGGGGGGCCCTAGGAGCTGGGGAAGCCTAGGAAGCAAGGGTGGAGGGACCTAGCCTGTCTGCTAGTTGGATTTTGTTCTGTCAGCTTTGTCCTCTGAAGTAGGGACAGATGATCTATCTCATTTTGCAGACAGAGCTAACCAACCTGTCCAGATCACCCACTGCCAAGGGTGGGAGTTAGGACCACACCTGAGCAGTGTGCCTTCTCTCACAGGTCCTGGCTCTGAAATGTCCATTTGGTGCCAGGGCACAAGTGGGGAGTGTCCAGGATGTGTCTGTCCTGGTATTGACCACAGCTTGTGGCAGTTAATTATAATACAGCATCTGAGAATAGTTGGTAAGATGAGTTGTTTTGGACTAGAAAAGTCTGGATTTTTAAAACACTTTAAGAGACATGAATGCCGCCAATGATGCATTAGTGTGCATGCTCCCAAGTTCTGTCTCAGGTTCCAGGGCTGGTGACACATTCTCCCAGCACGCATATGAAGAGGGCGCCTGAACAATTGAGGAAGGTGCTGGGAACCAAGGAACAGAGTTGGGGGTGGGGGTGTGCCTGTGCATGTGGTGAAAAGGGGGTGTCTTATATAAACAAACTGAGCTGGAATATTTTTTCACATCCTATATAATAAAAGCTTAATATGCAAATTGTCCCCTCAGGAGTTCAACCAACTGGGAGTTTGACCGCTCGCAATGACATATGCTGAGCTCCAGGAGGTGGTGTGGAATGAAGGAAGGCCCCGGCTGACAGCCAGGGAAGGAAGGCCCCAATCAGCCCTGATTGCTGGCCAGGCCTATGGATTTCATGCACTGGGCCTCTAGTTAGGCTATATCACCTTTTCAATTTAGAGCTTTACTAAATGCTTCTTTAACAAAATTTCTGACTCAAGAAATGCCTGCTATATAAAATTAAGTGGAATGGAAAGTAATTGAGCTTAATGAAATTAATAACAACTGAATCGAGTTGCCAAGTGTGTACAGGACCTCAGGCCATAAAAGTGCCTCCACTGCTGCCATAAGGGGGAGCTTTGGCACACATGTTGTCTTCTGAGACCAGCTGGCCTTTAGCAGGTCACCACATCAGGACCTCAGAGCAGCTGGCATCCCACAATGCAGTGGGTGCAGGCTTCCCAATAAGCCAACACCGGTATTTCCTAAGAAAAAGAAAGTGGCTGAAAGCCCTAGCTCTCATGCTTTTCACAGTATTGGGGCAAAAATAAATGCCTTTGTGTCTGGGGCCAGCTGTCAAAGGGACAGACATACACCTTGGATGTCCCTGAAATGTCCCTGCTCTTTGCAAAGGTCCAAAATAGAACCGATGAGGGAGGCTGGCAGGCATGCACTGTGCCAAAGTGGGGCCACAGCAACGAGCTCCACCTTCAAGTCTGGTGTGCAAACTGCTCCTAAGCACCCCTCCTGAGATAATGATGCATTTGTTAAAACAAGGGAAACTTCTACTTTGTCACCACCATTTATGGCCAAAAGCCACTGAACTTGGATTCAAGCTGTTTTAAAAGAGATTAAATGAGAACCTCAGAAGACAGTCAACATTTACCAAGTCCTGCAGCTAAATGATTTTGAACTAAAGTAAAAGACAATTCTAGGCTTCATAGGAACTGAATTGAACGAGCCTTGCAAATAAGAGTGAAACAGAGATTAACATCACACATTTTTTTCACAAGCTTGATTTCTAGTTGAGTAATAAAGCATAAGAGACCCAAGCTTTCCTTTCTATGTCCCCAGGCAAGAGCTGGTAAATGCGCACCTGAGTCACTCAGGACATAGTTCTGAGAAGGCAGGCTCAGCTCTCACAGATGGCTCTAATTCTGCCAAAGAAACCCTCCCAACTTATCCACGTCAGCTTGCTTCTGATTAACATCGTACTTTTGTTATGCTTCTGCCCTTCAGCTAAAGGTAAAAAGTATTTTTGCTTGTTCTCAGGAAAGTCCTTGAATCTGAACATTAACATAACAAATGACCACAGTCTTAGTGCCTTAAAACAACACAGACTGGAAGAAGAGGCAGGAGCAAGGGCCAAGATCCAGCTGTAGGAGATTTCCACCCACCTGAACTGACTGTCACTGCCTGGCTATTTTCACAATACAGTGGTACCTCAAGATACAAGTTTAATTCATTCCATAACCTTGCTCGTATATCAAGTTGCTCGTATCTCAAAGCAAATTTCCCCATTGAAATCTATTGAAATGCCGTTAATCTGTTCCAGCCCTTAAAATGCACCCCAGTTGTTTTGTTACGTGTTTTTGAATAAGAAAAATGTATTTATAAATGACAAATATTGTATAAAAACATAATAAAAGAGAATGTAAAGGAATAAACTGGTTTATAAAGTGTATTTATCTACTCGTTACACTCTTAATGCTACACTTTATCCCTAAACTGAATGTAACTTAACTAATCTTCACTGAACTTAATTGCTACTGGTCTTTGCATTTTTGGCCAATTTAAAAAAAAACAAAAAACGTGTCTAATGAGGTTTGCCTCTTCCTCCCTTTCAGAATGTTTCTGAAATGGGTGAGGCAAGTTTCATTGAACAGCTCCGATGCACGACCAGTAGCAACTTTTTCGGGGTGTTTCTTTTCCACGAAGTGTGACACCCTTTCCCACATTCCTAAGATCTCCTTTATCTCACTTGCAGAGATCTCCTCCACCTCTGGCTCCCCCTCGAAACCAATTTTTTGGAGAACCTCCACATGTTGCTGAGACTGCAACTCTTGTAACTCCTCCGTGGTGAGTTCCAGAGAGTGCTCTTCGACGAGCTCATTCACGTCTCTCTCATCCACCTCCAGGCCCATGGATTTTCCCAGAGACCCTATCTCCTCCTCCACTGGCACCTCAGGTGGGTTCGAATTCTTCGAAGGTCCTTTCGGCTACGGCCTCAGGCCACAGCTTCTTCCATGCAGAGGTCAAAGTCCTCGTTGTAAAACCCAGCCAGGCCTGATCAATAATTCTGAGGCATATCACGATGTTAAAGTGGTTCTTCCAGAACTCTCGAAGGGTGAGGTTTGTGTTCTCCATCACCTTCTGATCCATGGGCTGCAGGATAGGAGTGGTATTGGGAGGTATGTAGACAACCTTTATAAACTTGAACTCTTTGAGGGGTTCATCTTCGAGGTTCGGTGAGTGAGCAGGAGCATTGTTGAGGACGAGGAGGGCTTGCATGGTTAGGTTGTTTTCCTGTAGATATTTCTTAACAGAAGGGCCGAAAACCAGGTTTACCCACTCCACAAAAAACTGCCTGGTGACCCATGCCTTCAGGTTTGCCCTCCACATAACTTGCAGTTTATCTTTTAAAATCTTATGTGACTTAAAGACTCTGGGGTTTTCCGAATGGTATACGAGCAGAGGCTTGATCTTGCAGTCGCCACTCGCATTGGCGCACAGTGCGAGAGTTAGCCTATCCTTCATGGGTTTGTGGCCTGGCATCGCCTTCTCCTCTGCCATTATATAAGTCCTATTCGGCATCTTCTTCCAGAAAAGCCCTGTCTCGTCACAGTTGAAGAGTTGCAGAGGGATATATCCTTTGGCTTCTATCAGTTCGGAAAAAGTTTTGAGGTAATCCTCAGCTGCCTTCACATCCAAACTTGCTGCCTCACCATGCCTGACGATGGAGTGAATGCCAGACCTTTTCCTGAAGTTATCAAACCAGCCTCTACTGGCTTTAAATGAGTCTTTCGATACTTCGTCCGTGGAAGTGCTTGGGGTCTGCTCCAGAAAATCACCGTAAATCGCTCGTGCCTTCTCGAATATGATGCCCTGTGTTGATGTATCTCCTTTAAGCTGCTTTTCCGTCACCCACACCATCAGTAGATTCTCCATCTTTTCATGGAGAGAGCTACGGAGCTTAGAAATTATTGTAACGTCCTTAGCTGGTGTCATACCCTTTATCAACTCTTTCTGTTTAAGCACAGTGCATATCGTTGAAGTACTATGCCCGTATTGCCTCGCCAAGTCAGCCACTCGCACACCTTGCTCATATTTTTCTATGATTTCACGCTTTAATTCAATAGACATCACCCTCTTCTGAGCACTGACCTTTCCACTCGCTTTCTTCTGACCCATGGTTATAAAAAGAAATGTGATAAAATATGTAAATGCACAAAAGATGCTTCGACAACGAGGTAAAGAAGCACACTGACTGAGGCATGGGAAACTATGAGATGCTCTAGTCGCGGTTAACTGGTGGGTCGTGTGCAGCCGGCCAATCTGAGAGATTACTCATATCTCAAATGTCGCTCGTATTTCAAAGCAAAAAATGGCTCGCTCAGTGGCTCGTAGCTCAAAAATCTCATGTTAGGGCACTCGTATCTCGAGGTACCACTGTAGTTAGCAACCCACACTAAAAAAAATAGTAAGACTTTTCTTACTGTGGACCCTCAGAAATAAGACACCTATGAAGAAGAGCTCTTAGTGGCTAATTAGGCTAAATTTAAGTTAAAAACAAAAAAACAAAAAATAAAACACCAATCCTCCTCTCCCCACTTCCAAAATCTAGCCTAGCAGCCATTTCTGCACAGGGCCCTCTCACACAAACTGCACTGGATCTACCTGCCTCTGCCCTCAACTACTGCCTGTCTTCTGCCATCTGAGAGGCCCTTATAAAGGAGTTCTTAGAATCCAATTTCAACCAATAGGCTTTCCCCATCTAATTGGAACTGTGCAGCTCTGACCAATCAGAGTGGTTTAATTCTGACCAATCATCACTGTCCCTTTGGACCAATCAAACTGTGATGATTTGGAGTCCTCATTTGCATGAGAACAGATCAATCAGGAACCAGGGGTGGGGACTTCTGTTCACATAAGCTAGCTTACCTTTGGTTTTGAGAGTGCATTTTCCTTTTCTACTGAAGACTTGCTTGCTAGAGCTGGAGCTGGAGCTATTTTCACTGAAGGAAGCTTCCTTTTGTACCATATCCAAAATGGGGGATTCCTGTTGTCCCTGAATTGGTGCAACATCAGTTGACAATATAATCTTTCCACACAAGAAACAACTTGATGCTATGGAAAAAGAACTAGATTTTTAAATAATTAGATTGGGGTCCTTTATCCACCACATATCAAGTACCTTGGTCAGGTTACTATTCCCAACTTTAGTTCTGAAAAGGATCGCTATCCATATAGAACATGTTTGTGTGGACGTAAGGGCCACATGCTGACCTGACAGGCTCAGAGGAGGCCTACATGGCCATCTTGCAAACTCAGAGACCTAAAGTCACCACAAAGGATGGTCTGAAATTAAACTTGAACTAAACACAGTTATGGTGGGTGGTTATATCCTAGGCTGGTATCTTCACTGATGAGGTCAATCTTTACCTTAACTGAGCCTATCTGTCTTTTTGCATCTATGATAACATACCCTTGAAATGTCTAGGTAACTTGTAACTTCCCTTTTTCTGGAGCCCCTGGGGCACAACCAAATGTGGTGGGCACCAGGACAGATGCCACAAATTTCTTCATTATCATGTTAAATGTTCCTGCACCCACCTAAGTATGTGTCCATCATTTTACTTTTTATCCAATACCAGGGGTTTCCCATTGCTTTGTTTTATCCCACCTCCTTAATCTATCACCAATGAGTTTCATGTAACCCACCTATGTCCCTCCTTTGATTACCATGCATAAATACAAATGTAACCCGCCATTCTTGGGACATAATCTCAATTCATTGAGGTTCTGCTTCCTGCCATATGTCGACAATTTGGCTCAAACAAACTCACAAAATTCTTTACAGGTTTCAATGGTTTTTTTATATTAACATTTGAAAAAAGCAAAGCTTTTCAAACCCAATGCGGGTAAAAATCATTTGAGAGCTGCTATTATAATGTAGATTCTGCTCTGACATGCTAGCACAGTAGGTCTGCTCTTTGTCAAGGACCCCGGGTGATGCAATTCAGGGAGATCACCAGTGAGACACTTCAATAAAAGATGTGTTTAAAATACTTGCTGATATGTAATTTCATCCTCTCAATAACATGTTAAGGAGGGGAGATTGGTACTGTCTGTGGTTGACAGACAAGACATAGATGACTGAGGTGGCCAGATCTCTGCAAGAAGGCACCAGGGTGGTCAGAAACTGCATTTATTTTATGCATAAAATACAGGGTGGGGCAAAGTAGTTTTAGAGTTGTTTGTATGAAAAATACAAAAATAAATAATAACACACAAATAAATTATTTCATGTACTCACAACTATAATCCTACTTTTGTCCACCCTGTATCTGTACATTGACTGAACTGTATATTCCCTGAGGAAAGTTTTACTTCTTTTCATACTTCTGATACTTAACAGAGCACAACAAAAAGACTAATTTTTGAATATTTAAAAATATCTAATATTTTTCAAAAGCACTTTGAAAAATTTTAGTTTTTCTCAATCAACAACAGTCCTGAAAAACAACAACAACCCTCAGACTAGTTTTCACAAAGTAGAAATCTTTCTTGCTTCCTAACAGTTAGGCTGAGAGTAACTTTCTCACAGTTGGGATGGACCACGAGGCCACTCGGTTCCACCTGGGAAGGGGATGCCCACTTATTTCTGAAAGGAAATGGACTCCCCTCCATCTTGTCCTATAAGGGCTGGGACCCCTGCCTAAACTCCCTCCCTTTTCTGGGAGTGGCCACAGGTGTGTCAGCAATGTCTTAACTTCCCCGACCCCCACCTGAATGGACCAATGAAACTCCAGGAACACAGCGAAGGTCCTAATTAGGCTTAACTACAGAAAGACCCCAATTCAAGTGACCAATCTCTGTAACCCTCATCATTTTCCTAAGCCCCCTAATTATCCTACCCCATAAAACTCATTGTTCCCGCCCAGCTCGCTCTCTCACCTCACTGCTTTATTTGGGTTTGAATAAAGACTCTTTGCTTTTGCATCAGAAAAGGCTCCTTAGTGGTGGATTATTGGGGACCCCGAACTCTGGGCATAACATTTGGGGGCTCGTCCTGGATTCCCAATACCCACGAGGGACCCCGATCAGGAGAGTCTGTCTGACTGCAGTAAGTGTCTGCATGTTGTCTGTTTCTGTTCTGTGTGCGAGCTCACTTCTGAAGTCTGCAGTGCCCGAAATGGTCTAAGTGGACACATGGGTGGATCTCAGGCAGGAGGAGTCAGAAGACGCTCTGATTCCCCATCTTGAGGACGTGGAATCCCCTCAAACCTCTGGGACGAAGTGGGCCATTCCTACTGGTTGGCACACGGCCATCATCCAGTGATCAGTTTTGTTTCTGCGGGATCAGAAGGCTGTTTTTGGGTGTTTTTATCTCTTTGATCAGTTTTGTGTCTTTTTGTGTACTTTTGTGGGTTCATTGGACAGACGTTATGGGACAGACTCAGGCTACCCCCTTGAATATTATGGTTGATCATTTTAGAGAGGTTAAGAAAAGGGCTAACAACCTTAGTTTAGAAGTGAAGAAAAGCAGATGGCAAAACTTTTGTTCCAGCACGTGGCCGGCCCTCAATACCGGATGGCCGCCAGAAGGGACTCTTGACCTCCCCACCATTTGCTGGGTCAGAGAAATCGTTTCTAGGCCAAAGGGAGGCCATCTTAATCAACTCCCTTACATTATTACTTGGCAGGATCTCGCAGAGGACCGTCTCATCTGGATTAAACCTTTCCTAGCTTTGCACCCTCCGGAGCCTGAACCCATTCTTGCCTTGCAGGAAACGGAGAAGAAAAAGAAGGTGGTTACTTCAGAGAAGAAGGAGAAGGAAGCCACCCTGCCATCAGCTCCTGATTCCCTCTACCTGGTTTTACAGGGGGGAACTGGAGAAGAGTTAATTTTCCCTCCCCCATACCAGTTCCCCAGGTTGCTGGAAAGGAGCGGGCTTCTGGCAGCGGCAGTGGGTGGGCTTCCGGGTATGGCCGCAGTTCCGGTCGGAAGCTCACCTCTTACCAGGCAAAGGGCTCAGAGGGAACTGCATGTTGCAGCCCCTGACTCCACCATTAAGACTCTGCCCTTGCGAGCTGCGGGCCCCCTCGGACGCCAATGGCAATCAGCCCCACCACTACTGGCCTTTTGCCACTAGTGACCTTTATAATTGGAAAGCACAGAATCCTAAGTTCTCCGAGAAGCCGGCAGGGCTTATCGATCTGCTAGATTCTGTTCTTTTCACTCATCAACCCACCTGGGATGATTGTTAGCAGCTTTTACAGGTCCTGTTTACAACGGAAGAGAGAGAGAGAATCCTCAACGAGGCCAGGAGGGTGGTTCCTGGCATAGACGGGAACCCAACCACTAACCAGGCCCAGATAGATGTCTCTTTTCCCTTAACTAGACCTGACTGGGACTTCAACACGGCAGAAGGTAAGGAGAGGCTCCGAATTTACCACCAGACTCTAATGGGGAGTCTCTGCATGGTTGCTAGAAAGTCTACCAATTTGACCAAGGTAGGGAACGTGCAGCAGGAAAGGGATGAGTTTCCAGCTGCCTTCTTAGAATGGATCATGGAGGCATATCGCACTTACACCCCCATGGACCCAGAAGCCCCTGAGAATAAGGCAGCTGTAGTCATGAGTTTTATAAACCAGTCAGCTGTAGACATCATAAAGAAACTGCAGAAAATAGATAGATTAGGAGAAAAAAATCTTCGAGACTTGCTGGAGGTGGCCGAGAAAGTGTACAATAACCGGGAGTCCTCTGAAGATAGGCAAGCCGGCGCCATGACAGCTGCCAGTGACAAGCAGACCCGAAACCTGGCCAAGATCCTGCTAGCCACCACCACAGAATCCCCCGAGGAGTGGACCCGCCGCCTTCGCCAGCTTGCAGATGACCAAGAAGAAGGTAAGGGGGTCATCAGAGGCGGAAAAAGGAGGCTGCAGCGGAACCAGTGTGCTCATTGCAAAGAGATAGAACACTGGGCCTGGGAATGCCCAAAGAAAACCGGTAGGAAGGGAAGCAAGACAGACCAGGTAAAAGACTTAGAGCTGGAAGGATTAAGTGATTAGGGGAGTCAGGGTTCAGACACCCTCCACGAGCCCAGAGTAACTCTTCGAATGGAGGGGACCCCCATTGAATTTCTTGTAGACACTGGGGCCCAACATTCAATCCTTCGTACACCTCAAGGGAAGCTAGCCAACAAGAAATCCTGGGTGGAAGGGGCAACTGGCATAAGCCAATATTCATGGACTACCCGAAGAACAGTAGATCTAGGAACGGGCCGGGTATCCTATTCATTTATGGTAATACCAGAATGCCCCTACCCTCTACTAGGACAGGACTTGCTAACCAAGATTGGAGCCCAAATAACTTTCAGACAAAGGGGCCCCCAGGTCACTGATGGTAGAGGCCATCCCATCCAAGTTTTGACCCTGAGACTGGAGGATGAATATTGTCTCCACCAGGGGACACTCCCAGTAGAAAGTACTGTGGACACATGGCTACAGGAATTCCCCACTGCTTGGGCAGAAAAGGGGGGAGTTGGACTGGCTGCTCACAGGGACCCAATCCTGGTGGAGCGAAAGCCTGGAGAAGGCCCAATAAGAGTCAAGCAGTATCCAGCCTCACATCCGGAGACTGCGAAACTTGGGGGTGCTGATCCCATGCCAGTCTGCCTGGAACACCCCCCTTCTGCCTGTCAAGAAACCACACACAAATGACTACCGGCCAGTACAGGACCTCTGGGAAGTAAATAAAAGAGTCATGGATATACAGTGTACATCCAACTGTTCCTAACCCATACACTCTCCTAAGTTCCTTGACACCCTCTAGAGTCTTGTATACTGTACTAGACTTGAAGGATGTGTTCTTCAGCCTGCCGCTAGCATCTCAAAGCCAACCCCTGTTTGCCTTCGAATGGCACGACCTGGAGGAGGGATACAGTGGACAACTAACCTGGACGCGACTGCCCCAAGGGTTCAAGAATTCATCTACCATCTTCCACGAGGTGGTGGTGTACAGGAGAGAGCACTCCACTCTCACACTCCTTCAGTACATAGATGACATCTTGATTGCTGCCGATACCGCCGAAGACTGCAAGCAGGGGACCAGGGACCTGTTAGCCACCCTGGGGACCTTAGGGTATTGGGCCTCCACAAAGAAAGCTCAAATATGCCAAGAGAGGGTGAGTTACCTGGGATACATCCTGGAGGGTGAACAGCGGTGGTTATCAGATGCTAGAAAAGAAACTGTCCTGAAGATCCCTGCCCCCACCCCCCGAAGAGAAGTAAGGGAGTTCCTAAGGTCGGCTGGCTATTGCTGCCTCTGGATTCCCACAAACTGACCCTAGGACAGGAGATCTGGATTACAACCCCCGCATGCCATTGAGGGCGTCCTAAAACAGCCTCCTGATAGATGGATGAGCAATGCACGTATGACCCACTATCAAAGCTTGCTGCTCAATCCCCCTAGAGTACAGTTCCATCCAAGTGCGGCCCTCAACCCTGGCCACCCTGCTGCCTGACCCCGACCTAGATGCCCTGCTACATGACTACGCAGGGATCCTGGAGCAGGTGCATGGACTCTGGAAAGACTTGACTGACCAGATGCAGAGGCCACCTGGTTCACGGATGGAAGCTGCTTCATGCGAGACAGGTGCAGGTATGCGGGTGCAGCAGTGGTTACCAACATGGACACTGTGTGGGCGGAGGCTCTGCCCCCTGGGACGTCCACTCAGCGAGCAGAACTCGTTGCACTCACCAAGGCACTGACACTGGGGGCTGGGAAATGGCTTAACGTCTACACAGATAGTCGCTACGCATTTGCCACAGCTCATGTTCAGGGGGCGATCTAGAGGGCTATTGACAGCAGAGGGACGAACAATAAAGAATAAACAGGAAATTCTTGACCTGCTTGCGGCCTTGTGGCTCCCCACTAAACTAGCCATTATCCACTGCCAAGGGCACCAGAAGGCAGATGACCCAGTGGCAAGAGGCAACCAAAGGGCTGATCAGGCAGCCAAAGCAGCGGCCCTCACCTCGTTCCCAACAATGACCTTATGACTGCCAGACCCTGGGAACCCAGTTTTGCCAGATCAGCTGGGGTACTCTCAGGAGGAGCTGCAGCAGATCAGGAAGCTCCCCCACGTCCAGGAATTAAAGGATGGTGGTATACACCAAACAAGGAGTTGATACTACTGGACTGGCTTGGGGTTACGGTGTTAGAACGCATGCATCAGTCCACCCACCTGGGGACCCAGAAATTAAGAGACTGAATTCAGCATGCTAGAGTCAAGATTCACCAACAAGACTAAAAAATAAATCAAATTGTAGCCTCCTGCAAGACCTGCCAACTCACAAATGCAAGAGCCAGTTCAGGTGATCAAGGAACCAGGCTCAGAGGCACCAAACCAGGGGCACAATGGGAAGTTGATTTCACTGAAATCAAACCAGGGAAGTATGGTTATAAATATCTTTTAGTATTCATAAACACCTTCTCTGGCTGGGTAGAAGCGTACCCAACCAAGCATGAAACAGCCCAGACGGTCGCCAAGAAACTTCTGGAAGACATCCTATCCAAGTATGGTTTTCCAGCTATGATAGGATCTGACAACGGTCCAGCTTTTATTTCACAGGTAACACAGGCGGTAGCTAAAGTCATAGGGGCAGATTGGAAATTACATTGTGCCTATAGGCCCCAGAGCTCAGGGCAGCTAGAGAGAATGAATAGAACTCTAAAAGAGGCCCTTGCCAAATTAACCATGGAGACCGGCGGGGATTGGGTGGCTCTCCTTCCATATGCCCTTTACCGGGTAAGGAACTCTCCTTACACTCTAGGTCTTACCCCTTATGCGATCATGTTTGCCAGACCCCCTGCAATTATTCCTAACCTTAAGGCTGAGCTTTTTGCTGAATTTAAAAATCAGGAGATATCTTTTCTCTTAAGAGGGCTGCAGAAGGTGCATGAAAACGTTTGGCCACGTCTCCGAGCGATCTATGAGACTGGCCCAACCCCGATGCCTCACTGGTACAAGCCAAGGGACTGGGTGTTCATCAAGAGGCACCATTGGGAGACCCTTGAGCCACGCTGGAAAGGCCCCTACGTCGTCGTGCTGACCACACCCACCGCTCTCAAGGTTGACGGCATCGCGACCTGGGTCCATCATACGCACGCTCGCCTGGCTGACCCCTCTGCAATCCAGGAGGACTTCATCGTGCAATGGAATATCGACCAGGACCAGGACCAGCGCAACCCGCTCAAGCTCAAACTACGGCGCACTCGACCTGCCTGATGTTGGTAACTTTACTCGCGATCACTCCTACTACTGGGAGCCCACACACTCCCTATATTACATGGCAGATCATAGACACCATCTCAGGGACAATACTTAATCAGACCTCCCAGATCCACCCTAAGAACACTTGGTGCCCAGACCTCTACTGTGACTTGCTAGACGTCATCCCCCTTAGATGGGACCCTGGCTTCGCACGGGGCCACCATTTCTATGTCTGTCCCGGGGCACTCACTGACTCCTCGGAGGTACACCCGGGACCCATGCGGAGGAGCTGAGGACTACTTCTGTGCCTCCTGGTCGTGCGTCTCGACTGGACACATCTGGTGGACCCCTCCCAAAACAGATGACCTAATAACTGTGGCCTGGCCGGCAGCACCCGCCTGTCAGGATCATCCCCACACCCCATGCAACCCTGTGCGGATATCCTTCACAAAACAGGGGAAGAAAGCAACAGGATGGGACACTGGCAAAACCTGGGGAATTCGAATCTATGATACAATCAGACTTGGGGCTAGGGATCAGGGAGGATTATTTACCTTCCGGGTTCAAAACACTCCCCTTCACTATCACCCCCCTGTGGGAGTAGGGCCCAACAAGGTATTGGCAATGGCTCCTGCTCCCTGGCCCCAGCCGACTACGCCCCCAGTGCTCCCCACCAAGAGAGCATGGTTTACACCCACCACGGGGAGCCTGACCCAGAGTCAGACTTCACCATCTTTTAAGCCTGGTCATAGGAGCCTACCATGTCCTAAATGCCTCCAGGCCTGACCTAACCGAATCTTGTTGGCTCTGTCTAGACATTGAACCACCATATTATGAAGGTGTTGCGGTCAAAGGCAATTATACAATGGCCCCGAATGCTAGTTCCTGCAGGTGGCAGCAGACTGCTACAAGGCTAACCCTCCAGGGGGTGATAGGGCAGGGATCGCGCATAGGCAAGGTGTCCTCAGACCAGTCACACCTTTGTAACAGAACTCTGGCCATTCCCGGGGAAGCAGTATATCTCCTGCCCCCTGAAAATGCATGGTGGGCATGTTCCAGCGGCCTCGTTCCTTGCATCCATTCTTCAGTCCTTAACTCCCAAAAGGAAGGCTTTTGCATACTTGTGCAGTTAATTCCCAAGTTAATATACCACTCGGAAAAAAGAAGTATTTGATAAGTTGGGGGCCACTAATTCACGAAATGAAAGAGAACCCATCATGGCCCTAACCATGGCAGCCCTCCTGGGGTTAGGACTGGCTAGAGCAGGAACTGGGATATCCTTGCTTGTCATACAGGACAAGAACTATGGGGCCCTAAGAATAGCCATTGACTTGGACATAGAAAGAATTGAAAAATCCATCACCCACCTGCAAGAATCCCTCACTTCCTTGTCTGAGGTGGTGCTCCAGAACAGGAGGGGACTGGACCTACTACTCATGCAACAGGGGGGCTTGTGTGCAGCCCTAGGGGAAGAACGTTGTTTCTATGTTGACCATTCAGGAGTTGTCAAGGAATCCATGGCCCTTTTAAGAGAGGGATTGCAGAAGCGTAGGCTAGAAAGGGAGCGGTCTCAGTCTTGGTATGAATCACTGTTTAATTGGTCCCCATGGTTAATTACTCTTATTTCCGCCCTCATCGGACCCCTTATAATTCTTGTAATGCTTTTAACTTTCAGTCCTTGTATTATTAACAAACTGGTCAAATTTGTCAAGGAGCGCATAGGAGTAGTCCAATTAATGGTTACAAGCCCAGTACTGGCCTCTAGCAACAGAAGAAGAGGCAGAAATGCATCCCGTCTCATGATTGAGACATGTGTCCCAAGACAAGGGAGGAATTAAAGGAAATGGACTCCCCTCCATCTTGTCCTATAAGGGCTGGGACCCCTGCATAAACCCCCTCCCTTTTCTGGGAGTGGCCACAGGTGTGCCAGCAATGTCTTAACTTCCCCGACCCCCACCCGAATGGACCAATGAAGCTCCAGGAACACAGCAAAGGTCCTAATTAGGCTTAACCACAGAAAGACCCCAATTCAAGTGACCAATCTTTGTAACCCTCATCACTTTCCTAAGCCCTCTAATTATCCTACTCCATAAAACTCATTGTTTCCCCCCCGGCTCACTCTCTCGCCTCACTGCTGCAACCAGAAAGAGGCTGAGAGCCAAACCCAGGTTTGAATAAAGACTCTTTGCTTTTGCATCAGAAAAGGCTCCTTAGTGGTGGATTATTGGGGACCCCAAACTCTGGGCATAACATTTCTTTGTCGGTTTTACACTCAGACTCTGAGGTGTGGCCAGACCTCAGTGCAGGCTGCCCACACTGCCAGCCTTGGTTCTGCTGACTGGGAAAGTCCACTCCCAAATCAGATAGGGCCCCTATTCGGATGGAACCTTTTCTTAATCTTTTTATTTTTTTGCAGGGAGAGGCAGTTATGCAACGTTTTAAAATTAAAGGGGATTCATGTGAACCCAGAGTCAGTGTCAATGGACACCTAATAAGATCTTAAAACTATTTTGCAAAACAAATAGTTTGTTTTCCCCTTAGCAAATATTTTCTACTGGGAATGATTTGACTTGAGTAAGGTCTGGCTTCCAGTGGCTTAACTAATGAACTGAGATTTTTGATGCTAGTTATGAACCCAAATACATAGTTTACTCAGCAGCAACATGTTCAAGGCTGTTCTTTTCATTCTGCTGCTAGGATATCTGGGAAGAGCTTGTATTCCCACCAAAGGTAAATACAAATTAAGATGGAAAGAATATTAATCTGGAAGTTTGTATAATGGCAGTACTTATTGCAAAGAAAACTGAACAATATGATTTTATTTCTACTGACAGCTATCAAATTTCATAGTGGAAGTTCAATGTCTAAAAGGTTAACTATGAAGGGGCTATATTCTCACAGATCTAAAGGCAACAATGCATGCTGGATTATGGAAGACAGAGCCTCTGCCCACCTGCATCTGCAGTCCAGACTGTGCGTTGACCACTTCCAGAAGTTTCTGACTAATGATGTATGCAGCTATGACAGCACACACAGTATCCCAAGCACTGTCCTGGCAAAACCAGTTTGAAAACTTTTATCTTACTCATAAGGTAGGTATCTCTTTTGTAAGAATCTTGCAAAGCCAGGAAGGACTACACCTTATGAGACTGAATATCAAAAGAATATCAAATAATGTTTTATCAAGCTTTTGTTGATGCAAAGTAGTGATCTACCCACCCAAAGGCCTGTGACTGCCTCTGGTAAATATTATCACTTTATCCACTTTATAATTGGGCGGACCAAGCTTTGGAGAATGTAAATGACCTCCTTGATATCACCTAACCAGAGGTGAGAAAAAAAACTGCCATGTGATTCCATATTCTGACACCAACATTCTTTTCTTTTCTTCTCTTTTTTCTACTTAGAAGGCATGTAAATCAGTAAACTGCCTGCGGTGTGTAATACCTAGGCAAGTCCAGCAGTTAAAAATTCTCCTATATAATGTGGGGCTATGATTTTCATTAAATAAAAATAAAACAATTACTGTAATATTAACTGAAAAATAAATAGTATATATTTTTAGAAAATTTATGGGTAATTTTGAAAAAGAAATGTAAAAATTCAATATACTGAACACTAAAAACAAAGTTCAAACCATCCTTATACAAATTCTGATGACTTTTTTTATGTTGATACTACCAATTCATGAGCATGGCATATTCTTCCACTTGTTTATGTCTTCCTCGATCTCTTTTTTCAACATCCTGTAGTTTTCCAAGTACAGGTCTTTTACCTCCTTAGTTAAGCTTATTCCTAGGTATCTTAATTTTTTGTTGCAATGGATTGTTTTTTTCAGTTTCTCTGTGAGTTCATTACTGGTGTATAAAAATGCCATAGATTTCTGGGTGTTAACTTTGTATCTTGCTACATTCCCAAATTCATTTATTAAATCTAGTAGTTTTTTGGTGGAGTCTTTAGGGTTTTCTATGTATAATATCATGTAATCTGTGAATAATGACAGTTTTACTTCTTATTTCTATTTGGATACCTTTTACTTCTTCTTCTCTGATTGCTATGGCTAGCACTTCCAATACTATGTCGAACAGAAGTGGTGAAAGTGGCCATTCCTGTTTTGTTCCTGTTCTTAGGGGAAATTATTTTAGTTTTTGCCCATAGAGTATGATATTGGCTATAAGTTTGTAAAAAAAAAAAAGACTTTTATTGTTAAAGTATGATCCCTTTATTCCAACTTGGCTGAGAGTTTTTATCAAAAAAGGGTGCTAGATTTATAAAAAAATATATATTTTATTGATTTTTCACAGAAAGGAAGGGAGAGGGATAGAAAGTCAGAAACATCGATGAAAGAGAAACATCGATCAGCCACCTCCTGCACACCCCACACTGGAGATGTGCCTGCAAGCAAGGTACATGCCCCTGACCGGAATCGAACCCAGGACCTTTCAGTCTGCAGGCCGACGCTCTATCCACTGAGCCAAACCGGTCTCGGCAAAAAAGGGTGCTAGATTTTGTCAAATGCTTTCTCTGCACCAATTGATATGATCATGTGGTTTTTGTCTTTCAATTTGTTTATGTGACGTATCATATTTATGATTGGTGGATATTGTACCAGCCTTGAATAAATCCCACACATGGTTCATGGTGTATGATCTTTTTAATGTATTTCTGGATTTAATTTGCTAATATTTTGTTGAGGATTTTATCATCTATGTTCATCAAGGATATCGGCCTGTAATCCTCTTTCTTTGTAGTCTTTATCTGGTTTTGGGATTAGGGCAATACTGGCTTGATAGAAAGAGCTTGGAAATGTGCTTTTCTCTTGAGTTTTTTGGAATCTTCTGAGAAGGATTGGAGTTACTTCTTCTTTGAATGTTTGATAAACTTCCCAGTGAAGCTGTCTGAACCAGGGCCTTTGCTGAAAGTTGATTACTGCTTCAATTTCACCAATAGTTATTGACTTATTCCTGTTTTCTGATTTTTCCTGATTTGTGTTTTGAAAGATTGCATTTTTCTAGGAATATGTCCATTTCATCTAGGTTTTCCAATTTGTTGGAATAGTTTTGTGGGATTTTTGTTTTTGTTTGTTTGTCTTTAATAATCCTTTGTGTTTTTGTGGGGTTGGTTATTACTTCACCTCTTTCATTTCTGATTTTGTTTATTTGGGCCCTCTCTTTGTTTCTTGGTGAGCCTGGCTAGAAATTCATCAATCTTGTTTATCCTTTCAAAGAACCAGCTCTTGGTTCTGTTGATTTTTGTTGTTGTTGTTGTTGTTGTCTCTATGTCATTTATTTCCGTTATGATCTTTCCTTTCTTCGCCTTACTCTGGGCTTTTCTTGTTGCTCTCTTCCTAGTTATTAAGTTGTTGGGTTAGATAACTTATTACCAGTTTTTCTGTTTTTTGTTTGTTTGTTTGTTTGTTTTGTTTTTAGGTAGGCCTGTGGTGCTATGAACTTCCCTCTTAGGACTGTTTTCATTGTGTCTCATAGATTTGGATTGTTGTTTTCATTTTCATTTGTTTCCACAATGTTTTATTTCTTCTTTGATCTTTTTGGTAACTCATTCATTGTTTAATAGCATGCTATTTAGCCTTCAAGTATTTGATTGTTTTTATTGTAGTTGATATCTAATTTTACTACTGATAATGTTTAAATATTTTATGATAATATTTTGAATTTTTATATATTTTCTTTTTTTTCAAACATAAGTGTTTGGCATTTTTGTCCTTTAAGCTGTACACTTTATTGACTTGGTCTCAAGTCAATTTTCAGGTAAGACCTGGCTGCCTTCACAACCTAACCCACTCCCAGGGGAACCAGAAACCTTCATGAATCTCAAGTTGGGACCCAAAAGGGGGCTATGATTGCTGACCATTAAAAAAAAAAGAAGAAGTACTGAGCCTGGCATGTGTGACTCAGTGGTTGAGCGTTGACCTATGAACCAGGAGGTCTCTGTTCAATTCCAGGTCAGGGCACATGCCCAGGTTATGGGCTTGATCCCCAGTTGGGAGTGTGCAGGAGGCAGCAGATCAGTGATTTTCTCTCATCATTGATATTTCTACCTCTCCCTCTCCCTTTCTGAAATTAAAAATACATTTTTTTTTACAAAAGGAGAAGTACTGAGATAAAAAATGTAAAAATACGGATTACATACTTTATACAAAAGCAATGCATTTACTCTCCCTGTGTGGGCTCAGGTGCAGACTGGTCTCACTCTTAGTGAGAAGTGGGTGGCTTTGGGGCAAGCAAAAATAACAAATGAACAAAAACAAATAAAGCCATGCCAATCTCATCTTGTTTTCTGCACAAGCTAGGTTTTGTCAAGAAAGGGTGTAACAAGTCATAGTCCACTTAGAAGTATGTGCAGCAGGTGATGGAGGGATCGGCCTCCTCGCACTCCTGCTTGCTGACCCCATCTGCTGAAAGGGGGACAGGAAGGCCAGGATGGAGCCCTAGATCCACACTGAGTCTTTGAACTCAGGTGGCAAAATCATCTTGATCTTCATTGTGCTGGGAGCCAGGATGGAGCATTTTGTTGACAATGCCTAGGTACATGGAGGTCCCACCAGAGAGCATTGTGTTGGCATCGAGGTCCTTACAAGTGTCATCACATTTCATGATGAAGTTGAAGGTGCTTTCTTGGATGCCAGGATTCCATACCCAGAAGGATTGGAATAGGGCCTTGGGGGAGTGGAACTGCTTGTTTCCAATGGTGATGGCCTGATCGGTGGGCAACTCAGAGCTCTTCTCCAGTGAGGAGCTGGAGTCTGCATTGCCATCTGCCTGAAGGGCATCGTAACACAGCTTCTCCTTGATGTCACACACAATTTCCTGCTCAGCTGTGGCCCACTCCGTGAGGACCTTCATAAGGAAGTCATCATGTCCCGACCAGCCAGGCCCAATGCAGGATGGCATTGGGAAGGGCATATCCCTCATAGATGGGCCCACTGTGGATGACCAGATCACCAGAGTCCATCACTGTGTCAGTGATACTGCCAGAGGTGTATAGGTACAGCCACATACATGGCTGGGATGTTGAAGGTCTCAAACATGATCTGAGTCATCTTCCCATGGTTCAGGGTGAACTTGGTGAGCAGGATGGAGTGCTCGTTGGTGGCCACACGCAGCTCACTGTAAAAAGTGTGTTGCCAGATCTTCTCCATGTAGTCCCAGTTAGTGATGATGCAATGCTCAATGAGATACTTCAGGGTCAGGATGGCCTCCTTGCTCTGGACTTCACTCTCCACAGAGGAGTCCTTCTGGTCTATGCCCCCCATCATGTCCTGGTGTCAGGGGCATCCCACGATGGAGGGGAAGATGGCTTTCGAGCATCATCCTCGCCCCTCCCTAAGCCAGCTTTGCATGTGCTAGAGCCATTGTCAATCAGCAGCACAGCAATATCGCCATCTTAGTGAACTGGAAGCAGTGCAGACCTGCAAAGACGGAGCAGCAGTGAAGGCAAGAGGCCTGTGCTGGCAGGTGGACGAGGTCTCCACAGTGTGGGCATTTTTTTTATAGAGAGAATTAAAGTCCTCTTGTATATTTGTTTTGCCTTCTGAGTAAATTTATCATATTGTATTTAACTATTCCTCTGTTGCCAGAAATAAATACATGTAACATTTGTTGTGAATAACTATGTATATATATAATTTTCTGCCTTTATAATTATTTATTCAAGATAGATTCATAGAGTTCTGGCCAGTGTTGCTAAGTAGTCAGAGTGTTAGCCAAAGGGTCGTAGGTATGATTCCCAGTCAAGAGCACATACCTGGGTTGCGGGGTCAGCAAGCAGAAGTTCGAGGAGGCCAGATTAGGGCGTGTGCAAGAGGCAACCAGTTGAGGTGTCTCACATTAATATTTCTCTTCCCCATTCTCCTTTCCACTCTGAAAAAGCAATGGAGAGAGGATTAACAACAACAAAAATAAGGTAGATGCCTAGAAACAGATTTTTCCTAGCAAGAGGATCAAAAGATAGAACCAGTTAAAATTCTGTTACTGTTACAAACAGTATCTCACTGGTTCTATGGTACACACTTTCCCCTACTTTGCTACCTGTGATATTGGAAGGCACATACACCCAATGGGATAAAATACCACTGTCTGTTGGGCAACAGCAACTGACCTGCTGTCACTTCTATCTTTGGGGACTAGGTGGTTACACCTATAGCAACAGGGACCCTCTCCAGTTCAGTCAGCAAGCTTGTTAGGGACCATTTGAAGAAGGATGCAGAGCCCTGGTTATTCTCCAAAAACTTCCCACTGACACTTCCTGGTGTTTCGAAGAAAACAAGGGTCTAAAATTTACAAAATGGGTTTTAGCCACTTGGAGCCCACACTGAAGGAAGGATATAACATTTTACCTCTGATGGCACAGAGGACAAACTTACGAAGAAAGGCATGGACATAACCCCCAGTGAAAGAGTGACACAAAGGAGTTGGACTCTGAATATAAAAAAGTTTGCTCACATTTTCTTTTTTATGTATGTACTAGAATTATAAAACTTCAAAAATAAAGAAGTCTAAAAATAATTAAGTATTAAATAAATGTTATAAATGAAAGAAATCATGTTGAAGTATTCAGCAGGCATTAATTCTTTGTGACAAGTTCCATGTTAAGAAGAAGGGCATCTTTAATTCAGCAAAGTACACTGTGGAGCAGGGTCAGATTGGGAGGGCTAGTTTGGTACAAGGAGGGCAGAGTGAAATTTTAAATAGGGTAACCAGGGTCAGCCTCACTGAGAAGACCACATCTGAATAGATCCTGAGGAGATGAGGAAATTGCCATGTGGATATAGTGGGACGAGTGTTACTGGCTGAAGAAATTGACAATGAAACTCCTTTGGAGAGACTGACTGCCTATTATGTTTGGAGAGACCAGCATGGGGATATTGAGAATAAAAGGTGAGACTGTAAACTGGTATATGTGTAGGGGACTTTTGACAACTGAATTAACTTTATCAATGAAATATAAGTAATACATTTCCTATTCACTATAACTATATTATGGCTTCACTTTTCACAAGTTCAGTTATTCATGATCAACCATGGTCTGAAAGCATTAAATGGAAATTCCAGAAACAAACAATTCATGTTTTAAATTGTGCACCATTCTGGGTAGCATAATGAAATCTCCTAACTATAAAAGTTTCAGCCACAGTGTGTGATAAGTGCTTAGTTAAGATGGAAAAGGCATTAAACTTTAGTATAGGTAAGTATGTACAGGAAAAAAACAGAATATATAAAGGTTTCAGGCACCCACTGGGGGTCTTGGAACACACCCCACAAGGATAACAGAGAACTACTGTAGTTCTTTCTCTGACTTTCATTATGTTATAATGTTAGGTTAGAATGAAAAGTGGCTTGAAGCTCTGATTTGGTTGTCAATTCAATTGTGTAAAAATTGAAAAATTGATTGTTAATTATTTGAATCATGTGCCTGAGGTCCCTTCACCAGACTTAATCAGTGAGGGAGGGAAGAGAGGGGTTGCCCTTGAGAATGAGGTTTGTTTTTATCCCCCCCCACTTTATTGATTTTGAGAGGGGGGGAGTGGTTTAGAGAGATAGAAACCCCAATAAGAGTGAAATATTATTGATTAGCTGGCTCCTGCACACCCCCTACTAGAGATCAAGCCTGCAACCTGGGCATGTGCCCTGACCAGGAGTTGAACCAGTGACTTCTTGGTTCCTGGGTTGATGCTCAACCGCTGAACCACATCAGCCAAGCAGCACTGAATTTTATTATAGCTCCTGGCAATTCTAATATGCAGCCATGCTTGAGAAGCACTACTTTGGCATTTATGAAAAAGAAATTTTTCTATTTCCTGCTTCCAAGTAGCTGCTGGGTCTGCTCATCATCCTTGCTGCTCCTGTTCACTTCATGTCATCACTACCTGGAACTCCAAAACCACAGACCCTCTCACAGAACACTTGGGACCTTTCTGGCCACCCCATTGGAGGGGAAAGGTAGGAGAGAGCACACTTCTTAGCCACCCATTCAAGAGCTCCCAAACCAACAAACGATGGTGTGGGTGTCAGATGACTGAAAAGTTCATGTTAAGAGAATGACCATGGTAGAGGAATGGTGAAAGAAGAGAGGAACAATGTGGCAGTAGCTGCAGAGTAAAAATTTTAAGAACAAAACCAATACTAACTTTCATATTTGGCATTGTTATGGTAAGAAATATCCTGCATTTCCAAATCTTGTTTCATTTTATGTGTACCTGGCACATTTTTGGCACACAACAAATATTTGTTATAGGGATAAATGAATAAATTTAAGAGGGCTGGACACAAAAACAAGCCCCAACCCATCCTTTCCCAATCCATCTAATCTTGTTCCCTAAGATAACTAACTGCATTAACTTCATTATCACCTGCCTTTCAGACTAATACACTTATGCTGCTAGTTCTGGATGGACTGATACTAGATTTTGCATTCACTTCCTGTAAAGACAGAGAAAGATTTTACTAAATTAACCATCCTAAATTTTCTCTTCTTGTAACACCTAATCAAGAATATTACTGTTAGCTATTTCATTGATTACATACAGGGTGGAGTAAAAGTAGGTTCATAGTTGTAAGTACCCCAGTTTATTCTTGTATTATTATTTATTATGTCATTTTCTTTTTTTTTTTCTTTTTTAAATTAAATCTTTATTATTCAGATTATTACATTTGTTTCTCTTTTTTTCCCCTCCATAGCTCCCCTCCACCTGGCTCCCACATTTCCCTCTACCCTTACCTCCCTCTCATTGACCTCATCCATAGGTGTATGATTTTTGTCCAGTCTCTCCCTGTACACCCCTCCCTCCTTTCCCCCTGAGAATTACCAGTCCACTCCCTTTCTGTGCTCCTGATTCTATTATATTCACCAGTTTATTCTGTTGATCAAATTTTTAATTCACTTAATTTTTAGATTCACTTGTTGATAGATGTGTATTTGTTGTTCATAATTATTTATCTTTTACCTTTTTCTTCTTCCTCTTCTTAAAGAATACCTTTCAGTCTTTCATATAATACTGGTTTGGAGTTGATGAAACCTTTAGCTTTTTCTTATCTATGAAGCTCTTTATCTGCCCTTCAATTCTGAATGATAGCTTTCCTGGATAGAGTATTCTTGGTTGTAGGTTCTTGCTCTTCATCACGTTGAATATTTCTTGCCACTCCCATCTGGACTGCATCGTTTCTGTTGGGAAATCAGCTGACAGTCATATGGGTGCTCCCTTGTAGGTAATGAACTGTTTTTTTCTTGCTGCTTTTAATATTCTCTCTTTGTCTTTTCCTCTTGGTATTTTAATTATGATGTGTCTTGGTGTGGTCCTCTTTGGATTCCTTTTATATGGGGTTCTGTGTGCTTCCTGGACTTGTAAGTCCATTTCTTTTACCAGATGTGCGAAGTTTTCAGTCATTATTTCTTTAAGTAGGTTTTCAGTATCTTGCTCTCTCTCTTCTTCTGGCACCCCCACAAATCTGATGTTGGTACACTTGAAGCTGTCCCAGAGGCTCCTTACATTATCTTCCCATTTTTGGATTCTTTTCTCTTCTTGCTTTTCCAGTTGAGTGTTTTCTGATTCTTTATATTTCAAAATTTTTACTTGATTCTTGCCTTCCTCTAGTCTGCTGTTAGGTCTCTGTATAATATTTTTTTTATTTCAGTCAGTGTATGTTTAATTTCCAGCTGGTCCTTTTCCATCTCTAGTTGGTTCTTTTTTTTTTAATTTTTATTAATTTTTTATACATATCTCCCCATTGCCCCCCCTCCCTCCCAGGCATACCCCGACCCCCCAGTGTCTGTGATCATTGGTTATGTTTATAAGCATGCATACAAGTCCTTTGATTGATCACTTATTTACCTCACCTAACTTTAATCTTTCTGCTATAATTTCACAGTCTGTTTGATGCTTTATGATTTTTGTCCTCCTGAGAATTATCAGTCTACTCCCTTTCTGTGCTCCTGATTCTATTATATTCACCAGTTTATTCTGTTGATCAGATTTTTAATTCACTTAATTTTTAGATTCACTTGTTGACAGATGTGTATTTGTTGTTCATAATTTTTTTGTCTTTTACCTTTTTCTTCTTCCTCTTCTAAAAGGGTACCTTTCAGCATTTCATATAATACTGGTTTGGAGTTGATGAACTCCTTTAGCTTTTTCTTCTCTGTGAAGGTCTTTATCTGCCCTTCAATTCTGAATGATAGCTTTGCTGGATAGATTATTCTTGGTTGTAGGTTCTTGTTGTTCATCACGTTGAATATTTCTTGCCACTCCCGTCTGGCCTGCATCGTTTCTGTTGAGAAATCAGCTGACAGTCGTATGGGTGCTCCCTTGTAGGTAATAAACTGTTTTTCTCTTGCTGCTTTTAATATTCTCTCTTTCTCTTTTGCTCTTGGCATTTTAATTATGATGTGTCTTGGTGTAGTCCTCTTTGGGTTCCTTTTCTTTGGGGTTCTGTGTGCTTCCTCGACTTGTAAGTCTATTTCTTTTACCAGATGTGGGAAGTTTTCAGTCATTATTTCTTTAAACAGGTTTTCAGTATCTTGCTCTCTCTCTTCTTCTGGCACCCCCACAATTCTGATGTTGGTACGCTTGAAGCTGTCCCAGAGGCTCCTTACATTATCTTCACATTTTTGGATTCTTTTCTCTTCTTGCTTTTCCAGTTGAATGTTTTCTGCTTCTTTATATTTCAAATTTTTGACTTGATCCTTGCCTTTCTCTAGTCTGCTGTTAGTACTCTGCATAATAGTTTTCATTTCAGTCAGTGTATTTATTATCTTCTCTTGGGTCTCACTAAATTTATCCATCTTTTCTAGCATATTCTTGCAAAACCTTATAAGCGTGGTTTTGAACTCTATATCCAGTCGTTTTTTTTCCTCCATTTCTTTTGCTTGTAATCCCTTCCCTTGTCTCGGCATTTTCACTGTGCCGGGGAAACTTCTGTGCTGGATTCAGCCGAAGAAGCCTCTGCTGAGCTTGGGAGGGGTGGAGTCTCAAGGCTTAAGGGACCGCCTTGCCTTCCAGTCGGCCCCGCCCTCCACGGCCCCTGAGTCTCCCGTGACTGGGTAATGGCTGGAGCGGTCCTTGTGAGCGCACCCGCAGCGCCTCTAACCGCTGCCTTTCCGGCTCCCCTGCGAACCAGGACCACACGAGTCTAGGTCCCCAGGGTTTCGCCCAAAACAGGGGCCCAGTGGACTCAGAAGCAGCGCAGTTGGGAGGGTCTGTCTCCCGCCCACTCGCGAAAGCCAGCGGCACAATCAGCAATCCGTCCTCCGCGTGGTGCCGTGCGCGACCAGACCTCTGATCCTTTGCAACTCCCCTAAATTTCCGTGCACTTCTCCCTTTTCACAGTCCAAACTCCCCCCGTATGAGTCTCGGCTGGATCTGGGGTTTAGTGTCGTAAGATAAGGAGTTCAATGCCGTTGGGAGTCTCCGTTTCCCTCCCGCCAGAGAAAGCCAGCCAGGTACACCGGCACCCGCTCTCTCAGCGCGCATCTCCGTAACTCAGCTTTTTGCAGCTCCTCTGGGTCTCCGTGAGCCCCTCTCTTTCCCTCTAGCTGTAGAACTTCCACTCAGCCAGCTTTCCTGTGGTTCTGGATGATGTCCGTTCTGTCTTTTAGTTGTAGTTTTGAAATTGTTGTGCGAGGCAGCAGTGTAGGTGTTTACCTATGCCGCCATCTTGGATTCTCTCATGTCATTTTCGATACTAACTGTAAACCTACTTTGGCTCCATCCTGTCACCCTGTATATACTTAAACTCCTATTTCATGTTTTTCTATAAGCAGTATCTCTTCACTTTGTCAAATAAAAAATATTGTATTATTTCTCTTGTATTATTACACTTGTAATGTAAACAAAAACGGTCAACATTTACAAACTGTTTTGGATTCTTTATTTTTTTAATGTAAATATTTATTGTTCAGATTATTAAAATTGTTCCTCTTTTTTCCCCCCATATCCCTCTATCCAGTTCCCACCTCACCCTCTGCCCTTACCTTCCCCCCATTGTCCTCATCCATAGGTGAACGATTTTTGACCAGTCTTTTCCCACACACCCCTCACTCCTTTCCCCCTGAGAATTGTCAGTCCACTCCCTTTCTATGCCCCTGATTCTATTATATTCACCAATTTATTCTGTTCATCAGATTTTTATTCACTTCACTTTTAGATTCACTTATTGATAAATATGTATTTGTTGTCCATAATTTTTATCCTTACCTTTTTCTTCTTCCTCCTCTTTTTAAAGAGTGCCTTTCAGCATTTCATATAATACTGGTTTGATGTTGATGAACTCCTTTAGTTTTTTCTTATCTGTGAAGTTCTTTATCTGACCTTCAATTGTGAATGATAGCTTTACTAGGTAGAGTAATCTTGGTTGTAGGTTCTTGCTATTCATCACTTTGAGTATTCCTTGCCACTCCTATTTGGTCTGAATAGTTTCTGTTGAGAAATCAGCTGACAGTCGTGAGGTGTTCCCTTGTAGGGAATTAACTGTTTTTCTCTTGCTGCTTTTAATGTTCTCTTTGTCTTTTGCTCTTGGCACTTTATTTATGATGTGTCTCGGTGTGGTTCTCTTTGGGTTCCTTTTGTTTGGGGTTCTGTTCGCTTTCTGGATTTGTAAGTCTATTTCTTTCACCAGGTGGGGGACATTTTCAGTCATTATTTCTTCAAATAGGTTTTCAGTATCTTGTTCTCTCTCTTCTTCTGGCACCCCCATAATTCTGATGTTGGTATGCTTGAAGTTGTCTCAGAGGCTCCTTACACTATCTTCAAATTTTTGCATTCTTTTTTCTTTTTGCTTTTCCAGTTGAGTGTTATCTGAGTCTTTTTATTTCAAATCTTTGACTTGATTCTTGCATTCCTCTAGTCTGCTGTTAGGTCTCTGTATAATATTTTTTATTTCAGTCAGTGTATGTTTAATTTCTAGTTGGTTCTTTTCCATAATGAGGGTCTCGCTAAATTTATCAACCTTTTCTAGGAAATTCTTGAAAAACCTTATAACCGTGGTTTTGAACTCTATAACCAGTCATTTGCTTTCCTCCATTTCTTTCATTTGTAATGTTTGTCTCTGCATTTTCCCTGCTTCCCTGAGTTGTTGAGTAGCTTTGTATGCTAGGTGTCCATTATGGCCCAGTACTCCACTTTCCCGGTTACCTGAGGTGGACACTCTTGGTGCATCCCTTTGTGGACTGTGTGCACAGCCTTATTGTTGTTAAGTCTTAATTGTTATTGGTCTCACTGGGGGGAATTGACCTCCAGGCCAATTGGCTGTGGGGATCAGCTGTGTCTATGCCAGGAGGACTTCTGTGCTGGAGTCAGCCTTATGAGACAAGACTTGTAAAATTGCAAAAACCTCTGTGCTTAGCTTGGGTGGGGTGGAGTCCCAGGGCTGAAAAGATAGCCTTGGCTTCCCATCAGTCCCTGGGTCTCAGTGTCCCTCAGTAATCACTGCAGCCCTCTCTGGGCGCACTTGTGCCCTCACCTCCAGACCTCTGCCTTTCACGGCTACCAAGTTTCTATGCGCTCCAGGGACCTGTATGAATCTGGGTCTCCAGGGTCTCGCCCAAAACTGGGGTTCAGTGCAGTTGGAACTGGGATTCAGTGCAGTTGGAACTGGGATTCAGTGCAGTTGAGGATTTCTGTCTCCCTCCCGCTAGAGGAAGCCAGTCAGACACTTCACCGCCCATCCTCTCCACGCATGTCTCTATACCTCAGTTTTTGCAGCTCCTCTAAGTCTCCCTGAGCTCCTCTCTTTCCTTCTAGTTGTAGAATTTCCACTCAGCCAGCTTTCCTGTGGTTCTGGATGATATCTGTTCTGTCTTTTATCTGTAGTTTTGAAATTATTGTGGGAGGCAGCAGTTTAGGTGTTCACCTATGCCACCATCTTGGTTTCTCCTAAAATATTGGATTCTTGCTTTGTCCATAGATGGACTAGAAATGTGAAAATCAGTATCTACATAAACATAGTTCCCAGCCCAGGTACCTGTATTCTATAACTATACTATTCAGTTTTTGTATACTTTTTGTCTTATGCCCCCTCCCTTATTGGACTCCCAACAGTCCTTTTACTTTTATGTTGAATTTTAAAATGTCATAAGAATAGGTTTCTTCCCACACTTATGGGATCTATCACATCTACAGACTCTTTCTACAAGAAGTTCTCTTATGACCCTGTGGTCACTTTTCAATTTGGATGGGTGGTTCTCAGGCCTGCTACACAGATATCATCCTGGGACTTACCTTCATTGCTTTTCTGAGTTAGTTTTACTGTTCACAGAGCCAACCTATTCCAATTTATTGAATAATTTCCTTGTTTTTTCAAGTAACATGCTAAAAAAGAGTATTTGGGAGACAAAGCTTTCTCAGTTTATGTTTAATTTCCTTTTTCATTCTGCCCTATATTTTATCAATACTTTTGCTTGATACAGAATTTCAAGTTCAGTGATTTCCCCATGGAACTCCCTGGGCATTATCTCCTAATATCCAGACCTGATGAGGAGAAGCCAATTGCCAGCTGATTCCCATTCCTTGCTGGAAGATCTATATTTGCTCTCTGGAAGCTTTCAGAATCTTCTCTTTATTCTTGCCATCCTTAAAGTTCATGATATGCCTATAAATAGACTTGTTTCTTTTTCCTGCTCAGAACTTAGGTCTTATACAATTACTACAGGCCTGGTGCATGAAATTTGTGCACAGGTAGGACCCTTAGGTCTGGCCGGTGATCAGGACTGATCTGCGGGATGACTGGCAGGATGATGGGGAGGGGGCCTGCTGGCACTCGCCTTGGCTGGCATGGATCCTGGGAACTGGGGGTAGCTCCTGTATTAAGCGTCTGCCCCCTGGTGGTCAGTGAGCATCATAGCAACTGGTCGTTCTGCAGGTCGGTCATTCTGCTGTTGGATTGATTTGCATATTTGGCAAATATTTTATTATATAGGATACTTGTCTCCCTTTAGTTCTGAAAATTTTTTCTTGTAAGTTTCATCTAACTATTTTCTCTATTTTCACTTCCTGGTACTTCTTTTCTATGTTGAAACCTCCATCGATTCTGTAGGACTGACCCTGTCATATATTTTTTTTGTTTCTTGACTATTATTCTCTCCTTTTCTCTTGTAGTAATGCAACTAGAGCTTCCAAATGGACTTTGCAAGGAGACAGAAAAATGAGTGGCAACTGTTGGAAAGGAAGTCTTCCTCTATCCTAACCTGCTTTGGCCAGGCTAACAATCAAATTGGCATGAGACAGATTAGCAAGCAGATAAATTAACGTTTCATAACATATACACCTCCTGTACACTTGGGAAAGACTGATAAACACCGAGGAAGTCACCAAATGGTGGAAGTTGTCACCCTAAATACCAGAAGAAGCTGGGGTGGAGTCAGGTGTAGGGCTAGCAGGAAAAGCACAGTTGTTAGGGATGAAGTTCCTATTTCTACACTGACAGAGGGCAGGCCAGGAATTCGAGCCCTTGAAGAAGTACATGTGCTTTTCTAATTTTATTTATTTTTAAAAATATATTTTATTGATTTTTTACAGAGAGGAAGGGAGAGTGAGAGAGAGTTAGAAACATCAATGAGAGAGAGACATCGATCAGCCGCCTTCTGCATGCCCCCTACTGGAGATGTGCCCGCAATCAAGGTACATGCCCTTGACTGGAATCGAACCTGGGACCTTTCAGTCCACAGGCTGACACTCTATCCACTGAGCCAGACCGGTTTCGGCGCTTTTCTAATTTTAATTAATTACATTAGAGTGAGAGGAAGGAAGAAGGGCAGAGAAAAACATTGATGTGAGAGAACATCACTGCTTTCCACATGTGCCCCGTGTGTGCCCACTGGGAATCAAACTGGCAATCTTTTGGTGCATAGGAGTCACAACAGCCAGGGATATTTACTTATTCTTTAATTTTCATCTGAGGATATGTTTTGATTGATTTGAGAGAGAGAGAAACATGCACCTGCTGCCTACCCTAGGAGCTCCAACCTGGGGTAAAACCAGGAACCCTTTTACTCTTAATTTAAAAAAATGTATCTCTTTATTTACTTTTTTAGAGAGGGAGAGGGAAATAGAAACAATGATGAGAGGGAAACATTGGCTGCCTCCTGCACACCCCTACTGGAGATCAAGCCTGCAACCCTGGCATGTGCCCTGATCAGGAATCAAAGGATGACCTTCAGGTTCATAGATCAACACTCAACCACATCAGGAGGAACTGCAACTCTTTTTTTAAATTCTCACTTGAGGATATTCTTTCCATTGCTTTACAGAGAGAGTGGAAGGGAGAGAGAGAGAAACATCACCAGTTGCCCACCAAATGCACCACAACCTGGGGCAACGCGACTGAGGAGTGGGGGGAAGGGAGCTCCGCGTGAGAGCCGGGGGTGGGCGTCATCAGGGCCCCTGCGCCCTCACACACCCGGGACCCCTCCCCAACCCCGTTCCTCCCCGCCCGTTACCCCGCGATCACTCGAGACCCCCCTCCCCGAGGCCCCGCCCTCAGCCTCCCCAAAGCCACCCAGTCGGAGCAAAGAAGACCAGTTCCCACAGCCCCAGCATCCCAGGCTCTCTGCAGGAAGGCGGCGCCCAGGCGGTGAGTCGAGCGGGGGGCGGGGCCTGTCTCCTCTCAGCCCCCGAGGCCCCGCCCCCGGACCAGCCGGACCAATCGCGAGCCCCGCACCTGCGAGGAGGCACCGCCCCGCCGTCCCCGGCGTCAGGAGCTTCCCCTCCGCTTCGGGTCCGCTGCGGGAGCGGAAGCTGCGTCCGACTCGCGGCGGCCAGCCTTGCCGGCCGCTCTGCCGTGGCTTCCGGGCACCGCCACTCCCGACCCCCGACCCTCGACCCTGCCGGGCGGCCCCGCCGGGGAGGCGGCGGCAGCGGTGGCGGGGCCCTCGCTCCATGCCCGTGTGGTGCTGCCGCTGCTCCCTGGCCGGGCATTTCAGGTGACTTCCCGCGGGGAGAGCGGGAGGACGCGGGGGTGGGGGACGGGCGGGGAGCCGGCCGGGCGGGCAGCGCCGCCCTCTTCTCCCCGCGGCTTCCCCTCTACTCGCAGCCCCGCAGCCCCGCAGCCCGGGCCACGGTCACGGGCTCAACCCGCAGGCCGGCTCCCTGCAAAGTTTCAGGGGAGGGTCGCGAGCCGCCCCCCTCAAGATTTTTTTTATTTCTTTATGAAACACCGAATAAACTAAGTTACTGGGTGAGGGTGGTAGGAACTACGTTTTCAGGGTGCGATCTGGCTCCGGCGGCCCGGACGCTCCCCTGCGGCCGTGGAACCTGGAGATCAGGACTCGGGGGACAGGACGGCTAATAAAGGGGAGCGAGCGGTGTCCTAGGTCTCCTTGGGGCCCCGGGGGACCCCGCCCCCACGTACCAAAGTACCGCCATAGCCACGGAAAACTTCTTTTTTGTCAAATGCAAAACTATCAGTTCTAAAATTGGATAGAATGTAAGTGGCCCCTGAACATGGATGTGAAGAAAGCTTGGTACCACAGAATTTTCGCTGAATTTTAAAAACCAAAATCTAATACTCAATTATGAATAAAAGCAACAAATCACAGTAATATATGTGACTTTGTCACCACTAAAAATCACAACTATGTACATATCATGTTACAATTGTTGCACATATCTAAGAATATTGCGTATGCTTATTTCTTCAAAATTAAGAGTACTTTGACGCATCTCCAGATTTGTACAAGCAGAGCTTCCATGCATACCTCTGCTTACTGCGATTCAAAGGTGTAGCAATTTTTACATATTGAAGGCAAGGTCCTCCACCAGCAGCTATAGTTTATTCCATTCCTATGAACATCCAAAAGAATGAAATGGGAATAATTATAACAAAAGGAAATGTAAGACTTGTGCACTTAAAACCACAAAACATCACTGAGAATACCTAAAGAAGGCCTAAGTAAATGAAAAGGAATCCCATGTGGAGATTGAAAATCTTAATTACAGGATCGGTCAAAAATAGGTTTACAGTAAGGTACTCAAAAGTTTATTCTTATATTATTTATTATATTATTTACCATATAAACAATTGTAAACCTTTTCGGCCCACCCTGTACTTAAGATGGCTGTATTTCTCAATTGATCTACAAAGTCAGGGCAATCCTATCAAAATTCTAGCTGCTTTTCCCGCCCCCTAGAAAAGTATATGGAATTTCACAGAACTCAGTCAAAAATCGAGAGTCCAGAAATAAATCCTTATGCTTATGGCCACTTGGTTTTCCATGGGATCGTGAGACAAAGGAGAAATAACTCTCTTCTACAAATGGTGCTAGGAAAAATATCCACAAGCAAAATAGTGAAGTTGTACTCCTACCTCACACCATATCCAAAAACTTAACTTAAAATGAATGAAAAACCTAAATGTAAGAATTAGAATTATAAAACTTGTAGAAGAAAGCATTGGAGTAAATTTTTGGACTTTGGATTAAATATTGCTTTCTTAAATATAACACCAAATGCATAGTAACAAAAGAAAAATAAATTGGACTTGATCAAAATATAAAACTTTTGTGATTAAAAAGACAACATAAAGAAAGTGATAGGCAACACAGAATGGAAGAAAATATTTGTAAATCATATCTGAAAAGGAACTTACATAAAGGATTTTTAAAGCTCAACAATAAAAAAAGAACCCAGTTGGAAATTGGGCAAAGAATTTTACTTTCTCCAAAGAAGATATATAAATGGCCAAACAAGCACATGAAAAGATGCTGAACATTAGTCCATTTATTGCATGAGCATGTCAGAATGCTATAACTAGTTTATAGGAAGACAGTTGGGAAAGAAGGTAGATTGGGAATCTGCATTAAGATCTTTCCATATTTCAGTATATCTGAGGAAAAAAATGTATAAACCTAATTTCTTTTATCAAAACAAGTACAGTAACTTTTCCTTAAAATATTAGATGTGACTTTTGTTTTAAATATACTGCCTCTAATGTACTTTCTATTAATGAAAGAAAAGTAAAAAAGAAACTATCCACTCCTATGTGATATCAGAAAATTAAAAATCTCAATATAATCCTGTGTTTTTGGTCATTTTTAAGATAGCTTCTTATTTGGTTTTTGTCTTATGTAGGACTTGCCTATAAAGGACATCAGCAACTATTTAGGATTTCTGATATTCAAAATGGTGTAGGTTGACATGTAGCTAAGCTACTGATTTGAAAGTATTAATCAAAAGGATATTTTATGGAACTGGAATTTTTTTGTGCCTAAAGTCTGAATAGAGATTTTTATAAAGACTATATTAATTATATGTCTCTTGTTTTTGTTCCATGTTTGTTTTTAAAAAGAAACTATGTTGACACTGAAACTGAAGGAGAGATTTATAATTCCTTAGTTCAATATTTTGGTGATAATTTGGGGCAAAAAGTTAAAGCGATGCCCTTAGTTGAAGAAACTTCTTTACTGGAAGATTCATCAGTGACTTTGCCTGTGGTAGTAATAGGTAAGTTACTGCATTATATCTCTTAAAATAGTTATTATGATCCTTATTACTTTTATACATTTACAGTTACATAGTTACAAGTTCTTGGGATTTTATTGGAAAGTATTTTAGGTTTAATATCTTAAAACAATCAATAACCAAATCTTTGGAGAGAGTAAATCGTTTACCCAGTTGAGGTCCTGTGTTAGAATGCAGACAGCATCCATTTGTTAAGGATTGATATTACTCTATTATTTTAAAATGAATAGCCCTGGACATGAATCCATGTGCGAGTAGCTTGCTGCTGCTTGCCTCAGCTGGCCACCCTGCCCACTGCTTCTGGTAGCTCTTTACCACTTGTAGCTTGCTGCCCCACTCTCCTATAGCTCTCCGCCGCTTGTAGATGGATTGTGACATTATGGTGTTCCGGCTAATTTGTATATTCCTCTATTATTATATTAGATACTATCAGTTGTGGTGATTTTATGACAGTGTCCTGGTAATGAAGACAACCTATATTTTGTTTCAAAGTCAGTGGGAAAGAGAGAAAAGCCCTCTCCTCTGACCAGAATGTGGGACACCTAGTGAAGGAAGAAAGAGAGCACTATAGTTCTATACAGATTCCCCTCTAGGGCAGAGGATAAAGGCGTTTCTACACCGTTTCTCATACAAGATATTCCTTTTTTTTTTTGTCTTCCTGAATTCCTTTTTTTATTTTATTTTTTTATTGTGTTACATGTATACATATCTTCCCATTGCTTCCCCCAGGATATTCTATAAGACAGTATTCCGTGTACTATTTTCCAACTTACATCCACCCTAGTTTCCATCCTTGATATCTGGGGAGTCAAGGAACCCTGGCTTCTTGTTCTAGCTTGGCTTTAGGAAAGTCAGGAAAAACCACCTTCCTCTGTACTTGCCCACCTCACTCCCCCCAAACAATCTATTTCCTTTTGGCCTCAGCTAGCCAATGAGTGTAGCTTAACCTAATATACTACTCTTGGCAGTAGCACCACCAGCCTGAGAATAAATACTAGTAAAGAGTGAATTTCCTTAATGTATGTATTGGTTTTCTATTGTTTGGATGTTTCACAATTTGTTTATCCATTCACTAATTGAATGACATCTTGATTGCTTCCAATTCTTGACAATTATAAGTAAAGCTGCTATAAACATGAAGATTTTTGCATAGCCAATAAGTTTTCAACTCATTTTGGTAAAAACCAAGGAATGTAATTGCAGGATCACCTGGTAAGACTGCTTTGTTTTTAAAAACGCATTAAAATTCATCACCAAAACCAAAGGTTATCCAGATTTTCTCCTATGTTATCTTCTAGAAATTTCATTATTTTGCATCTTAAATTTACATCTGTGATTGGTTTTGAGTCCATTGAGGCCCTAGCCAGCAGCCAGGGAAGGGAGGACCTAGCATAAAGCCAGCAGCTGGGAAAGGGAGGCCCCAGCTGGAGCCAGAAGGCCCCATTGGCTCTGATTGCTGGCCAGGCCTAAGGACCCTACCTGTACATTAACTTCATGCACTGGGCCTCTAGTAAGGTTAATATCCAGATTTCTGTCTCGATGTGTGGATGTACACTTGTTTTAGTATTGTTTGCTGAAAAGACTTACCACCATTGGATTGTGAAAGTTTCCAGAACATAGGGAACTTACTTCTTTCCTCCTGAACCCCAAGGCCACAGTTGACTATACTTGTGAAGATAAGATCTCTGGGTTCTCTTTTGTGTTCCATTGATTTTGTCTTTTTATTTTTTTCCACACTGTATTGCTGACTAGTTTTACAGTAAGACTTGAAGTTGAATGGTTTCAGTCTTTATTTTGTTCTATATTGTGCTGGCTATTCTGGATTTTCCATATTTCCATTTAAACTTTAGAACCAGTTTGCCATATCCACAGAGTTACCTTGCTGGGGATTTTGATTTGGATTCATTAAATCTGTAGTTTAAGTTGAGAAAAACTGACATTTTAACAAGATAAGTCTTCCTTTTCATAAGCATGTACTATGTTTCCATCTGTTTAGATATGCTTTAATTTCTTTCATCAGTTTTGTGGTTTTCCTCATCAGATCTTAAATATTATTCTAGATTTATATCCAAGTATTTTTCTTTTCTGTGCAAATATAAGCAGTGTTGTACATTGTATTTCAAGTTCTGCTTGTCATTGCTGATATATAGGAAAGTAACTGCCTTCTTTATCTTGCAACCTTGGTATAATTCAGAGGTCGGCAAACTCATTAGTCAACATAGCCAAATATCAACAGTTCAACCATTGAAATTTCTTTGAGAGCCAAATTTTTTAAATGTAAACTACTTCTAACGCAACTTCTTCAAAATAGACTTGCCCAGACTGTGGTATTTTGTGGAAGAGCCATACTCAAGGGGCCAAAGAGCTGCATGTGGCTAGTGAGCTGCAGTTTGCTGACCACAGGTATAATTGCCTGTTAGTTTCAGGAGGTTTTTTCAATTCTTTGGGATTTTCTACATAGATAATCATGGCATTGTGAACAAAGAGAGTTTTATTCCTCCCCAATCTGTATACCTTTTATTTTCTTTTTTTGTCTTTTTTTTTTTTTTTCCCCTTGCTTAGCTGGTTAACCACACAGATGTCTGGGCTTTTACCCCAGCTCTACTGAAGCTGGACCACTGGGGTCACGGCTTACCCATCTGTATTTTTTATTGATTTCAGAGAGGAAGGGAGAGGGAGAGAGAGAAACATCAGTGATAAGAGAGAATGATTGATTGGCTATCTCCTGCACACTCCACACTAGGGATTGAGCCCACAACCCGAGTATGTGCCCTGACAAGGAATCAACTGTGACCTCCTGGTTCCAAGGTTGACACTCAGCCACTGAGCCACGTCAGTTGGGCTGACCATCTGTATTTTAACAAGCTACTCAGGTTTAGGGATTGTTCCATTTCACACTCCTGTGTTCTTGCTGGGCATGTCACAGGCCTTTTCCTTGTTGGGAGCATCCTGAAAGTTTCCAGAACATAGGGAACTTCCTTCTTTCCTCCTGAACCCCAAGGCCACAGAGCAATTATTCTGTGAGACTCACTGGGTACTTGACTTGGGCCACAGAGTTTCCTTTTCTTGTCTTTACAGCATTATCTAGAACCTCCATCAAGATATCTGTTGAATAGGAATGGTATAAAGAGACATCCTTGTCCTGTTGTTGATCTTAGAGGGAAAGCACCTAATTTCTTACCACTGAGTATGGTGTTAGCCGTAGGCTTTTTGTAGATAATTCTTTACAAGCTAAGGAAATTCCCTTCTCTCTGTAGTTTGCTGAGAGTTTTGATCATGAATAGGTGTTGAGTTTTGTCAAATGCTTTTTCTATAGCTGTTGATGTTATCATGACTTCTCTTCTTCAGTTTTGTCTTTTTTTTCTTCAGATTTTAATTTCCACTACTTGTCAGTTAATAATTTGTATGAAGGCAAAAGTTTTACTTTACTCTCTGTCTTTTGAGTTCTATGTCATGCTTAAATGCTTCCCCCTACAGCATTATAAATAGAAATATCATCCACTTTACTAATATTCTTATGATTTTACTTTTCACGTTTACATCTTTGAGCTTATTTGGAACAAAATATTAGACGAAGAATAGGGTTTTTTCCCCCTATGGCTAGCAGCTGTCCCAGTTGGATTCAGTTTTTAATGGATGTAGATAATAGAGAGATAGCAAACCCAGACAAAGAAAACTGTGGACATGGAAATATTTCAATGACAAATGTAGTTTGGTTTCAGTTAAAGCATATAAAACATGGAAGGCAGCATTAGGAGATGGGACTGGAAAGATGGGACTACAATGTAGAGAATACTGGGTAGTCAGCAACAAGCAGTTAAGGCCTTTAAAATAGAAGAAGCAACATGCTGAAGACCATGTGTTACCAAAACCATCTGAGTGTAGAATAGTTTTGGAGCAGGTGAACTTGAGGAGGAGAAGTAGGGGGAGTCTTGCCTTCTGAGTGAAAATACAGGAGAAAAGCAAAGACAACTGAATGGATATAGATGACAAAATTGTTGTAGAACCAGAAGCTAAGTAGCTTAGGGTTTTGCTCATGCCATATGTGGAGAAGGAGGGTGTGTAGGAGGAGAAGGCAGCTAAATGAAAGGATGCATGGACTTGCTTTGAATGCATTTTGATTAAGTTAGTGGGCCTGTCAGGTGGTGTAAAGAAATAGCATATGGAAATGTGAAGTCTATTTTGGGGGAAGAGGTCAGCCTAGAGATCTAATTTTGGGAATCAGTAGCATAGAGTTGAAGCTTTGAGTAGATGAGACTCCCCACAAAAACCAGGAGTGAAAACAAAAGTCAGTCTTGTGAATACTTGGTTTTCAGAATTTAGAGAAGGCAGAATTGGTGAGGAAAAAGCCATGTATGAAGGAGGAGGAAAGCCAAGGAAGAGGCATATGGTGCATGACATATCCTCTTCACCTTCTCTTTATTTTTTTAAATAGGAAATGGACCCTCAGGGATCTGCCTTTCTTATATGTTATCAGGCTACCGACCATACTTATCATCAGAAGCAGTACATCCAAATACAATCTTACAGAGTAAATTACAAGAAGCAAGACATCTTTCCCTTGTTGATCAGGTATTATTTCAATGCTTTTAATTTTTTTATACTGAAAAAAGATTAGTTCAGCTTATATAAGCATTATATTTAATTGAAAATCCTTTATTCTAATAACACTATCATTTTAATTTTAGATTTGTAATACATTCTGCTTACTTTTATTTATTTTCCTGATTTGATAAGAGTAGAATTTCCCATATGATTTCCTGAAAAAGTTTTAATAGGTGCTGTATGCTCAAATGAGTTTGAAAAGGGCTGCCTTTTATTACTGCAGTGTCACTGTAGACACATGAAGGCATATTAGCATGTTAAAGTCATCTTCAAATTTTGCAGTAAAAGGATCAGATTAGATTTTTTGAAACCTAACCTTTCCCATATTTGACCAAAGATTGTTAAGATGTCAAGAGACACCAATGTTGTACAGCACACTCTCTGGGAAATGCTGGGTTAGAGTAATGGCCTTCACTTTTGTTATAATAGTAGTGGTTTGTGTTTTTCTTTTTTCAAACTCTATCTGCCACCTTTTTTTTTTTTTTTTTAATTCATTCAGGACTTAGAATACTTGTCTGAGGGCCTTGAAGGCCGATCATCCAATCCAGTTGCAGTACTCTTTGACACACTTCTTCATCCAGATGCTGACTTTGGGAAGGACTATCCATCTGTTTTGCATTGGAAATTAGAACAACATCATTATATCCCTCACTTAGTTCTTGGTAAAGGCCCACCTGGTGGAGCTTGGCACGTGAGTATACAATTTTCTTAGCATTTCAGTCTGGCCTATTATATCTTATTAATAAGAAAATTTTGATTCTTAGACATTATGATATAATGTTATATAAACTGAATTGTTATCTGGAGTTTTAATCCTAATTAATTTGATGTGGGTAATTCTAGAAGTTAAGCCAAATTTGATTACTTGTATTCTTAGAATAAGCACTTTTTCTATATCATTTTATAAGATTTAGTAGAGGCCCGTTGCATGAAGATTTGTGCAATAGGTCTTTCTTCTCCTGGCTGCTCGCACCCGGGACCCAAGCCTTTGGCTTGGCTTCTCCACTCCGGCCATAGCGAGGGTTGGTTTTCTGCTCCAGTCATAGCGGAGAAGCCAAGCCTCTTCAGTCTTCAGTCTTTGCTTGTGTCTGTTTATGCAAATTAACACACCATCTTTTGTTGGGTTAATTTGCATACTCACTCCTGCTTGGCTGATGGTCATCGTGGAGGTATGGTCAATTTGCATATTTCTCTTTTATTAATATTTCATAGTCAAAGTACTTTTAATTATTTATTTTAGAATTTACAAAATTTCACACTATTTCATACCGATATCCATTATTTCTCTCTATTTTCAGGATCTTAAGTGACAAATGTAAAAGAATAAACTTGTGTTAGCTTGCTTGAGCTGTTATAACAAACTACCATAGACCAGATGGCTTAAATAACAAACACTATTTCTCACAGTTTGGAAGCTGTGATGACCAGGATCAAGGTGCCAGTATACTTACTTTGTGATTAGGGCTCTTCTCCTGGTTTGCAGACAGCTGCTTTCTTGCTGTGTCCTCATATGGCAGTGATAGCATGATCTGTCTTCCTCCTATAAAGCCATTAATCTTGACATAAGCCCCCTCCCCACCACTTCCCCATGTGACCTCATCTTAGGCTTAATGACCTCCAAAAGGCTCCACCTGCAAATGTCTTCCCACTGGGTGTTAGAGTTTCCCTTGGAATTTGGAGGTGGCACAGTGTAGTCTGAAGCATAGCCAGAGAACTGATAACATAAAGAGGCAGTACATTTCATTAGAGGCAGCAACTAATAATTATTGTTTATGCTGTCCTTAGCAGCCAATATAGTATCTAGTGTGCTGAGAATGCTCATTTGTTATATAAATATTAAATAAATTTGCTGTTATGAACTACAGACATCATGAAAATTTTAACATTAAATATCAAATTTTAAGTAGACTTCAAAAAAAGCCTATAATAAAAGCCTAATATGCTGTTTGGTTGTCTATTCAACCAAAGTATAATATGCTAATGATAAGCTAAGGCCACTCAATCGCTCACTATGATGTGTACTGACCACCAGGAGGCAGAGAGTTGACTGGTCAACCAGTGGCTATAATGTGAACTGTCCACCAGGGGACAGGCACTCTGACTGGTTGGTTAATTTGCTGCTGGGGTCCGGCTGATAGGGACTGAGCGAGACAAGCTGGACATGCCCTGGAGGCCTCCCACAATCCCTCCCCGGCTGGCCAACCTCCTGCATCCTTCTCTGGCCCTATTGTGCACCAGTGGGGTCCCTCAGCCTGGCCTGCACCCTCTCACAATCTGGGACCCCTCAGGGGATGTTGGAGAGCCAGTTTGGGCCTGATCCCACAGGCCAGGCCTAGGGACCCCACTAGAGCATGAATTTGTGCACTGGGCCTCTAGTGTTCCTTTTATTAGTGTAATGTTTTGTCTAAAAGTTATTTACATTTAATTTATTAAGTGGGAGCCAATTAGGGATGCTCATCCTTGCCTTGGTGTCCAGGGATTTTGTGAGGGGTTAGCCATGCAAGCCAGCAGCTCCCATGTCATTGGCCTCTGACTGGTCCCTGCCTCCCAGAGCAAACAGTGGTGTTTACCATAATCCCATGTAAAGGTAAATGTGCACGGCCAACTGGTGCAGCATGGCCCAGGCTCTGGCACTCAGAAAACACTGATCAGGTGGAATATTCCAAGGGTCAGAGGATGTCTCCCAGGAGGTGACCAGTTCTGAACACAGATCTTTCTTAGTAATATGCAGGGCTAACGTCGTATGAGCCTGTTAATCCTTTTCTGCAGCACCCTGGTGAGTTTTTATTGAACAAATAGCTTGCTTATTCTGCTTAGAATAGTCTCCCTTTCTAACAATGTATCCCACAAATTCTGCTTGTGTCCTTGAAGAAATAGCCTCTTTCGGTATGCTCCTATAGTACCCTTTGATATACTGTCTCCATGACTGCAGGCATCATGGCATACAGGTTGCATAGGGAGAGAAAAAAAAGTTGATTGGGAGAAAAATGAACAGATCAAGGGACTAGGTCTTGCAACCAAGACCTGGTGTAGTGGGAATAAAGTTGAGAGGTTGTTGACAGAAAGTAGAATACAGTGCTTTAAGGTTTTTGAGTTCAAGATGAGATGATTATGTGGCTGCAGATAACTTTTGACATATAATAAATTTTTTAAAGTAATTTAAAAATATATATATTTCATTGATTTTCTACAGGGAGAAAGGGAGAGGGACAGAGAGCCAGAAACATCGATGAGAGAGAGACATCGATCAGCTGCCTCCTGCACGCCCCCCACTGGGGATGTGCCCGCAACCAAGGTACATGCCCTTGACCAGAATCGAACCTGGGACCTTTCAGTCCGCAGACTGATGCTCTATCCACTGAGCCAAACCAGTTTCGGCTATAATAAGTTCTTAACAGCTCCCCTTCTGATGGTCCTAGTTTTCCATCTTGGTTCTGATCCAAGTCCCAGGCCCAGTTTGCCTTAAAGCATTGGCAGCTTGCTGCAATCTCTCCTTTGGTGATGTGTCACAAATTAGCTTCATAAGGCCTAACACTTAACAAGCGTTCTATAAATGTTGGCCATTTAGACACAGGCAAGAGAGTTAAGGGAAAAGAAGCCATAGTTGAGAGAATTGTAAAAGAGGTCATTGAGAACACTGGGACACGTGCTGGTGGCCCTTGCTTTGTCCTGAGCAAAACAGAAGAAAAGAGGGCACGGGAGCTTGAAGGCGGCATAGCATTAGCAGTGAGTCTGTTCTTAATCAGGCCACCACTGCTGCTTTTTCTTGTTCTAGAAAGAGGTGCTGCTTTAGCCGAACCAGCTTAGACTTAGTAATTATAATTAATGCAGGGAGGCTATTGTGCTGTCCATTAAAAAAGTATTAATAATAATAAAATGAAAAGACATCTAAAAGTGTGGAAATGGCCTCAGTGGTTGACTCAACCCATGAGCCAGGAAGTCACGGTCTGACTCCCAGTCAGGGCACATGCCCAGGTTGCAGTAGGAGGTAGCCGATCAAAGATTCTCTCATCATTGATGTTTCCAGCTTCTGTCTCTCTCCCTTCCTCTTTCTGAAATTAATAAAAACATTTAAGAAAATAATAAAGTTGGAAATAAACTCTTTTCCTTTTGTTTAAAAGGTGAAAATATCCATTTGTTTCACTAAAATATCTACATCTGAATTATCATGTTGATTATAGGCCAAAACTATTAACATTGTGCAGGCACCGGGTAGTATTATAAATTTGTTCTGTAAATGTATAACTATATGAAAGAAGAATATAGATACTATCAAATGATGTAAGTATTATTTGAAAGTTTATTGGAATAAACTTAGACAGGTAGTTTATATAACCATTTAGGACTCCTTTGAGCTCTCCTGATCCAGACTCTTAAAGTTCATAGATGGGTTTGGTTAAAAAACAACAAAAACTCCATGTTACCTGTGTTTTTTGATTGTACTTTTTTTTTTATCCAAATAGAATATGGAAGGCTCCATGTTGACAATCAGCTTTGGGAATTGGATGGAGCTCCCTGGACTTAAATTTAAAGACTGGGTGACTAGCAAACGAAGGTAAATATCTAACTATCACAATTCTTTGGTTGCAATGGGAAGAGTGTCAGCAAATTTCAAGGTACCTGTCTTAGATGAGTAATACAGATGTCTGTGTCTCTCTCATCAGAAGCCTCTGCAGCAGGGATTCTGAGCTGTTCCCCTAGCGCTGCCCCAGATGCAACAGAGGTCAGGAGGGGCTTGTTTATAGGCTGAGTTCCGACTACTCTGCTAAGCATGGATTTATCCTATCCTGTTAAACCACGGTTTACTTTCTCATCTACCCACATATCCTTTCCACACTCAGTCACTTATTTTTATGAGTGGATAAATTCATGTATACATAGTTCATGTGTACATATGTTTGACATTCAAACTAGATGAGTGCATATGATTAATCATTTAGAGTGATGGAATAAACTAGAATTGATGGTGTGATTGGCTACTTAGATATAAAGGTAAATATTTAGGAGGAAATATTAATTGAGTAACTGAGAAGAAATCTCAACTTGGAAGAATATAAGTTTGTTTATTTTGGGAGAAAGAACCTAAATTTTAAGAAGAAAAATTGAAAAGCCCTATTGTTTTCAAGGATAGTAATATTAAATAGGAATTACTAATTCAGAGATTCTATCTAATTTGACTGCTCAGGAAAACATTTCATTCCTGCAAATGAAAGCAGGAAGTTACTTAACTTTTGTTAGAACAGGGCTGTACCATTTGAATGCTTGACTTCTTGCTTTATAGAATCCACATAATCCACAGAAATTATCCTTTATTTGACAAGATTTAAGAAGAGCAAATTTAGACCAGCATTGTAATTGAAATTAAACTTATCACATATTCTTTTTGGGTTTTAAAAAAATAATTGTATATGGATTTGACATATAAAGTTGCAAAATCAGGCAAGTTGTACAAGTTCCTGATTTTCATAGGTCAGTAAATAAAACTGCTCAACATTCTTCGCTTTATTATGTGAGTAAGAAAGGAACTTCATGACTCTTTACCAGAATGTTTGTCATTCTTAAGTGGAGATTATTCAGTACAGAATTACTATCACCTTTAGTTCTTGCCTTTGCATCGTGTTAAAAGAAGGAAGATTCTTAAATCTCTAGAGGTTGACTCTATAACCTGATGTAACCCTGGTCATTACAAATTAGCTGTCAATTTCCTAGTCTGTAAAATGGAGATCATAATAGTAACTACTACATAAGAGTTTCTGCAAAAACCAAAAGTTAATATGCTTTAAATCTTAATTACTATAATTATTAAACGTTAAGAAGAAAACTGTTTTTTTAACTTTTTCCAAAAACAAATTATAATGAATTATGTAAAGTGATTTGGTTTGTTTTTCCTGCTATTTATCTCTAATTGGGGCACAGTGTTTGGGGGTGCTAATGCCCATTGCTTTAAATTCCAAGTGGAAGACGAAAGATGTACTAATTTACTTTTTCATAAAAATATTTTACTTATATATCTGAGTAAGAAAAAACACAGAAATGTCATATTATTTACTTAGACGTAAGCTAATTTTATTTTCAGAAGACTGATCTGACGTATTTTTGGTCATTAGGAAAATAGAAAGCACCTTACTAAAAATTGTGTTAGAGTGGAATATATTAATCTAGGTGATTATCAACCCTTTTTATCTCATGACACACATAAACTACTAAAATTTTGTGGCACACCAAAATTATGTTTTGCTGATCTGAAAACAAAAGGGTGTAATTTTGGTTCATTCACATCAGTTGGCTATGTTGTGTTGGCTACTGTCATTTTTTTTTTTTTTTTACTTGACTAAGGGAAGAGTTCTGTGCCCCTGACTAAATAAATAGTCAGGTCCTGCATAGTTTAAAAATTTAGGGTTTATTCCAGTTAAAAATTGCTGACTTAGACTGCAGAACAAAGACTCAACAGTAGAGGTATAAACTGAAATACTTAGATTACTATTGTAACTTAGACTGTAAAGGAGTCTAATGATCACATATCCATATTTTAATCGCTTTGTTCACTGATAAAAGCAGCCAATCTGAAAAAATAGTGGAGAAGCAGGCATGCATTACCTAGTCTCTATCCTCAGGAGGCTTCCTCTTTTTAACTAAAGTTTTCTTTGTAAGGGGTTAAGATCTTAGATAGCTAAGACAGTTAAGGGGAATTTAAAAGATGTAATAGCTTACTGATAGAGAAGTAATAATCACAGAAACAAAGTCCTGTTCTCATAGGATATTTTCCTTTTCCTTTTCCAGGAACCTAAAAGGGGATCGAGTTATGCCAGAGGAGGTAGCTCACTACTATAAACATTATGTGAAAGTCATGGGTCTTCAGAAGAACTTCAGAGAGAACACTTATATTACCTCTGTGTCGAGACTCTACAGAGACCAGAAGGAGGATGGTGGTCAGGATGGAGCTATTCCAGCACAGCATTTGCTGATGGAAAAATCCAAGTTTATCAAGAAAAACTGGGAGATCCGGGGCTATCAACGAGTAGCAGATGGTTCCCATGTTCCCTTCGGTCTCTTTGCTGAGAATGTCGTTCTGGCAACGGGAACATTGAACTCTCCTGCCCGTCTGGAGGTGGAAGGGGAAGATTTTCCTTTTGTGTTTCATTCACTGCCTGAATTTGGAGCGGCTGTGAGTAAAGGAAAGTTGCGAGGCAAAGTGGACCCAGTGTTAATTGTAGGCTCTGGGCTCACTGCAGCTGATGCAGTACTGTGTGCTTACAACAACAACATCCCTGTGATTCATGCATTTCGAAGACGAGTAACTGATCCAAGTTTAATTTTCAAGCAGCTTCCTAAAAAGCTGTATCCAGAATACCATAAGGTCTATCACATGATGTGTATGCAGTCATGTTCTGCAGATTCTAGCCCTTTACCTGATTACACCAGTTTTCCTGAGCACCATGTGCTTTCCTTTAAGTCGGACATGAAGTGCACTCTTCAGAGTGTGTCTGGATTGCAGAAAATATTTAAACTTTCTGCAGCAGTAGTACTGATAGGCTCTCATCCCAATCTGTCTTTTCTGAAAGAGCAAGGCTGTTACCTGGGCCACAACTTGGGCCACCCAATCACTTGTAAGGGTAATCCTGTGGAAATAGATGCATACACCTATGAGTGTGTTAAAGAAGCCCATCTTTTTGCATTGGGTCCTTTAGTTGGAGATAATTTTGTTCGATTTTTAAAGGGAGGGGCACTAGGTGTTACACACTGTTTAGCAACAAGACAGAAGAAAAAGCATTTATTTGTTGAAAGAGGAGGAGGAGGCGGGGTAGCTTGAAGCAGGTTTACAAGTAATTTATATGGACAGTTTACCACTGAAGATTTTTAACTTTTTGCAGTGTATTGGCTTGAATTTCTGGTTTGATTTAACTGGAGAGTCTCAGGCAATAGTAACTTTTTAAAAGTTATAGAACTTGGTGTAACTTTACTTCATGGCATACATAAATTAATTACCAAAATTCTGTAGCACACCAAAAAATAGATTTTTGCTGATCTGACAAAAACATAAGTAGATATATTTTTTAATATCTTTTTTTAAAAATTTATTTCAGAGAGGAAGGGAGCAGAGAGAGAGAGAGAGAGAGAGAGAGAGAGAGAGAGAAATATCAATAATGAGAGAGAATCGACCAGCTGTCTCCTGCATGCCTCATACTGGGGATTGAGCCCACAACCTGGGCATGTGCCCTGACTGGGAATTGAACTGTGACCTCCTGGTTCATAGGTCCACACTCAACCACTGAGCCATATCGGAAGGGAAAAAATAGGTATAATTTTGATTTTTAAAAACAAATAGTAATTACTACCCTTTTTTGCTCTGGTAATTTTTTTTTTTAGAGAGATGGAGGAAGAGGAGGAGGAGAGAAATAGATAGGTGGCCTCCTGCACGCACCCTGACCAAGAATCAAACCTGCAGCCTTCTGGTGCAATGGATAACACAAAACAACTGAGCAACACTGGCCATGGCTCCAAAGTGACTTTAAAAAATCAGGTGCCTATACTTGTATGGAAGGATTTCTGATACCAAGAATCTACCAATTAGACTCAACCTTATTATGCAATATGGCTGATAAGATGCAACACTATTGTATGACGTATTTATGGTTCAAGACAGGACATTCACACTGAACAGTTATTGTGTTGACTGTTGTCATTTTTAAATTTGACAATCTAAAGGAAAAGAAGCCAGTGCCCCTGACTAGATAGGTAATGCATATTTTAAAAATTCTTACAGCACACTGGCTCAAAAACTACTGCTGTAAAGTGCCAGAGGTGCCACTGTCAGATGTGCAAATTTGGTATTCCTTTAAGCTCTCAATTAAAATACTCTTTTCTTCCAAGAAGTACTTTTTGTGATCTTGTTTATTTATTATGATTGATGCCAAAACATTGTAACCTGAATCTATAAAACAAAACTGTCATTAGGCTAGAAATCATCCTCACCATATATTGGGTCATCTTGCTACTCACAGGTGGTCCAAAGCCCAGCCTCAGCTTGCTCTGTAGCTTGTTAGAAGCATAGATGCTTGGGCCCCACCCTAGACTTAGTGCATCAGAAACTGAATCTCAGCAGTATCCTCAAGGAATGTGTGTGCTCGTTAAAGGCTGAGACAGGGTCTAAAAGAAAATGGGATATGAAGTGGGGTGGGATAGGAGGCATTTATAACTCAGGTTCTATTTTGAAATTAACAATTGTATAAATTAATTTATCAAATATGCGGATCTTCTAAATATATTTTTTATTATTGAAAACTTGACAGATACTTTACATTCTTAGCTGATAATACTTTAAACAGTTCAATAATGGCATATACTTAGACATCTAAGAACTTGCCAAGCTGAGACCAGTTTGGCTCAGTGGATAGAGCATCGGCTTGCGGACTGAAAAGTCCCAGGTTTGATTCCGGTTGTGGGCATGTACTTTGCTTGCGGGCACATCTCCACTGTGGGGCATGCGGGAGGTGTCTGATTGATGTCTTTCTCTCATCGATGTTTCTGACTTTCTCCCTTCCTCTCTGTAAAAAAATCAATAAAATATATATATATGTAAAAAAGAACTTGCCAAGATATTTTTTAGATATTCTCTACTTAACATAATACTTTGCAATTTAGTAAATTTTTAATGGGACTACTTATTCCTGTGTGAACACTGGCTTAATTTCTGTTTAAGTTCTTCTAATATTATTATACCATTTGGGTACTGCCATAATTATTAAAGACTAAAGTTGAAAATAAGGTTAAAATTCGTCTTCCATTCCATGATTAAATTGAACTCTGTTCACAGATGACAAGTTTCTAAGATTACTTACTGAATTGTATGCTTTCTTATTTATTTAGATGTGCTTAATGTTTGTATTTCCATACAAATCCCCAGAATTTTAGTGTTAGACAAAAAGTCCTCTGAAGTTCTCTATAGCAAATAATTTCTCAGTCTTTCTCTAGTCTTTTTCTCTTTTTTGGTAGAATTTATTTCATTTGGAATGTGTTTATTGAATACCTAATTCTATTTTTTCTTAATATCAGAAAATGGACTAAAGTGCTAATATTTTTCTGTCCATATTTTTGCAATGTTATGTGCTCACAGGATAATTCACTTAAAATCTATTTAGAACATCCTTGCCTCTACAACCTAGCTGTTTGATAAACTAGTGAACTCTTACATTTTTGATATGTATGATTTAATGATTTTTAGAAATGATGAGATGCAGCTTTTGTTTATTATGGTAACTTTTCATATGAATGTTACCTCTACTGGAAATTGTGCACTATCCTGAGAACATTGGGTTGAGCACTCTCGCTGGCCTGTTCTTTTGAGCACTGAATGAATTGGATTGGATGTTTTTCTTAATGTCACTTCTAAATTGAAATGACTTTGTTATAAAGATGGTTTCTAGGCAAGGCTAAGAACTGTTAACATCTCCTTGACTCAGAAGTTTACTCTTATTCATCTTCCATGAAGATCCAGCAATGGCACAAATTAATTTTTGGGTCATTTTCCAGGTGTGCTCTAACACCTACAAAAGTAGGCTTGTGAGGTGTCAGAATCATGTGACCCCAGGAAGCTTTCAGTGAGCATCAAAACCCTGTTCTACTTCCTGGGACATGCGCACTGACCCTCAGATGGATAAAAGGACTCTACCGTAATTCTAGTGTGCGGCTAAGTTCTTACATTACAAACCTTGAAAGCAAAGACTTTTTTTTTCTTATCATGTCCCTTTAAAGCAGAAAGAAGACCTGCAGTCACTCTCTGGCCGTTGGCTCAGGAACGACTCCTGCATAATGGAAAAGAAGACCATTAAAAAAGAAAAGAAAAGAAGACCATTGTTCTGATACACCTACAGCCTTTTAATCTGTCCAGTGGGAGGAGCAAGGTGCAGAACACTGGACATGTTATGCCACTGTTTTGTAGGAAAGTACTGAAAGATGATATGCATAGAAATTTGAATAGGCATTAAAATCTCTGGAAAGATGTAAGAAATGAGTATTGTATATTTTTTTCTGAGGAACCAATAGCTGGGACTGGTGGAAGGGAGTCTTTTTAATCCTTACCCTTTTGTCTTTTTTAGAATTATGAAATGTGACAAACTACTCGATAAAACTGAATTGGAAAATGGAAAAGAAATTACTGTAAGAAATGAGATAGTCATCTGTTATCATTTGTACTTTACAATAATAACTTAAACACTGACAATCAAATGGCAGCATAGGTAAATACCTGAACTTGCTGCCATGCACAATCAAATAAAAAATACAACTAAAAGACTAAACAAATATCATCCAGAACCATGGGAAGGCAGGCTGAGTGGAAATTTTACAACTAGAAGGAAAGAGAAGTGTATTGAGTCCAGTAGGAGGTACAGAGATGTGGAAGTCTGGACGTATGGAGGTGCACATGAAAGGGGCTGGCAGCTGGGTATTGGCAGCTGCTGTTGTCTTTTTCAATTGGGAGGGAGATACAAGTTCCTGACTGCTCTGAGCTCCAGTTCTGGGAGAGACTTTGGGGACCCAGACTCATATGGAGACAAACTGGACTGTCCGGCCAAAACCGGTTTGGCTCAGTGGATAGAGCGTCAGCCTGCGGACTGAAAGGTCCCAGGTTTGATTCCAGTCAAGAGCATGTACATTGAGTGGGGTGCGTGCAGGAGGCGGCTGATCAATGTCTCTTTCTCATCGATGTTTCTAACTTTCTATCCCTTTCCCTACCTCTCTGTGAAAAATCAATAAAATATATTAAAAAAACAAAAAAAATGTACTGTCTGGCATCAGGCCAGAATGTGAGGGTGGCTTTCAGAGGTGCTTGCAGTGATCACTGTTCCTGCATGGTGCCGCAGGACACAGACCTGGGGCCTCTTTGGTGCAGGGCTGATGGGCAGCATTGCTGTTTGCTCTGCCCTGGTTAGTCCGAGACTCTGCCCCATCCAATTTACAACCCCACCCAAGCTGTGTACAGAGGCTTTTGCATAATAATGGTCTGGCCTTTCTCCTCCTAAAAGCCTGTCAAACTGCAGCTAGGTCAGAGAGCCCCAGGGCCTTCAAAAGAAGACTCAAGGCTGGACAGCAGCTTGCATTGCTTCACAGCTGGGCCTCATCTGGGCACCTCCAAACACCAAACAAAAAGAATAAATCTGCAGATCTCTCCATAGCTCCTGCTGGGTGGCCTCAGGCAGTGGCTGACTTTGCACCTACTTGGAGATCCAAGAGACAGTGGTCAGAGTGAGACCCAGATTACAACTCTTCATACCATAAGAGATACATTTGGGACAAACTCATGGAGAACCAAAGCCCCATTAAAGCAAGTCCTGCCCCTGAAGGATGTCTCCAACACAGAAGTTCTCCCATTGTAGACACAACTGGTCCTCACAGCCAATTGGCCAGGAGGTCAATTCCTCCCAGTGATACTAACAGCAATCAAGGCTTAACTACAACACTGTGCACACAGCCCCTAAAGGAGTGCACCAAGAGTGTCCACCTCAGGTAATTAGGGAGGCTGAGCCACTGGGCCCAATAGGACACCATGCACACAAAGCCACTCTATCAACACAGGGAAGCAGCCAAATTGTGGAGATAAACAGGTCACAAAGGAAAGAAATAGAGGAAAGCAAACTACTGGATATAGAGTTCAAAACCACAGTTATAAGGTTCCTCAAGGATCTTCTAAAAACCTCTGAGATATATAGAGAAAGTCTCAAGGACATGAAAAAGGATCAGTTAGAAATTAAGCATATACTGACTGAAATAAAGAATAATATAGAGATCCAAAAGTAGACTAGATGATCCCAAGAATCAAGTCAAATATTTGAAATACGAAGAAGCAAAAAAACACCCAACTGGAAAATCAAAAGGAAAAAAGAATACAAAAATATGAAGATAGTGCAAGGAGCCTCTGGGAGAACTTCAAGTGTATGAACATCCTAATTATAGGAGTACCAGAAGAAGAGAGAGCAAGATATTAAAAACCTATTTGAAGAAATAAAGACATAAAACTTCCCCTATGTGGTGAAAGAAATAGACTTACAAGTCCAGGAAGCACAGAGAACCCCAAACAAGAGGAATCCAAAGAGGACCACACTAAGGCACATCATAATTAAAATGCCACAGGCAAAGGACAAAGAATATTAAAAGCACCCTAACCAGTTTGGCTCATTGGATAGAGGGTTGGCCTGTGGACTCAAGGGTCTCAGGTTTGATTCAAGGGCATGTACCTCAGTTGCAGGCACATACGCAGTGGGTAGTGTGCAGGAGGCGGCTGATCGATGTTTCTCTCTCATTGATATTTCTAGCTCTCTATCCCTCTCCCTTCCTCTCTATAAAAAACAATTAAGTATATTTAAAAAACATATATTAAAAGCAACAAGAGAAAAATAGTTCCCTACATGGGAGTCCCCATATGACTGTCAGTTGATTTCTCAACAAAAACTGCAGGCCAGAAGGGAATGGCAAGAAATATTCAAAGTGATTAATAGCAAGAACCTACAACCAAGATTACTCTACCAGGCAAGGCTATCATTAAGAACTGAAGGTCAGATAAAGAGCTTCACAGATAAGAAAAACCTAAAGGAGTTCATCAATGCCAAACCAGTATTATATGAAATTCTGAAGGGTATTCTCTAAGAAGTGGAAGAAAAAGGTAAAGGTAAAAATTATGAACAAGAGACAAGAAAAAAAAAAAATGGCAGCGGGATAGATGGATGTGTCCCGACCCTTGTACCTGAGCAGACCGACATAACAGCTGAGGGTCGCACTGGCAGTGTTTGTTGGTGAATTAAGGGACAGTTATACTCCAGGAGAAGGTGGGGGACTGCTGGACGGGGCTCCCCTGACTGGGTAGCCCACACTGCTGCTGGGTTTTTCTAACTTTAAATGTAAATGTATTAAGTGCTCCAATCAAAAGACATAGGGTAACGGATTGAATAAGAAATATAACCCATATACTAGCTGTCTATAAGAAACCCACCTTAGAAAAAAAGATGCATACAGACTGAGCGTGAGGGGATGGAAAATGGTTTTTCAGGCAAATGGAAATGAAAAAAAAAATCTGGGGTAGCAATACTTACATCTCACAAATTAGATCTCAAAGTGAAGGACTTAACAAGAGATAAGGAAGGCCACTTCATAATACTAAAGGGAGCAATCCAACTAGAAGAAATAACTCTGGTAACATATATCCACGGAATAAAGGAGCACCCAAATACATTAAAACAAACAAACAAAAACACACAAAAAAGCTCCTGGAGGACATCAAGGGAGAGATTGACAGCAATATAATCATAGTAGGATACTTCAATACCCCACTATCACCATTGTACAAATCCTCTATAAACAAAAAATCAACAAAGAAACATCAATCCTAAATGACTCACTAGACCAGATGGAATTAATTGATATCTTTAGAACATTTCACCCCAAAGCCACAGAATATACATTCTTCTCAAGTGCACATGGGTCATTTTCAAAGATAGACCATATGTTGGGTCACAGGCAAAGTCTCTTCAAATTCAAGAAGATAGAAATCATATCAAGCATCTTCTCAGATCACAGTGGCATAAAACTGGAAATCAACTACAATAAAAACAATCCAAAGAAATCAAACACATGGAGACTAAACAGCATGCTATTAAACAATTATTGTGTAACTGAAGAGATCAAGGAAGAAATAAAAAAACATCATGGCAACAAAAATTCATCTGGAATAATAAAAGACCCTAAATAGTCACAGCAATCCTGAGAAAGAACAATAAAGTAGGTGGGATCTCAATACCAGATTTCAAGCTGTTATTACAAAGCCGCTGTTCTCAAACAGCCTTTTTACTGGCATAAGAACAGACATATAGACCAATGGAACAGAATAGAGAACCCATAAATTGAACTAAACCACTATGATCAATTAATATTTGACAAAGGAGGCATGAATATACAATGAAGTCAAAACAGTCTCTTCAATAAATGGTGCTGGGAAAATTGGACAGATACATGCAAAAAAATGAAACTAGGCCACTAACTTACACCATACACAAAAATAAACTCAAAATGGATACAGGACTTAAACATAAGATGGGAAACCATAAAAATACTAGAGGAATCCACAGGCAGCACAATCTCAGAGATATGCCGAAAGAACTTCTTCACTGATACTGCTCCAAGGGCAATGGAAGCTAAAAAGAAAATAAACAAATGGCACTACATCAAAATAAAAAGCTTTTTGACACCAAAAGAAACCATCAACAACACAACAAGAAAGCCCACTGTATGGGAGGACATATTTGCAAATGTTATCACTGATAAAGGTTTAATCTCTAAAATCTACAGCCAACTTATACAACTTAATGAAAGAAAGATAAATGATCCAATAAAAAAAAAAACGGGCAACGGACCTAAATAGAATCTTTTCAAAAGAAGACAGAAGGAAGGCCAAGAGACAAATGAAATCATGCTCAAAGTAATTAATTATCCAAGAGATGCAAATTAAAAGGACAATGCAATACCATCTCATATCTGTCAGAATGGCAATCTTCAACAAATCAACAAATGACAAGTGTTGGTGAGGATGAGAAGAAAAAGGAACCCTCGTGCACTGCTGGTGGGAATGCAGACTGGTACAGCCACTGTGGAGAGCAGTATGGAGTTACCTCAAAAAACTAAAAATGGAACTCCCATTTGACACAAAATCCCACTCCTGGGAATATATCCTAAGAAACTAGAAACACTAATCAGAAAGGATATATGCACCCTATGTTCATAGCAGCACAATTTACAATAGCTAAGATTTGGAAACAGCCTAAGTGCCCATCAGCAGATGACTGGATCAGAAAACTATGGTACTTCTACACAATGGAATACTATGCTGCCATAAAAAAGAAGGAATTCTTACCATTTGCAGCAACCTGGATGGAACTGGAGAGCATTATGTAAGTGAAATAAGCCAGTCAATGAAAGAAAAATACCACATTATCTCACTCATTTATGGATAATAAAGAACATTATAAACTAATGAACAAAAAGATAGAGAGGCAGTAAAGCATCAAAAAGATTGCCAAATTACAATAGGAAGGTTAAGAAGAGGTGGGGTAGATAAAATATTAATGAAAGCAGCATCAAAATGATCAATGAAAGTAAAAATGTTAGTGCTTAATATCTGATGCTAAGGACTTGTATGCATGCATATAAGCATAACTAATGGACGCAAGACACTGGGGGGTTAGGGCATCCATAGGAGTGTGATGGGTGGAGGACAATGGGAAAATATGTACACATGCAATACATTAATTAAAAACACACACACACGCAGACACAGCAATCTGCAATGTAGAAATTATGGTTCCACCACTCCAAAAAAAAATTATGAACAAGAAAGTGAGAATATTATATACCAGTGAATCTAAAAATCGATTGAATAAAAAAATCTGATGAACAGAATAAATTGGTGAATATAATAGAATCAGACGCATAGAAAGGGAGTGGACTGACAATTCTCAGGGGGAAGGGAGTGTTTGGGGGTGCGTGAAGAGACTGGGCAAAAATTGTATACCTATGGAGGAGGACAATGGGGGAAGTAAGGGTAAGTGGTGGAGTGGGAACTGGTGGAGGGGAACTATGGGGGGAAAAAGAGGAACAACTGTAATAATCTGAACAATAAAGATTTATTTTAAAATAAACTAACTTAAAACAGAGGGACACCCAGCTCAGTAACAACAAACCATATTACTTGTCACACAAAATAAATGAACTTTTGTGCATTTTATTTAACAAATTCAGGCTAGAGAGCATTTGTAACTTGAACCCCTGAATCCAGAGGAAACAGGAAGTAAGGTGGGCAGGAAATGTTTTTCCATGGCTTCTTCACAACAACCTTGTTATCTATCTTCTCCTTTTTATGTTAGGATTGTATCTGCAAAGAAAGAAATGGGTTAAATAATACTTAGATTAATGATGGCATTTCTTTCAATTTTAAAGGGTCTTCAAAATATAGTCACGTTACCAAACAGAATGAGAATGCCAGTTTTATCCTTAGCATCAGATATTAAGCAGTAACATTTTTACTTTCGTTGATCATTTTGAGGCTGCTTTCATTAATATTGGTAAAAATAGAGCATCATCAACAAAAAATAACCTATAAAAGCACTTAAAAAATTAACAGAAACAGCAATTTAAAAATAAATGTGTTTACACTTCTTCTAGCATAGCTTCAAACACTTCCTCCCCACCCCAAATTGAAATACACTATTTGCACAAAAGAGTAATAGTGAGTCTAAAATAACATTACAACATTTTCTTTTTTTTTAGTTAAATCTTTATTATTCAGATTATTACATTTGTTTCTCTTTTTTCCCCTCAATAGCACCCTTCCACCCAGCTCCCACCCCTCCCTCTGCCCTTAGCTCCCTCCCATTGATCTCATCCATAGGTGTATGATTTTTGTCCAGTCTCTCCCTGTACACCCCTCACCCCTTGCCCCCTGAGAATTATCAGTCCACTCCCTTTCTGTGCTCCTGATTCTATTATATTCACCAGTTTATTCTGTTGATCAAATTTTTAATTCACTTAATTTTTAGATTCACTCGTTGATAGATATGTATTTGTTGTTCATAATTTTTTGTCTTTTACCTTTTTCTTCTTCCTCTTCTAAAAGAGTACCTTTCAGCATTTCATATAATACTGGTTTGGAGTTGATGAACTCCTTTAGCTTTGTCTTCTTTGTGAAGCTCTTTATCTGCCCTTCAATTCTGAATGTTAGCTTTGCTAGATAGATTATTCTTGGTTGTAGGTTCTTGCTATTCATCACGTTGAATATTTCTTGCCACTCCCGTCTGGCCTGCATCGTTTCTGTTGAGAAATCAGCTGACAGTTGTATGGGTACTCCCTTGTAGGTAATAAACTGTTTTTCTCTTGCTGCTTTTAATATTCTCTCTTTCTCTTTTGCTCTTGGTATTTTAATTATGATGTGTCCTTGGTGTGGTCCTCTTTGGATTCCTTTTATATGGGGTTCTGTGTGCTTCCTGGACTTGTAAGTCTATTTCTATTACCAGATATGGGAAGTTTTCAGTCATTATTTCTTTAAATAGGTTTTCAGTATCTTGCTCTCTTTCTTCTTCTGGCACCCCCACAATTCTGATGTTGGTACGCTTGAAACTGTCCCAGGGTCTCCTTACATTATGTTCACATTTTTGGATTCTTTTCTCTTCTTGCTTTTCCAGTTGAATGTTGTCTGCTTCTTTATATTTCAAATTTTTTACTTGATTCTTGCCTTTCTCTAGTCTGCTGTTAGGACTCCGTATAATATTTTTTATTTCAGTCAGTGTATGTTTAATTTCTAGTTGGTCCTTTATCACCTTTAGTTGGACCTTTTCCATCTCTAGTTGGCTCTTTTGCATCTCTCGTTGGTCCTTTTTCATCTCCTCTTGGCTCTCGCTAAATTTATCCATCTTTTCCAGCATATTCTTGAAAAACCTTATAAGCGTGGTTTTGAACTCTATATCCAGTCGTTTTTTCCTCCATTTCTTTTGTTTGTGATCCCTTCCCTTGTCTCGGCATTTTCACTATGCCGGGGAAACTTGTGTTGAATTCAGCCTTATAATACCAGATGCAAAGCCGAAGAAGCCTCTGTTGAGCTTGGGATGGGTGGAGTCTCAAGGCTTAAGGGACCGCCTTGCCTTCCAGTCGGCCCCGCCCTCCACGGCCCCTGAGTCTCATGTGACTGGGTAATTGCTGGAGCGGTCCTTGTGCGCGCGCCCGCAGTGCCTCTAACTGCTGCCTTTCCGGCTTCCCTGTGCACCAGGACCACACGAGTCTAGGTCCCCAGGGTTTCGCCCGCAACAGGGGCCCAGTGGACTCAGAAGTGGCACAGTTGGGAGGGTCTGCCTCTCGCCCACTCGCGAAAGCCAGCGGCACAATCAGCAATCTGTCCTCCGCGCAGCACCGTGCGCGTGCGCGACCAGTCTTGATCTTTTGCGACTCCCCTAAATTTCCGTGCACCTCTCCCTTTTCACAGTCCAAACTCCCCCGTATGAGTTTTGGCTGGATCTGGGGTTTAGTGTCGTAAGATAAGGGGTTCAATGCCGTTGGGAGTCTCCGTTTCCCTCCCGCCAGAGAAAGCCAGCCAGGTACTCCGGCACCCGCTCTCTCAGTGCGCGCGTCTCCGTACCTCGGCTTTTTGCAGCTCCTCTGGGTTTCTGTGAGCTCCTCTCTTTCCTTCTAGCTGTAGAACTTACACTCGGCCAGCTTTCCTGTGGTTCTGGATGATGTCGGTTCTGTCTTTTAGTTGTAGTTTTGAAATTGTTGTGCGAGGCAGCAATGTAAATGTTCACCTATGCCACCATCTTGGATTCTCCTCAACATTTTCTATTATAACAATTAAACAAATGCAGCTGGGCAGCAGGCTGGCTCCTTTGACTACTTATGAGAAATGAGCACTATCTGTCGACATGTTGACCAATGATTCATATTGTCAATAATGAAATTAAAAAATCAAATCAGCTGTAAAACAGACTCAAAAATAGATTACCTTATTGATTTACCTTTAAATAAGTTTGGGAAAATGCTATTCTCTGCTAACAAGTATCTACATACAATATAATATTTTATGAGTATTTGAAAGTGAATTATACAGTTAGTTGGGCCTGCAAGATGCTGGAAATATGTTAAATCAGAATTAAATTATAATCGCCCCTTATAACTCTGCTAAATCTCTCATAAGAACCTACTTTGAAATTCTAATCCAGGAGGAGAATCCAAGATGGCGGCATACGTAAATACCTACACTGCTGCCTCACAGAACAATTTCAAAACTACAACTAAAAGACAGAATGGACATCATCCAGAACCACAGGAAAGCTGGCTGAGTGGAAATTCTACAACTAGAAGGAAAGAGAGGGGCTCAAAGAGACCCAGAGGAGCTGCAAAAAGCTGAGGTATGGAGACACGTGTGTGCAGAGAGCAGGTGCAGGAGTACCTGGCTGGCTTTCTCTGGTGGGAGGGAGATTGAGACTCTCAACGGCATTGAACCCCTTATCCTTCGACACTAAACCCCAGATCCAGCCGAAACTCATTCAGGGGGAGTTTGGACTGTGAAAAGGGAGAAGTGCACGGAAATTTAGGGGAGTCGCAAAAGATCAGAAGTCTGGTGATGCGCACGGCATTGCGCACAGAGGACCGACTGCTGATTGTGCCACTGGCTTTCACAATTGGGCGGGAGACAGACCCTCCCAACTGTGCCACTTCTAACTCCACTAAACCCCAGTTTCAGGTGAAACCCTGGGGATCCAGACTCATATGGTCCTGGAGCTCAGGGGAGCCGGAGGGCAGCAGTCTAGAGGCACTGCAAGAGAGAGCGCACGTGCACAAGGACTACTCCAGCGATTACCCAGTCACATGAGACACGTGGAGGGCAGGGCCAACTGGAAGGCAAGGCGGGTCCCTTAAGCCCGGAGACTCCACCCATCCCAAGCCCAACAGAGAGGCTTTTGCAGTTTTGCAAGTCTGGTATCAGAAGGCTGAATCCAGCACAGAAGTTCTCCCGGCATAGTGAAAATGCCGAGACAAGGGAAGGGATCACAAACAAAAGAAATGGAGGAAAACAAATGACTGGATATAGAGTTCAAAATTAGGCTTGTAAGGTTTTTCAAGAATATCCTAGAAAAGTTGGATAAAGTTAGTGAGACTTAAGAGGAGATGAAAAAGAACCAACTAGAGATGGAAAAGGTCCAACTAGAGATGGAAAAGGACCAACTAGAAATTAAAACATACACTGACTGAAATAAAAAATATTATACAGAGACCTAACAGCAGACTAGAGGAAGGCAAGAATCAAGTAAAAAATATGATATATAAAGAATCAGAAAACACTCAACTGGAAAAGCAAGAAGAGAAAAGAATCCAAAAATGTGAAGATAATGTAAGGAGCCTCTGGGACAGTTTCAAGCGTACCAACATCAGAATTGAGGGCGTGCCAGAGGAAGAGAGAGAGCAAGATACTGAAAACCTACTTAAAGAAATAATGACTGAAAACTTCCCACATCTGGTAAAAGAAATAGACTTATACATCCAGGAAGCACACAGAACCCTATATAAACGGAATCCAAAGAGGACTACACCAAGACACATCATAATTAAAATACCAAGAGCAAAAGACAAAGGAGAGAATATTAAAAGCAGCAAGAGAAAAGCAGTTAATTACTTACAAGGGAGCACCCATATGACTGTCAGCAGATTTCTCAACAGAAACTATGTAGGCCAGACGGAAGTGGCAAGAAATATTCAACGTTATGAATAGCAAGAACCTACAACCAAGAATAATCTATCCAGCAAAGCTAACATTCAGAATTGAAGGGCAGATAAAGAGCTTCACAAAGAAGAAAAAGCTAAAGGATTTCATCAACTCCAAACCAGTATTATATGAAATGCTGAAAGGTACTCTTTTAGAAGAGGAAGAAGAAAAAGGTAAAAGATAAAAAATTATGAACAAATACGTATTTATCAACGAGTGAATCTAAAAATTAAGTGAATTAAAAATTTGATCAACAGAATAAACTGGTGAATATAATAGAATCAGGAGCACAGAAAGGAAGTAGACTGATAATTCTCAGGGGGAAAAGGGTGAGGAGTGTACAGGGAGAAACTGGACAAAAATCATACACCTATGGATGAGGTCAACAGGAGGGAGGTAAGGGTAGAAAGAAGGGTGGGAGCTGGGTGGAGGGGAGCTATAGAGGGGAAAAAAGAGAAACAAATGTAATAATCTGAATAAAGATTTAATAAAAAAGAAATAGGAAAAAAAAAGAAATTCTAATCCAGCCTCTTGTTTTTATACTTGTGCCAATTAAAATTCAACTAATGATCTTTTATTTTACTTATCTGGATTCAAAATCTATTTATTCATAACTCTACCCAGTTGAAAATCTCGCAAATTATGAGCCCAGCACAGGAGTCTTCTTTGACCTAAGTGACCCCCACATATTTTAAATATCCCAAATACAGTACAACTGAGTCAACCCCAAACTTCAAAGCTATATTCAGTAACTAAACTAAGAGGTGCTCATGTCATAAAAAGAAATACATGTTAAAAACAAAACATTTTTTAGGTGAAAGTACAAAGCCTAAGGACAGAAGAAAAATACTTAATCTTTATGAATAGAACTTAATTTTAAATCTAAGCTTCATGAGAAAGGTGAAATTCAACTTACCTAAAGAGATCATCAGCAAGGGATTCTTCTTTTGCATGTTTATTTTGCACCTGTGAAAATTAACATACTTTCAAACATTTCTCAATAATGTATGTACAGGTAATGAATGAGTCGCTCTCCTGAGTGGCCCTGTCACCTTTGGGATTTCCACATCCAGGAGGGCACCAGAAGTTAAGTTCTAGTTCTGCACCACTCCCAGCCAATAGACCCTTTCTATGTTTGCTGCAGGCCACGATTATTGCAAAATCCTCTAATTAAACAACCTCTACCAGCCAATCTCTCACAGGCAACCAAATACACTGTTTGCATGCTGGCTTTGAAACATTTTTCCCCAGCAGAATCCGTGTACTCAATTGAACTTCAGTGTTTTAGGTCATACAATTGATGAAGGGCCTGAGTGAGCAATACTTCCCTCACCTTCATCCACAGCACCTATCCAGGTTAAGTAGCTCCCTTCCTCACTGTCCCAGATGGGCTCAAGAAGCTGCTGCTGAGTTACCTCATCCACAAAGCAATTTTAAACTGAAACTCATCAAACTACAGCACCTTGCTGAGTTAGGGCCTGAAAAACTGTGCTGAGGGCATTTTCCCAAGGTCTGACCCTATTAGACGCCAAGCAAAACCCTGCAGGGATTTCTGCCAACCAAAGAAACCTGACTCCCCACAGCCTGGCTCCTCCCTCCCTCTACATTGCTGCTCACTCCTCTCCATGAACCCTGGATGCCAGTCAAAACTGACTCACAAACAGGAAAAACAGTAACAAAACAAACAGAAACCAGACTCACCACCTACTAAATACCCTGTGGCTGCTTTTATTCACATTCCTCTCTCTGACGCCCAGATTATCTTTCTTTTCCTCTTCCCATGTCTGTCTCAAGGTGCATTCATTGTTCAAAAGTTACTCAGTGCACTATGTGCTTAGGAACATGCTCTTCATCTCTTTCTAACTCTGTGCTTCTCTTCATTTAAAAGTTAACTTCTGTGAAGCATGGCCATGAGACTCAGCTGCAAGCTCCTCAATGCTCACCCATCTCTACCTTTCCAAAGACAGTAGTAGCTCATTGAAATGCAGATCGTTTACTGGTGAGAATTTACATCTGTGTTTCCAGATACTATCTTAAAAACTCTTTCTAAAAAAATCTTCATCTAACTTCATTACTATTTTTGCACGATTATCTGCATTTTAGTTAATAAGGGAAGAGACTGAATTAGTGGCCTGTAGAGATCAAAGGGCCATCGTCTGAGAAGCTGGGGAAGGGCCAGGGCTACAAAACAAGGGCACCAGCTCTCAGCCAGGGTCCTGCAGCTGTGTGTCTCTGTGAAGGGCCTGCAGGAGGATGTGCAGGGATTCAGACATACAAAGGGATTTTCCCATTTGTACACTGAAATGATAAATAAAATTACATCTTTCTTTTTCACATTTTTCTCACCTGTATAGCAGAATACATCTGGGAACACACAGGATTTTCACTCAGTATCTATAAAAAACTGTTTATGTTATTATCCTAAATATTCTTAAAGCCTTTCCAGCACAAGATAATAATTTTAAACTTATACTATACTTAGATGGTGGCAGAGTAAGTGGATGTTGCATGGATGGGCTCCCATGACCAAACTGGAATTACAACTAAAATACAGAAAAACTTCCTGAATAATCAACTGAAGACTTGCTAGAGAAAACCAAGCCTGGAAAGTGGAGACTGGTAGTAGGGGCGGAGGTGAAAAAGGACTAGCTCAGGGCCCACAGATAGCAACTGAAGTTCCTCAGAGATATCACAGCTGTGGAGGGTTGCCACTGAGACCTCTGGGGTCTAAGCCCCCAGCTGGGCACCCTGGCAGAGAGCACCAACACTGAGAAGGGTGCCCTCATAACATCTAGCTGCGAAAAGCAGCGGGGATGCTGTCTGCCAAAGAGAAATGCAGGCACTCTCTTAAAGGGCCAATGCACAACATTCCCCGTGCAGCCACTCACCTTCTGCTCTGGCAGAGGGAGGGCAGAGTGGACTGGAGCTGGGGGAGCGGAAGACAGGGTTGGAAGCTCTGGAATGAGAGCTCAGAAGGCAGATACAACAGTTTCTTGTGCTGAGTCATTCCCTCACACTGTGGATGTTCTCCTTTTTATAGACATTTGCTATCTAGGCAGTTTTGCCTGGGGGAAGACAGCTGAGCCACCCTATTGGAAAACCACACCCCCAAGGTGTGAAGTTTCTGAGGTCTATTATGAGATGGAGAATAACAATTAGCCTATACTAAGAAGCAACAGCCCTACCCTGTTGTAAAAACTATTGCCACACCTGTGAGTGAATGCCTGAGGCTACTCAAGACTGAATACAATCAATCTGCAGGTAGAAGCATGAGTCTTTGCCTGATTTAATTAGTCAGAAGCATTAGAGCAGTGATTCTCAACCTTTCTAATGCTATGACCCTTTAATACAGTTCCTCATGTTGTGGCCCCCCAACTATAAAATTATTTTCATTGCTACTACTTCGTAACTGTAACTTTGCTACTGTTATGAATCGTAATGTAAATATCTGTGTTTTCCAATGGTATTAGGCAACCCTGCTATGATTTTCAACCTGTGGGTTACAGCATTAGGAAGGTTGAGAACCACTGCATTAGAGGCTGAGAAGTATAGCAGATCTACCTAATACACAGTCACAGACCAAACAGGCAGACAAAATGAGGAGACAGAGAAACAACCCACAAATGAAAGAACAAGACCATTCTCCAGAAGAGATAAATGAAATAGAGACAAGAAATTGTGATACAGAGTTCAGATAATGATAGTAAAGATGTTCAAAAGCATGAGAAAAGATATAGTTACTATGAAAACAGAAATAAAGAATGACATAGCACAAATAAACACACATTGGAAGAATACACAGCAAATTAGGGATAGCTGAGGACTGGATCAATGAATTAGAAGACAGGGTAGAAAAAAATCACTCAATCAGAGAACCAAAAAGAAAACAACAAGCAGGAAGACAGCCCTAGTTGGTAGGGCTCAGTGTTGGCCTGTGGACCAAAGGGACTGAGTTCAATTCTGGCCCAGGGCATGCACTTTGGTTGCAGGCTCCTTCTGGCCAGCGTCCTGGCCAGGGTGCATTCAGGAGGCAACCAATGAATGTGTTTCTCTCACATTGGTATTTCTGTCTTTTCCTCTTTCTTCCACTCTCTTTAAAAATCAATGAAAAAATATCCTTGGGTAAGGATTAAAAAACACACACACAAATAAACAGAAGGACAACTTAAGGGAGCTGTGGGACAACATAAAAAAACAATATTCAAATAGTGGGTGTGACAGAAGAGGCAGAAAGGGAGAAAGGAATAGAGAACATTTTTGAAGAAATAATGGCAGAAAACTTCCCTACCCTGATGAAGGAAAAAGTCACACAAGTTCAGGAGCCAAAGGGAGTCCCAAGCCAGAAAAATCCAAACAGGCTAATGCCTAGACACATCATAAGTAAAATGTCAAAAATTGAAGATAAAGAGAAAATCTTAAAGGTGTCGAGAAGAGACCAGAGAAGAGAAAAGCAAACTATTGCCTTAAAGGGAGCAGAGAAGACAAAAGCAAACTGTTGCCTATAAAGGAGTTCCCATAAGGCTGACACCTGATTTCTCATCAGAAACTCTACAGGCCAGAAGGGAATGGCATGAAGTACTCAGGGTAATGGAAAGCAAGGGTCTGAGACCGAGAGTACTATATCCAGCAAGGCTATCATTTCAAAATAGATGGCCAAATAAAGAGCTTCTTTTTCCTGGTGAAAAAAAAAGGCTAACGTAGTTTATCACCACCAAGCCAGGATTATAAGAAATGCTAAAGGGACTGCTATAATAAGAAGAAATAGAGAGAGAAACCTAGGTATACAGAAATAACATGGCAATAAATAAGTACCTATCAATAATAACCTTAAATGTAAATGGATTAAATGATCCAATCAAAAGACATAGGGCAGCTAAATGGATAAACAAACAAACAAACAAACATGACCCAATTATATGCTGTCTTCAAGAGACCCACTTCAAAACACAGAATGAGAGGGAAGGTATGAAAAAAATTTTCCATGCAAATGCAAACAATAAAAAGCTGTGGTAGCAATGCTCATACCTGACAAAATAGATTTCAAAATGAAGGAGATCACAAGAGACAACAAAGGTCACTACTAAAAGTAAAGGGACTGATGCCACAAAAGGATATAACACATATGCACCCAATATAGGAGCCTAAGTATATAAAACACCTCTTAGAAGACTTTTAGTGAGATATTGACAACAATACAGTGGTACCTTGAGATATGAGTGCCCTAACATACGAGATTTTTGAGATACAAGCAGTCGAGCGAGTGATTTTTGCTTTGAAATACGAGCAACATTTGAGATAGGAGTAATCACACAGATCAGCCGGCTGCACACGACCCACCAGTTTACCGCGACTCCAGAGTCTCAGAGTTTCCCACGCCTCAAGGTTATGGAACGAATTAAACTCGTATCTCGAGGTACCACTGTACAAGTCATAGTAGGGACTTATCACCCTGCTAACTTCACTGGATAGATCTTCCCAGACAAAAAATTAAGGAAACAGTGACTCTAAAGGACACACTGGATCAGATGGAATTAACTGACATTTATAGAACATTCTTCTCAAGTGCACATGGGTCATTCACAAAGATAGACCACATGTTAGGACCAAAGCAAGTCTCTACAAGTTCAAGAAGACTGAAATCATATCAAGCATCTTCTCAGATCACAGTGGAATGTAATTAGAAATCAACTACAGTAAAAAATATACAAAAACATTCCAACAAATGAAGGCTAAATTGCATGTTATTAAACAACTAGAGGCCCACTGCACAAATTTGTGCACCAGTGGGGTCCCTCAGCCTGGCCTGTGGGATTGGGCCAAAACCAGCTTTCTGATATCCCCCCCCGCCAAAGGAGTCCCAGATTTTAAGAGGGCGCAAGCCAGGTCGAGGGACCCCACCAATGCACAATCGGGACCAGGGAGGGACATAGGATGTTGGTCAGCTGGGGAAGGACTGTGGGAGGACTCCAGGGTGTGTCTGACCCATCTCATTCAGTCCCGATCACTGGACCCCAGTAGCAAGCTAACCTACCAGTTGGAGCAGTGCACATCATAGCAAGTGGTTGAGTGGCCTTTATACTTTGATTGGTTGAATGGCTGACCTGTCAACCAAACACTTAGCATATTAGGCTTTTATTATATAGGACGAATAGGTTATCAATGAAATCAAGAAAAGAAATCAAAAACTTCCTGTAAACAAGTGAAAATGAATACACAATAACCCCAAATCTATGAGACAGCAAAAGCAGTCCTGAGAGGGAAGTTCATAGCACTACAGGCCTAACTAAAAAACAAGAAAATCCATATAATAAAAGCCTAAGTGACCATTACAATGGAACAACCAGTTGCTATGATGCGCACTGACCACCAAGAGGCAGACGCTCAATGCAGTAGCTGCCCCTCGATGGTCAGTGCACTCCCATAGGAAGACCACCCGTTCAGCCAGAAGCCAGGCTCATGGCTGACAAGCATAGCTTCCACAACAGGAGCCTCTCCTGACTCCATGGCAGCAGTACTGAGTGGCATAGCAGTCACAGAGGGCTGGGATGAGTGAAAGTGTTGCGGCACCTGGCTCCAATTTGGGCTTCTCCCTGGTTGCCTGCTGCTTGGCACACTGCGACATCTGGCGAAGGGTCCCAGACTGTGAGTGTGAGGTCTGACTGCCAGCTTAGGTCCAATCTCACGAAGATCAGGCCCAGGCCAGCAGTCAGATATTTCCTCAGTGGTTGCAGACTATAAGAGGGATGTCCGACTGCCAACTTAGGCCTAATCCCAATGACATTCTCTGTAGAAGGCAGTCAGTTTGAACAACTCAGTGACTCAGGGATTTGCAGAAAACTCAAGATGAGCCTGCCTCCATGCTTGACTCACCCACTTGATAATGTCCATAGGATAGACTGCAGTAGCCCAGCCCAAGCAGGTGCAGCAGCTGCTGAAACTCAAACAGCAGGCTGTGCAGTAGCAGAAGGCCATTCAGCCACGAGCCAGCAGTTGAACATCCCTCGAGGGTCCCAGATTGCAAGAAGGTACAGGGTGAACTCAGATAACCCCCCAAATGCACAAATTTCATGCACAGAGCCTCTAGTTAATAATAACCTGTTTAACCTTACAACTTAAAGAAATAGAAAGAGAACAACAAGAAAAGCCCAGAGCAAGTAGGAGGAAAGAAATATTAAAGATGAGAGCAGGAATAAATGATATAGAAACTAAAAAATAAAGAAGTCAATGAAATAAAGAGCTGGTTCTTTGAAAGGATAAAAAGATTGATGAAACATTAGCTAGATTCATCAAAAAATGAGAGAGGATCAAAATAAATAAAATCAGAAACAAAAGCAGAAAAATAACCACTGACACCACAGAAATACCAAATAGTGTAAGAAAATACTATGAATAACTATATGCCAACAAGCTGGACAATGTGGATGAAAGGGAAAAATTCATAGAAAAACACAACCTTCCAAAACTTAATCAGAAAACCTGAACAGGCCAGTAACAACTGAAATAGAAGTAGTAATAAAAAACTCCAAGCAAAAACAAACCTGGGTAAAGAGAGCATCACAGTCTTCAAACTATCCCAAAGAATCCAACAGGAAGGAATACTTCCAAGCTTTCTATGAGGCCAGAATCACCCTAATTCCAAGCCAGATAGAGACAGTTCACAGACAGAGGATCATAGCCAACATCTCTCATAAACACAGATGCTAAAATCCTCAACAAAAATATCAGCAAATTGCATTCAGCAATACATTAAAAAGATCATACACCATGATCAAGTGGGATTTACTTCAGGGATGCAAGGCCAGTAAAATATTCGCAAATCATGAAATGTGATATATCACATAAACAAATTGAATGACAAAAATCACATGATTATATGAACAGACACAGAAAAAAGCATTTAACAAAATCTAACACCTATTTTGGATAAATATTCTCAGTGAAGTGGGAATAGAGGGATCATATCTCAGCATAATAAAGGCCAAATACGACAAACCTACAGCCAATATCATATTCAATGGGTAAAAACTAAAACCATTTCCCTTAAGAATAGGAGCAAGACAGTGATGTCCACTTTCACCACTTTTATTCAACATAGTACTGGAACTCCTAGCCACAAAAAACAGACAAGAAGAATAAAAGACATCCAAATTAGAAAGGAAGAACTCTCATTATTCACAGATGACATGATATTGTATACAGAAATCCCAAAATACTCCACCAAAATACTATTAATAAATGAATTTAATAAATGAATTTAATAAATTTAATAAATACATTTAATAAATGAATTTGGCAATGTAACAGGATTCAAAATCAACAATAAAAAATTGATGGCTTTTTATACACTAAATAGAGGCTAAATGAATGAAATTCAAGCACTGGGGGGAGAGACGGGTCTCTCAGCCCAGCCTGTGCTCTCTCAAGGTCCGGAACCCCTTGCTCCTTACGGCCCACTTGATCGCTGCTCCTTAGCATTCGGCTCATTGTTCCATAAAACTGCTGCAGAGGTAGGAGAGGATACCGCCACAGGACTGTGCTCACCAGCTATGAACCCAACTTCTGGCTGAGGGGTGCTCCCCCTGTGGGATTGCACTGACCACCAGGGAGCAGCTTCTGCATTCAGGATCTGTCTCCTGGGGTCAATGTGCATCATATTGACCAGTCATTTCTATATTTGGTCGATTTGCTTATTAGGATTTTATTATATAGGAAAATGAATTCTCAGAAAGAGAAACTAAACCAACAATTACATTTACCATTGCAACAAAAAAATTAAGATACTTAGGAATAAGCTTAAACAAGGAGTTCAAACTTGTACTTGGAAAACTACAGGACATTGAAAAAAGAAATAGAAGATGATATAAACAAGTGGAAGAATATACTGTACTCATGGATTGGTAGGATCAACATCATTAAAATGTCCATACTACCAAAGGCAATCTACAAATTCAATGCAATCCCTATTAATATATTAACAGCATAGACAACTAGGGAACCCACCAAACAGCTGCAAACCCCAGAACACCAGTCCCCAATTGGCGCAAACATGTCAATTCAGAGGAGCTCTACACTTCACCATGGAAAGTCAGATTTTGCCTGGGATAAGGTGAGATCTCTGGTCCCACAGGACAGAGAAGCATGCACACTATAGGAGTGGAGGAATGGGGAAATCTGTGCCTGGAGAGATACGTGGCTGTTGGCAATGACATGATCCGTGAAGGTAGAAGGGGGTCCTCAGATCTGCTAACAGAGGGGATTTCTAGAAAGCAACCCATTTTTATCTGACGCAGAGGGATGTCCTGGGAGTTTTAAAAGTGTGCCAGCTAGTTGGATATGAGGGGGAAGCAGAGTTCCTCTTCAGATCCTTGATTCTGATTGCTGAGCCTAATACACAGCATCACCCAGTTGGGGACACCTAGGAGACTGCAGGGGAAAGTTGTTTTTTTTGAATCTGGGGATCAGTGTGTGGGGAGTGATCATCAGAGAACCAGCTCTGGGGCAGCCCACTCCCACAAACTGGTATTCAGTGCCACAGGGAAAGCAAGATCTAAGCACAGGCTAGATAGGACCTATAGTCTTAGAAGTCAATCCAGAAATTCTGCCACCCAGGGGATGAATCACAAATTGACTCTAGTGTAATCACAAATAAAGGAATAAAGAAATTAAGACACACTGCCTCCTTAAAAATTAGAACAAGCTTACAACATTGAGGAGCAGTGGAATACAAGGAACTGCAATACTGTCCTGACTAGGAAAGAGTTGCACCAAACAGAAAAATAGAGGAAGTGAATGACCTTCACAACATCACATTCTATTTTTTTTTATTCTTTTATTTTTTTCATGTTTTACTTAAGAAACTATTTTTTTTCTTTATTCTTCTCTTGATTTTACCTATTTAATTATTACATTTTTATTTTCAATCAGTATTAATACTACTACTATTTTATATTTTTGGAAAAAAGGTGTCATTTTAATCTCTCTTTATTTTACTTTGGGATTAGTATCCTACATTCTATTTTCATCCTTCTTTTAGCATCATTTTACTCTACCTAAACTCTGCCTTTATGCCATCACTCTCTTCTTAACTTTTCCCCTTTTGTTGCGCTGTTTTTCTTATCCTTTCCTAGTATAGATTTTCCATATTTTTTCTTTTTACCCCATTAAAATTTCACCCTACTTATATATCTAATTTCCAATCCCCTGCTCAAGTCCATACATTTCTCTCTCTTCTCTGTCTTCACAATCCAAAAATTGTTTTTTTCTCTATCCTTTTGTTGTTGTTTGCTTAATGTTGATTATATCACCTTTTTATGTTTTGTGAGAATATTTTGCTTATTCTTTTTTATTCTGTTTTTTTTTTGTTTGCTTTGTTTTTATTTGTTTATTGCTTCTGTTTTTCCTTGTCTCACTTGATAGTAGTTGTTGTTTGTAGTTTGTATCAATCTCCAGGTACGTGTTGCTGACATTTGTTGGGAGTAGTGGCTGTTTTATTAGAGTTTTCTTCACATACATATACTTTGTTCCCGTTCTCCTTCTTATGCTTTTTCTTTCCTCTCTTACGTTTTTTCCCCCTCCCAGTTTCATTTTGGCACTCCTTTATTTTCTTTCTTTTTTTTTTTTTCATTTTTCTTTCTCTCTTCTTTCTCTAATATCCCCTACTTTGCCTCTTCTAGTAGGTCACCTTTATTTGAGGTTATTAATATAGTGAATACATTTCTGTTCAGTGTCTTGTGTGTTGTGCCTACTTGTGTTGTATTTTGTGCCTTTAAATCAATGCAGGAGAGAGAGAGAGAGAGAGAGATCTATATAACCAGACACCCGGAGAAGAGACCATGGGGAGACAAAGAAACAGCCCACATATGAAAAAAAAGCAGGCTTCACCAGAAAAGGAAGTAAACAAAATGGAGGCAAGCAACCCGCCAGAGAAAGAAGTCAGGGAAATGGTCATAACGTGGCTTAAAAGAACAGAAGATAAATTCGACAATATGAGAAAGAACCAAAAGGAAATGAAAAATGACATTGCTGCTGTAAAGAACTCTATAGAAAGCCTGAAGAGTAGGCTAGAAGCAGAGGACTGCATCAGTAAGCTAGAAGACAAGGTAGGAAAAATACTCAAGTAGAGTAGCTTCTAGAAAAAAAAAAATTAAAAAAAAGCATGAGGAGAGCCTAAGGGAACTTTGGGACAAAATGAAACAAAACAACATCCACATAATAAGGGTACCAGAAGGAGAGGAAACTGAGCAAGGAATAGAAAACCTGTTTGAAGAAATGATGACAGAAAACTTCTCTGATATAGGGAGTAAATATCCACACAAATCCAAGAAGCTCACAGCGTCCCAAGCAAAATGAACCCTAAAAAACCAAATCCAAGGTACATAATTAAATTGGCAAACACCAATGACAAAGTAAATATCTTAAAAGCGGCCAGAGAGAGACAGAAATTTACCTACAAAGGAACCCCCATTAGACTAGCAACTGATTTGTCAACAGAAAATCATCAAGCCAGAAGGGAATGGAATGAAATATACAAAGTCATGTAAAAGAAGGGTCTGAATCCAAGAATATTCTACCCAGCAAGGCTATCAATCAAAATTGACGGTGAAATCAGGAGCTTCACAGACAAAAAAGGAGTAAGGGAATTTATTATCACCAAATCAGCAATGCAAGAAATGTTAAAGGGTCTGCTGTAAAAAAAAAAAGAAAAGAAAAGAAAAAGAAATAGGAATAGAAGAAGAAACACAGGGGTAAAGAATAAAAATGGCGACAAATAAGTACCTATCAATAACAACTTTAAATGTAAATGGATTAAATGCCCCCATCAAAATACATAAGGCAACGAATTGGATAAGAAAACATAACCCATATATTAGCTGTCTATAAGAAACCCAGCTCAGGAAAAAGATGCACACAGACTGAGTGTGAAGGGATGGAAAATGTTTTTTCAGGCAAATGGAAATGAAAAAAAAGCTGGGGTAGCAATACTTATATCTGAGAAATTAGATCTCAAAGTGAAGGACATAACAAAAGATAAGGAATACCACTTCATAATACTAAAGGGAGCAATCCAACTAGAAGAAATAACTCTGGTAAACATATACACAATGAATACAGGAGCACCCAAATACATTAAAACAAAAAAACTCATGGAAGTTATCAAGGGAGAGATTGACAGCAATACAATCACAGTAGGAGACTTTAATATCCCACTATCACCATTGTACAAATCCTCTAAACAAAAAATCAACAAAGAAACATCAATCCTAAATGACTCACTAGACCAGATGGAATTGATATCTTTAGAACATTTCACCCCAAAGCCACAGAATGTACATTCTTCTCAAGTGCACATGGGTCATTTTCAAAGATAGACCATATATTGGGTCATAGGCAAAGTCTCTTTAAATTCAAAATGACAGAAATCATACCAAGCATTTTCTTAGATTACAGTGGCATAAAACTGGAAATCAAGTATAATAAAAACAATCCAAAGAAATCAAACACATGGAGACTAAACAGCATGCTATTAAATAATTGTGTAACTGAAGAGATCAAGGAAGAAATAAAAAAACATCATGGCAACAAAAATTCACTTGGGCCAAAATCGAACCAAACCCCTATGCTCAATTAATATTTGACAAAGGAGGCATGAACATACAATGAAGTCAAAACAGTCTCTTCAATAAATGGTGCTGGGAAATCGGACAAATACATGCAAAAAAATGAAATTAGGCCACCAACTTACACCATACACAAAAATAAACTCAAAATGGATACAGGACTTAAACATAAGATGGGAAACCATAAAAATACTAGAGGAATCCACAGCAGCACAATCTCAGACATATGCCAAAGGAACTTCTTCATTGATTCTGCTCCAAGGGCAATGGAAGTTAAAGACAAAAATAAAGAAATGGGACTATATCAAAATAAAAGCTTTTTGACACCAAAAGAAACCATCAACAACACAACAAGAAAGCCCACTGTATGGGAGGACATATTTGCAAATGTTATCACTGATAAAGTTTTAATCTCTAAAATATACAGCCAACTTATACAACTTAATAAAAGAAAAATAAATGATCCAATAAAAAAATGGGCAATGGACCTAAATAGAATCTTTTCAAAAGAAGACAGAAGGAAGGCCAGAGACACATGAAATCATGCTCAAAGTAATTAATTATCCGAGAGATGCAAATCAAAATGACAATGCAATACCATCTCATATCTGTCAGAATGGCAATCATCTACAAATCAACAAATGACAAGTGTTGGTGAGGATGAGGAGAAAAAGGAACCCTCATGCACTGCTGGTAGAAATGCAGACTGGTACAGCCACTGTGGAGAGCGGTATGGAGTTTCCTCAAAAAACTAAAAAGGGCCGAGACCGGTTTGGCTCAGTGGATAGAGCGTCGGCCTGGGGACTGAAAGGTCCCAGGTTTGATACCGGTCAAGGGCATGTACATTGGTTGCTGGCACATCCCCAGTGGGGGCATGCAGGAGGCAGCTGATCGATGTCTCTCTCTCATCGATGTTTCTGGCTTTCTATCCCTTTCCCTTCCTCTCTGTGAGAAAAATGAATAAAAATATATTAAAAAAAAAACAAAAACAAAAACAAAACAACTAAAAATGGAACTCCTATTTGACCCAGTAATCCCACTCCTAGGAATATATCCTTAAGAAACTAGAATCACCAATCAGAAAGGATATATGCACCCCTATGTTCATAGCAGCACAATTTACAATAGCTAACATTTGGAAACAGCCTAAGTGCCCATCAGCAGATGACTGGATCAGAAAACCATGGTACATTTTTACAATGGAATACTATGCTGCCATAAAAAAAGGAATTCTTACTATTTGCAGCAACCTGGATGGAACTGGTGAGCATTATGTAAGTGAAATAAGCCAATCAATGAATGAAAAATTCCACATGATCTCACTCATTTGTGGATTATAAACTGATGAACAAAAAGATAGATATAGAGGCAATAAAGCATCAAACAGATTGCCAAATTACAGTGGGAAGGTTAAGGCGAGGTGGGGTAGATAAGAGATCAACCAAAGGACTTCTATGTATGCATATAAGCATAACTAATGGATGCAACACACTGGAGGGTTAGGGCATGTATGGGAGTGGGTGGGGGGGGCAATGGGAAGTCATGTACATATGTAATACATTAATAAAAAGAAAACAGTAAAAAAAAATACCAATAGCATATTTCAACATGTCTAGAACAAATCCTCCAAAAAATATATATGAAACCCAAAAAGACCCCGAAGAACCCCAGCAATCTTAAGAAAGAACAACGTTGGAGGGATCACAATACCAGATTCCAAGTTATACTACAAAGCCACCATAATCAAAACAGTCAGGTGCTGACACAAGAACAGCATATAGATCAATGGAGCAGAGCAGAGACCCCAGAAATCAATCCAAGCCATTATGCTCAATTAGTATTTAACAAATGAGGCAAGAGTATAGAATGGAGTTAAGAGAGTCTTGGTGTTGGGAATATTAGATAGATAATGCAAAAAAAAAAAAATCAAACTGGACCCACCAACTTACACCATACACAAGAATAAACTCAAAACTAATCAAAGACTTAAATGTAAATTGGGGAACCATAAAAATCCTAGAAGAAACCACAGGCAACAAAATGTTTGCAGATACAACTCCTAGGGCAGTAGTTGGCAAACTGTAGCTCGTGAGCCACATGTGACTCTTTGGCCCCTTGAGTGTGGCTCTTCCACAAAATACCACGTGTGGGTGTGCATATACAGTGCAATTGAAACTTCGTGGCCTATGCGCAGAAGTCGGTTTTCAGTTCTCAAAAGAAATTTCAATTGTTGTACTGTTGATATTTGGCTCTGTTGACTAATGAGTTTGCCGAGCACTGTCCTAGGGCAAAGGAAACTAAGGAGAAAATAAACAAATGGGAGTACACTAAAATAATAAATTTATGCACAGCAAAAAAACACCATCAACAAAGTGAAAAGGGAGCCCACTGCAGGGGAGAAAATAATTGACAATGATACATCTGATAAAGGGTTAATAACCAAAATATATAAGGAACTCATGCAACTTAACAAAAGGAAGACAAACAATCCAATTAAAAAATGGACAAAGGACCTAAATAGACACTTCTCCAAAGTAGACATACAGATGCCTAAGAAACATATGAAAAATGCTCAAAGTCACTGATCATCAGAGAGATGCAAATTAAAATGACAATGAGGTATCATCTTATACCTGTCAGAAGGGCTACTACCATCAACAAATCAATAAATGACAAGTGCTGGCAAGGATGTGTAGAAAAGTGAACCCTAGTGCACTGTTGGTGGGAATGCAGACTGGTGTAGCTACTTAGAAACAGTATGGAGTTTCCTCAAAAAAATTAAATATGGAACTGCCATTTGATCCAGTGTTCCCAATTCAGGCATATATCCTAAGAAACCTGAAACACCAATCAGAAAGAATGTATGCACCCCTATGTTTATAGCAGCACAATTTACAATAGCTAAGATATGGAAATAGCTCAAGTGCCCATCAATAGATGAGTGGATAAAAAGCAGTGATACATTTGCAGCTGTAAAAAATAAGGATCTCTTACCCTTTGAGACAGTATGGAGGGACCTGGCAAGTATCACGCTATGTGAAGTCAGTCAGTCATGAGAAAGGCATGTATCACATGATCTCACTCATATGTGGAATCTAGTTAACAAAATAAACTGATGAACTGCATGAATCCAGAGACATGGAAGCATGGAACAAAGTGCGGAATCTCGGAGGGAAGGAGGATGGGAAGTAATCAACCAAAGAACTTGTAAGCATATATGCATAACCCATGACAAAGAGAGTGGGGTGGTAAAAGCCTGGGGGGCAGGTGAGGGCAAGTTGGAGGGTGTCAATGGGGAAAAAAGGGAACATATGTAATACTTTCAACAACAGATGTTAAAATAAAATAAAGTACTATAGTAAAGAAAAATCAGGAAGGAAAATCAGCTTTATTTTATATATTTTACTATAACCATTAAATAAAATAGTACTAAGAAATAGAAATCTTCATATTACTGGTATTTTTTAAGGGTTTGAGAAAAGTACACCTCACAGTCTTTTCATATGCAAATCAGGTTGGACAGAGTTCAAAGAATTATTATGTTTAGAGCAGAGGGAAAATATACTAAATTCAAGAAAACCTCCAGAGCCGACTCCCAATCAGGGTAACTACTATGGGTGGCAGCAGAAGCAAAGAGAGAAGGGCTGAGAGAACCAGGGGTGGGGAGTGTAGGTGAGCCGCGGGCAGCCCAGGGAGCTGAGACACCACATAGAAGAAAGTCACCTCTATTATCTTAGACCCCAAATCCTCCTAGGAGACACGAGAGTGTAAATCTAGAATATAAGGTCTCCTTCTCCCAATTCTAATGAAATAAACAAAACATAGGAAAAAGTCAGGCTCTGTGCCATCATTCTCCCAGTCAGGGGAGCAGGATCCACATATGGGCTTCACAAGCTGGCTACACAGGGAACCAAAGACTGAGGAGACATCCTGACCGTTCAAAGATGCTACAGAGCTGACGAATCTGAACCTTTGTGCTGATACCCTAAATTTAGAAAAGAATTGCCTGAGCAGGAAAGAGAGGACTGTGGGTGGGCTGTGGGAGGGACGGGTGGCAGGAGGGGAGTCAGTGGGACCGACACTGACCAACATCCTGGACATGTCATCAAACAATGGAAAAGCCAGGAAATTTTCCTCGGGGACAGGACACACTCTGCTGGTACCCACCTCATTCCAACCCCAGGACCAGTGCCCAGGCTCCAGCTGAGCCTTTCCTTTCCTCAACTCCAGGTCTTCAGGCTACAGACTAGACGGGTCTCCCCTAGTCCTCTGCCAAGCACCTGCCATGGGGATAGGCAATGTGGACCCACCAGATAATCCTGTTTTCTACAAGCCAGCTAAGGGGTGGGAGTAACTTCAACAACGTTCAGTTTTTAGCTCACAAACTGGCTTTAAATGTAATCCCTAGGTAAGATGGCCCAGGACACTTCACACAGCAAAGAGCGTATCTGGACAGGTCACTTTAAACAGCTGCTGACGAATGAAAACAGCAGCGCCACTGCACATACTAGAGGGGAAAGGTAGACAAAATAGAACTTGCCAAAGAAGATGAAGAACCTAGTCTGCAAAAAACAACAACTTAAGAATAAAAAATACACAAATTAACAAGGATGTGAAAGCAGTAAGCAAGTTAAATGATAAAAAAAATATTGAAAGGAAACAAATGCTATGCAAACAAACTGAGAACTATAACACCATTTCAGAATTAAATAAATTAGAAATAGCCAAGACTGACTGTTCCACTGTTACAGATACTTTATATGTGAACCTTATTTAGTTCTCACACAAAATCTATGAAGCAGAGGTACTATAAAATGGAAGCAGACAGAAGTTAAGTAATTTGCCCACGGTCACAAGGTCACATAGCTGGCAAGAAACAGAACAGACACCACTGAAATCTGAATTTCTGATATAGTGGAAGAGTTTAAAAATCATAATGAATGCAAAAGAAAGGAATATGGAGGGTCAAGGTGAGCCAATAAAAGATAGTTTAATCTTAAATGTACAGAACCCAGAAAATACAAAAATGTTTTGAAAGATGTAACAGAAGCCTGGCCAGCATGGCACAGTGGTTGAGCATCAATCTATGAACCAGGAGGTCATAATTCAGTTTTTGGTCAAGGCACATGCCTGGGTTTTGAGCTAAATTCCCAGGATAGAACGTGCAGGAGGCAGCCAATCAATAATTTTCTCAACATTGATGTTTCTATGTCTCTCTTCCTTCCTCTCTGAAATCAATAAAAAAAATAATTAGAAAGATATAACAGGAAATTTCCTTGAAATAAAAAAGACCACATCTGTACATCAAAGTGCAGTGCCGAATCCCAGGGAAATAAGTGGATGAGCAGCACTGTAACTCAGGCATGTTCCTGAATGACCAACCTCAGGTCACTTAAGTTTGCTTTTGAGAATTTACTTTTGCGACAGCACGGAGGGACCTGGAGAGTATTGTGCTGTGTGAAATGAACCAATCAGAGAAAGAAAAGTACCATGTAATCTCACATGTGGAACCTAATGAACAAAATAAACTTGACGAACAAAACAGAAACAGAGGCATGGATCCATGTAATAGACCGACAGCTGTCAGAGGGGACTGGATGGAAGGTGAATGGATTAGCCAAAGAACATACAAACACAACCCATGGACATAGACACTCTGTGTGATGGACAGAGGGAAGGCAGGGGTAGGGGTTGGGTGGAGGGGAACAAACAGGGGGAAATGACATCTGTAATAGTGTCAATAATAAAAATAAAGAAAAAGTGTACAAAAATAAATAAATAGATCAGAGAAGAATTTAAGGAAACCACAAGGGATCAAAATGCAAAGCAAACAAGTTACCAGGTCTCACTTCTACTAACCTCCATTTCCTGCCTTAACCACTCTTCTAATTCTATATTCTTCCGAGCATGATGGGCTATTAGATCTGATCCTCCAATGATTTGTGGAAGTTTTCCTGCTCCTGAAAATGCGACCTGTTAAGTAAGGTTAAATGCATTAACAGATTAAGACAATCATTTTAAAAAATATATATTTTATTAATTTTTTATAGAGAGGGAGATGGACAGAGTTAGAAAAATTGATGAGAGAGACATCGATCAGCCACCTCCTGCACGCCCCCTCCTGGAGATGTGCCCACAACCAAGATACATGCCCTTGACCAGAATTGAACCCGGGACCCGGCAGTCCGCAGGCCAATGCTTTATCCAGTGAGCCAAACCGGTTTCGGCTAGACAATCATTTTTAAGAGCATAAACAAAGCAAGGGTTATAAATCATCCACAATAATAAAAGCATAATATACTAATTCGACTGGATGTCCTTCTGGACCAATCCAGGGTTACAAGGGAAGCCTGGGTCCTGGGTGCCAGAGGGAAGCTGGTGTCAGCAGCCGGGAGAAGGAAGACCTACTCTTGCACAAATTTTATGTATTAGATATCTAGTGTGTAATATAAGTGCCAAAGATGTATATAATTTATGGATGACAATGTGTGAGACAGAGGGGTATTTGTCAGAACCATGTTTTTGCCCTATGTTTGGCTATTATTATACCAAGATGTAGATACATGACTAGATTTATGTATTAAGAAAAGTTAAGATTTTTAATTTGGAGGTTTTACTCAAAAATCACGTTAGCATCTCATCCACCAATTATAGCAACTCCAGGTGAGCACACACTATAATTTTTTTTAAGTTGAATATTGTGTTCTAAAGATTTCAGAGCTTAAGTCCTGCTGATACTTGCAAATATTCATATATCATTCAAATTTTCTGATTCATACATCCCTATGGCAACAGTTTATACTTTTAAATGAAATTTTAATTGCGTACAAATAAAGAAGTGCTTAAAAATATGTGAAAATCCATAACAAGTGCACTGCTAATAATGCATTTAGGAAGTAATAAATTCTTAATATTTATGGGACATACTTTTAAAATTTCAATACAAGAACTGAAAAGGGAATATTAAATTCATTGACATCATTAAGCAGTATTTTAAGAGTACACGTACAATTATGTCATTGATTTGGGTGTATAAAGAAAAACTCAAATTCTTTCATTAAAGGTAATCATATTAAACACATTTTCCTACAAATTTTGGGTTGAATTTCTTTTATTCTCTCAAAAAATTCTTTGTTAAGAATATTAACACTTTTAAGGGCTTTACATTTTTCTAAATTACTTTCCAGAAATATGTACTGCTTTATATCTCTTTATCACTCCTGAGTCAACAGTGAATATTATTGCTTTTCCTTTGGTAACTTCATTAATACAAAAAACAATATGTCTTTTGGATTTTGGCCATGAGTTTTGTAACTGGGTACTCAACAGGAAGTATGGGATATGAATGCTCCCGTGCCCTGGCTGAGTAGCTCAGGTACTTGAAGTGTCTGTGTACCAAAATGTTGTGTGTTTGACCCCGTCAGGGCATACACCTGGGCTGCTGGTTTAATTCTGGTCAGGGTGAAAACAGGATACAATTTCTCTCTCACATCCATGTTTCTATTTCGCTCTCATTTTCTCTCTCTTCCCCTTTTACTGTCTCTCTAAAATCAATAAAAACATATCATTGGGTGAAGAAAAATAAAGGATGCCTCTGTGCTCTCTCTGGCTATGCGTGAAGAAGGTAAGGGAACTCTGTGATGGGAGACCCCCTCATCTTCCACTCTATGCAGAAGTTCTTCCTCTTAAATGGAGGTTACAGCAAGCATCACACAGATCTCGTTTCAGAGAAACCCTGTTTCCAGAGAAAATGCCTTTGAAATGACTACTACAGCATTCTCATCAACTGAATGAGCAACAGCTGTCAGAGCAGGTTCACAGTGGAGCCAGATAGCCCAGAGCAGACAGCAGAGAACATAAGACAACCTCATGGACAAAATAATGATCTAATCATTCTTAAAAGAGGAGGCACTCAAGTCTGATGGTAACAATGACGGTATCCTATATAATAAAAGCCTAATATGCTAAGTGTCCAGTAGTCAGTTCAACCAATCAAAGCTTAATATGCTAATAATATGCTAAGGCCATTCAATTGCTTGCTATGACGAGCACTGATTGGTAGGTTAGCTTACTGCTTGGGTCTGGCAGATTGGATTGGGACTGAGATGGGCTGGACATGCCCTGGAGCCCTCCCGCAGTCTCCCCCACCCCCTAGCTGGCCAACCTCCCGAATTCCTCCCTGGCCCCGGTCATGCACTAGCAGGGTCCCTCAACCTGGCCTGCACCCTCTTGCAATCCGGGACCTCTCAGGGAATGCCAGAGAGCTAGTTTCAGCCTGATTCCACAGGCCAGGCCAAGGGACCCCACTGGTGCATGAATTCATGCACCAGGCCTCTAGTGTATTTATAATTTTACTTTACATATGCCTTCTATTTAATAAAAGAGCTAATATGCAAATGGTCACCATGCTCTCATGCCTTCCCACAGGGGCCGGGAGACATGAGGTCACGCCCTCTGCCTGGTGCGGCTTGACAGAGGACCTGAGGCTGTGCCTCCCTGCCTGGCAGGGCCTCATTTTGTTATTGAATTTGCTGTTATTTTCCTCAAACCTGCTATCTTCATAAAGTTCTGGGTTACAGATCAGCATGAGAACTGAGGGGATCTGGCAGCAGCCAGATGCCTGCTGGGGATGTAAGGGGTGAGAGAGTTAGGGAATGCACTGTGAGGAATCCAGTCCCAGTGAGGCTTGTTTCAGTTTAGGTGTTCCATGCACTAACTGTCAGTTCATGCCTTAACTGTCTTAGGCAGGAGAAAGAGCACTAGTTTTCAACTCGAATTGCTTTGACTACTGGTTAGTATCAGTAGTAGTTCTAAAACTCCTTGACACACTACCTTTAGTGATTTTTTAGTGAAGGAACACGTACCTTTCTGAATTTCTTGAAATTCTTCAGTGGACCATGATTATCCGTGACACTGGGGGCATTTCTAGAGGGAAAGCCACTCACCACCAGGGACCTGAACTCCGTCAGCAACACCTTCCTCAGAGGCATCTCATCAATGCCCTGGGGCCTGTCATTGTTCTTATATGGGGTAAGTAGATGGATAAGAAATAAGAAAAATTGTTTGTCATTGAGGGATCTAAATTTAAAAAGTCCAAATAGATGAATATTTAAAAAGGTTTATTTATGGCATCAGAACTTTGTATTTGGAATCAAATCATATCTCTTTCAAAACCAGAAAAGTTCTGTATAACTTTAGAAACATTTATTTTTACTTATTTATTTTTTAAAAATATATTTTATTGATTTTTTTACAGAGGGGTAGAGATTAGCAACAACAATCAGCTGCCTCCTGCACACCTCCTACTGGGGATGTGCCCACAACCAAGGTTCATGCCCATGACCGGAATCAAACTCAGGTCCCTTCAGTCTGCAGGCTGACACTCTATCCACTGAGCCAAACCGATCTAACTTTAGAAACATTTATAACATGCTTATCTAAGACAGAGGGCATGTGGCATTTAAAAAACTTAGTATTTCAAATTTAGTAGCCTATTTTAATAAATATCATCTCAATAAACAACTTCTCTTCTTATACATATTTTCTTGGCAAGAAATCTTAGTACTATTTGCTTCTCATTAAAACCACACTCTAGCCTAGCCAGCATGGAGGTCACAGTTCAATTTCCCATCACAGCACATGTCTGGGTTGCAGGTTCAATTTCTAGTATGAGGCGTGCAGGAGGTAGCCAAGCAATGATTCTTATCACTAATATTTCTTTGTCTTTCCCCCTCTCTGAAATCAATAAAAATATATTTAAAACATAAAAACAAATAAAACCATATTCCAAGATTAGTATACAATCCATTCCACAAGTTCTTATCTATTATATTTAAGTTTTCTTAGATTTTCAGTAATTTATTATTTTTGGCACCTCAGAAAAATCATTAATTCTGTACACACTACCTTCTGAAATGGAAAACCCTTTTTCATTGGGGATTAACAGTTACTAAATCAGCCTGGAGACTCCCTCCTAGGCAACTGGCCAACTGAGATTTTCCACATCGTCTGTTATTAACTAATAGCCACACATCCACATTGCTACAGCTGCCTAGGCCCACGTCTCCATTTTTATTATTTTTGTTGTTAATCCTCACCCGGGGATATTTTCCCCTTGATTTTTAGAGAGAATGGAAAAAAGAGAAAAAAAGAGAGGGAAACACTGATATGAAAGAAACACATCAATTGGTTGCCTCCAGTATGCCCCTGACCAGGGCCCATGCCCTTGACTGGAATAGAACCCGGGACCATTTGGTCCACAGGCCAACACTCTATCCACTGAGCCAAATTAGTTAGGCCATGTCTCAGTTTTTAAACAGCTTTGTATATTTCACTAGGAAGTTGCTAATAGGACTAAGATAAAGACAGAGAGAGAAGAAAAACAGGAAACAACAAGGAAAAAGGTTCATCAGAGAGTGACAGATTACAAGATAAAGCAAGGGCCTCATACTTTGCTGGTGTGGTTCAGAGTTGAGAAATATTTCACATCCTTACTCTACTTGATAGAAACAACAGCTCTGTTAAAGTGTCACATGGTTTTATAAACGAAAGACCTGAGGTCACAGATGTGATAATGACTTGTTCGAGGTCACAATCTATGGAGTAGAGGGTAGGGGATCACCACACTGTTCGCTGTAGGATGATCACAACATGATCCACCCTTTCCAGAGGAGGTACAATTATGAGACCAAAATGCAGAAAGAGATTCAATTCTGAGAATATATACTGACAGAAAAATGATGAGAAGATAGTTCCATAGAAGTTAAATCTTTAGAAAAAGTAAATAAAGTTTCCTCACAGATGACTCTTCTTTAGTTGATGGCAGTGATTCTTTCTTGATCTCACATTTCTTCCCAATTTCATTTTCTTGCTAAAAATGAAAGTATATATATTGTTCAAATAAGTTATAAAATGGTACCTTTTTGAGAACCTCAGCAATATTCATGCTCCTGACCAGTTATCTGACTTTCAAGTATCTTTCCTAGAGAAACTATGAGATGGGAATAGGAATACACATATATGTGGAAAATCTACTGTAGTATGAGTTATTCATAAGAGCAAAGAGCTGGAAGCAATCTAAGTTCAGGTAAGCTATGCATGTAAGGGACATTTAATATGAGAAATGGGCTCAGTGGTTGGATTGCTGGTCTGAGGACTGTTGGAGCGCTGTGGGAGGCAACCAATTGATGTGTCTCTCTCACACTGATGTTTCTCTCTCTCTGTCTCTTCCCCTCCCTCCCACTCTCTCTAATAATCAATGGAAAAAATATCCTCAGATGAGGATTAACAAAAATATATATTTATGTGAGAAATGGTCATAATATAAGTGCATAAAATGCTATAAATATCATCAGTAGATGAGTAATGTAGATTCCAAGTTTGCAATATATGATTTAAAAAAGGAAACAAAAAAATATTAACTATTTTATCGGCAGATGTAGAGTTTGTCAAATAACTGTCATTATGTTTCTTTACTTTCCATATTTCTACATAACGTATTACTTCGTTAAAAATAAAAATAAACACTTTTAAGGGAGTCTATCTAAATTTATGCTTAGAATTAAATTTTAAGTCATCCTTAATCCAAAAAGAAAGAAAGTTACTTTAATTGTTTGAGTGTTTATCTGTAATAACCTGGAGACTGCCTGGTACACAATCACACTCTCCTTCACAGTCATATATCCAGACTGTTCTAGAGAAAAGCATCTTACACAGATGGTGTCTAATGCTGCAGGGAAGCTGCAGTCCCTCAGAGACAATGGAGGAGCACACCAATGATTCAATAATCAAATTCAGGAAAGTTTTAATAAGAAAGTTGGAAAGGACAGAAAAACAAATGTACTCTGTGCTTGCTTAGGGGCTAAAGAATGTTAATGTATTTACCCACAGCCCATAGTGAGATCAGAGTTTTACATTCCCAGCCTACCATGTGCGTCTCCTGCACACTTGCACATAGCGCCCCCTGGGAAGCTGTCTCTCAGGAGAGCATGTCCCTCCCACTCCACCTCTGCATCATGTCCACTCCTTCAAATGGCTCACCCTCTCAAACAAGTTCTTATTTCCGCCGAGATCAGTTTGGCTCAGTGGATAGAGTGTCAGCCTGCGGACTGAAAGGTCACGGGCTCGATTCCGGTCGGGGGCATGTACCTTGCTTGCGGGCACATCTCCAGTGTGGGGTGTGCAGGAGGCAGCTGATCGATGTTTCTGACTTTCTATCCCTCTCCCTTACTCTTTGTGAAAAATTAATAAAATATATTAAAAAAAAAAAGTTCTTATTTCCTACCTCAGAGAATCAAACCACCCAGACATCCGAACTTATCCCAGCAGGGAGACTTGTGTTTTTGTCCCATTTGTCAAAACCTAGAGAAGGGACCTTGCTAGTTACTGAATACCTCCTTCCGTAAGTGTCCTAACCTGGCCCAACACACAGGACGCTCACAGCAGGGCTACAGGAAACTCACCCTAGGCTTTGGAAGGTGCTGTAGCTATAGGAGAAGAGGAAAGTATAATTTACAACAGGAGGTGGGAAGAAGAGACATGTGCAGACCTGTTGGCATCCTATGGAGGCTGGGAAACAAGAAAGTAAGGCCTAGACTTGGGCGGCCATTTACATCAGAATAAGCCCCAAGCAGGAGGATCTAGCCCCAAGCTTTCTACTTCAGCTTACAAAAAACCTCACAGATAGGCTCCAGTCCATATCTAAATCCCCAAATAGGAAACTACCATCAACACAGTTTAGAAACTGCCTTTCTGAAATATAATTAAAGAATCCAATGTCAATGAGAAGTATCACATTTTTTTGCCTTCTTAAAACTGCAAAAAGCTTTTAAATGAAAGGATTAAGCAATACTTTTTCTGATAATTACTTCTGTAGCTAGAAATAGTAAGTGCAATTTCTTTAATCCATGAGCATCCTCAAGTTCTTTCTGACATTTTAAATTCTTAAAAATGACAAAACTAAGAGAATTAAAAACGACCACACACTGTCTGAGTAAGATTGATGAGCTGCAGCCAGGTAAGACATTACACTCGGAGACAGGGCAGTTGTATGCGATCTCTCCATACAATTCCTTACAACAGCGCGTGAATCAGGACTCCTCTCAAAATAAAAAAGGTTTTAAAAATTATCTCACATTGAAAATAAAAAATCCTTTTGTGACAAGATTTTCACTAAAAAATTATAGTGCTAGAATACAGTGATTTAACTTTTAAAATATCCAGAGTTATGCCACAAATTGCTATTCACTCTCCAAAAGTCTATACACATATTTATGTTGTACTATATTTTTATTCAGAATGTTATGAATTCTCAAGTAGTAAAATAAAGACAAAAAAATCATGCTATAAAATTATAGAGCAAAATTAAATAATATCCCCTGACAACGTGACATCATGCAAACTTTGGCATTTAAATATGTTTTTAGATTTCAGAGAGAAGGGAGAGGGAGAGATAGAAACATCAATGATGAGAATCACTGATCAACTGCCTCCTGCACACCCCCTACTGGGGATTGAGCCCAAAACCTAGGCATGTGCCCCGTCTGAGAATTGAACCATGACCTCCTGGTTCATGTGTAGATGATTAACCACTGGGCCATACCAGCCGAGCTAATGCTTGGCATTTAAATGTAAGTTCTTTTCAAGTGCACAAAAGTTTTGTCTAATGGTCCCAGGATCAAGTCTATGCACACTTCCTGTCTCTCTCAGCCTGGGCTCCAGTGCCCACTTCTTTGGTGACAGAATCCCTGGGAGAACATGCAGTCCAAGTAGATATTTAGGAAGATTAATTAGCAGCTACACAGGATGGACCAAAGTTCTCTGACTAAAACCCAAAACCACTGCCAGTCACAGCTGTGACCACTATGAGCATGGATCAATCTGGGAGAGAACAAAAAAAAAAAACAAAAAAAGAGGCTATTAATAAAAAAAGATTAACATGTAATTGGACAAGAGGAGAAAAAGAAAATAAAAACATATCATAAAAAATTAGAAATAAATACAGGAGGAAAGGATTTGAAGCAAATGGATTTCCAAAGGTGGGACAATAGGAACCTAACTTTCTAAAGACTAAACTCTCATAATATGAAGAGGCCTGGACAGAGGCTCTGGAACAGGCCAAGCTAGCATGACGATGGAGATTCACAATGCAAGCAGAAGACACGTGTCTGCATGGAGATGGATGGGACTGCATGGGAGTCGGTCAGGACATCATCCTTGCATGTCACCGCCTGTCACATTAAGTTAATTGAGCTCTCCACGGCTGTGGCAATTGCACCATTGGTGATCACGTGGCTCAATTAATTTCCGGTAAAGGAACAGCTAATCCTCACTCTGACAATAATGGATCCCTTGGTTTGAAGTTCTCAATCCGGCGAGGATATCTCAGTGTTCATTCTCCTCCTTTCTCACAAGGATGAGTGCGTTGGGAAGGGCCATGTGACAAGTTTAAAGCATCTCCTAGATTCTCTTGGAGACTGGGAGCGAAGGATGGATGAGGAGTAGTACAGGCCATGACTAAATTTTGACCAATAATCCAAGCTTCAAGTGAGGTTTCTGAAGAAACTCCTTAGAAAGTGAAAGAACTCAACTGGAAAGGCCTTCTGCTATCTCTCCCCATGCTTCTTCCTGGAAAGTAGCTCTTGGCTACAGGAGGGTCTATAACCTCAGAGGCTAGAAGCCATGATGGCTACAGGGGCCACGCTGCAGAGCAGGCAGGCAGGTAGACTCCTGGGAACTGCCAAGCAGCGTTGCTTGCCTTCTCTGGGCTTCTTCTATGAGAAAAGAACAACCATGTCTTACTTAAGCCCCTGTTTCAGAGTTTTTAAAGACCACAGAGGAATCCTACCTCTTATAGTGAGGGGATGTTTTCTGGGAGAAAACTGGCCATCCTACATCAGGGCCTCCTCTGAGGCTCTGGTCTGGGAGCTATGTTAAAAGCTCACAGGCTCTGGCCAGTTGGCTCAGTGGACAGAGCCTCAGCCTGCAGACTGATGAAGGGTCCCGGGTTTGATTCTGGTCAAGGGCATATCGCTGGGTTTCGGGCTCAATCCTCAGTGGGAGGCATACAGGAGACAGCCAATGTGATTCTGCCTCATCATTAGTGTTTCCATCTCTCTCTCACTTTTTCTTCCTCTCTGAAATTAATAAAAATATATTTTAAAAAAATAATAAAAAAAAGTATAAATCTCACCACATGCTTCTTGCAGCTGCAGTCTACTCCTAAGAAGTATAAATGAGGATTCTCTCCCTCATGGGAAGATGCCAATATATAGGCTAAATAAGACATATACTTTTTTCTTTCAATAGTAGTCATTAATTTATACAGTGCTGGATATAACATCAGGTTCTCAACAACTATTGTACCTCCCATCTCTTATGCCTCATTCTTTTACTAAGTCCTGTCCCACCTCGTAGCAATTTATAGGAGGGATGACCAGCCATGAATGATACTGGAGCTAACAGGCCTTGAGGAAGGGTGGGAGCGATGAGAATATTAAACTTTGATTTCATAAGGTCTGTAGTCTCTCCTAATGAGCTCACTTGTCTACTTACTGATGCATAAAATAGGGAGGAAGAGGGAGACTTTTCTTAGACCAAAGCAGGCAAGACAATGATCAACAGGCATGAAAATAAGACATAAAGATCAAAATGAAAAAGAAATTCCCTAGTGATGTTATACGTGTTTTATCCTAAATATGTATTTAGAGTTGAGAAAATGGCAGCTACATAGGCAAACCTTATGCACCTCTTCCCAGGGCCAGAATAGAAATAAAACTAAAGTAGGGAATATACATCTGGAAATAATTAGACTGGAAATAAATGACATAGAGACTAAATAAAATAAAATAAAAATACAAAAGATCAATAAAACCAAGAGCTGGATCTTTGAAAAGATAAGATTGATGAACCATTAGCCAGATTCATCAAGAAACAAAGAGAGAGGACCCAAATAAACAAAATCAGAAACGAAGGCAAGAAGTAACAACTGTCCCCACAGAAATACAAAAGAATTGTAAAAAAAATACTATGAACAACTATGGACAACAAGCTGGACAACATGGACATGGATTGGTAGAATCAACATCATTAAAATGTCTACACTACCAAAGCAATCAACAGATTCAATGCAATCCTTATTAAATACCAACAGCATACTTTACAGATCTAGAATACTCCCAAAATTTATATGGAACCTAAAACAAAACAAAACAAAACAAAAACAAAAACAAACAGACAAACAAAAAACAAATAGCTACAGCAATCTTGAAAAAAAGAACAAAGTTGAAGGAATCATAACACCAGATTTCAAGTAATACTACAAAGCCACTGTACTTAGAACAGCCTGTTATTGGTATAAGAACAGGTATATGGATTAATGGAACAGAACAGAGGCCCCCAAAATCAACCCAACCAATAACCCTTGATTAATAATTTACAGAGGCCGAGGCCGGTTTGGCTCAGTGGATAGAGCGTCAGCCTGCAGACTGAAGGGTCCCAGGTTCAATTCCGGTCCAGGGCATGTGCCTTGGTTGTAGGCATATCCCCAGTGGGGAGTGTGTAGGAGCAGCTGATCAATGTCTCTCTCTTATCGATGTTTCTGGCTCTCTATCTCTCTCCCTTCCTCTCTGTAAAAAATCAATAAAATATATTTTAAAAATAATAATAATTTACAGAGGAAGCAAGAGCAACAATGGAGTACAGACAGTCTAGTCTCTTCAATAAATAGTGCTGGGAAAATTAGACAGACACATGCAAAAATATGAAACTAGATCACCAACTTACACCATACACAAGAATAAACTCAAAATCGATAAAAGACTTAAATATAAGTCGGGGAACCATAAAAATCTTAGGAGAAACCATAGGCAGTCAAATCTCAGACATCTCTCAAAGCAATATGTTTGTGGACACATCTCCTAGGGCAAAGCAAACTAAGGAGAAAATAAACAAATGGGACTATATCAAAATAAAAAGCTTCTTCACAGCAAAAGAAACCATCAACAAAACTAAAAGGGAGCCCACTGCATGGGAGAACATAATTGACAATGATACATCTGATAAAGGGTTAATATCCAAAATATATAAGGAATGCATACAACTTAACAAAAGGAAGACAAACAATCCAATTAAATAGACACTTCTCCACAGAAGAGATGGCCAAGAGACATATGAAAAAATCCTCAAAGTCACTGATCATCAGAGAAATGCAAATTAAAATGATAATGAGGTATCACCTCACATCTGTTAGAATGGCTTCCATCAACAAATCAACAAAGGACAAGTGCTGGTGAGGATATGGAGAAAAGAGAACCCTAGTACACTGCTGGTAGAAATGCAGTCTGTTGGAAAACAGTATGGAATTTCTTAAAAAAATTAAAAATGGAATTTCCATTTGAGCCAGTGATCACATTTCTATGAATATATCCTAAGAAACCCAAAATACCAATCATATAGAATATATTAAGCAACACGATTTACAATAGCTAAGATCTGGAAACAGCCCAAGTGCCCATCAGTAGACAACTGGATAAAAGAGCTGTGGTACAGCCGAAACTGATTTGGCTCGGTGGATAGAGAGTCGGCCTGCAGACTGAAAGGTCCCAGGTTCAATTCCAGTCAAGGACATGTACCTTGGTTGCGGGCACATCCCCAGTGGTGGGGTTGCAGGAGGCAGCTGATAGATGTCTCTCTCTCATCGATGTTTCTAACTCTCTAACCCTCTCCTTTCCTCTCTGTAAAAAATCAATAAAAAAAAAAAAAGCTGTGGTACATTTGCACCATGGAATACTATACAGCAGTAAAAAAAACCTCTTACCCTTTGTGATAGCATGAATGGACCTGGGAGAGTATTTTTTAAAAAAATATATTTTATTGGTTTTTTTACAGAGAGGAAGGGAGGGGGATAGTCAGAAACATCCATCAGCTGCCTCCTACATCCCCCCCACTGGGGATGTGCCCACAACCAAGGTACATGCCCTTGATTGGAATTGAACCTGGGACCTTTCAGTCCGCAGGCCGATGCTCTATCCACTGAGCCAAACCGGTTTCGGCTGGGAGAGTATTATGCTAAGTGAAATAAGTCAGTCAGAGAAAAACAAGTATCAACATGATCTCACTCATATGAAATGTAATGAACAAAATAAACTGATGAACAAAGTAGACCTGGAGACTTAGAAGTATGGAATAGACAGACAAATCTCAGAAGCAAGGTGGGGATGGGGTGTGGGTGGGAGAGATTAACTGGGAAATTTACGCATATACTAGAGGCCCGATGCATGAAATTCCTGCAAAAGGCTCAGCCCCCTGCTGCTGTGGCTTTGTCTGGAAGGACATCCAGTCTAATTAGCATGATTACACTTTTATCATTATAGATTATTGTTGTAGATGCATAGCCCATGGACAGACAATAGTGTGGTGAAGGCATGGGAGGGGTGGGCGCAGGGTGGAGAGGGTAAATTAGAAAAAAAAGATACATCTATAATACTTTCAACAATAAAGATAAATTAAAAAATAATTTAATAAAAGTAAAAGAAAAATGTATTTAGTAGATACTCTGTTTCACTAACTTTCTTTATCTTCCTGTCTTCATTTCTTCTATTAAGGCATCTCCTATACTTACATTCATGGCCAAATGTCTGATATAAAAGTATTTCCTAGAAATCTATTAAACAATCATGAATAACAGTTTTATTTGCTGTCATTTATTATATACTGTCAGGGTTGCTGTATTTTTAACATCTATTTTATCAACCATAAATTCTTATACTTAATACAGGTGCTGAAGATAGTAATTTTTTTCAAGGAAACGTAACGAATATTCATATTGTCAATACAAGTATCGAAAACAAACACTTTTTCACATTCTAAGTTTCTATTTGCAGTATTTTTCATTAAAAAATGTTACTTACAGGTAGCTTGTGACTCCCTGGCACTGCTCCATCATTAGGAGAGCCATTTGTTTCTATATCCAGCCTTGGCATCTTTCTACTGTGGACATCTCCCTCTTGTTCCTGCACAGGCACCTCCATGTCTAGCTCTGGCTTTGCGTCCTTGAGCAACTCTTCCAGCACTTCATTTTCTATGGATAAATCAATTTTCCTTTTTTCTGGTCTTGGTTTTTCTGTAGAAAGGGATTTACTAGCAGAAGTTTTCAAAGTGGACTTGGATTCTGTGTCTGTGAACAAGCCGCCTGGCTCCTTTCCCATGGACCCCCTCTGCGGAGCAGGCTGCCCACATCTTGCCCACAGTGAGGGTGTGGTAGGCTGTGTTTGTTCCAGGAGAGAACAAGACATTTCCATTCTTGCTGATTTAAATGAAGACGTTTCTTGATTTTCTTCATTCCTTTCCCTTAGATTTAAAAAAATAAAAACGGACAATGAGTACAACTAAGTAATTTGATAGTCTGGCAATTTTCACTCCCTCACATTTAATTCAAATATTTTGGATTTTATTAATTAACAGTATCACTGAAAATAAGAATAGACATCAGAGAACAGTACGTAATTCACATATATACTCTACTGCTTTGAGAGGACTAACCGACCATGTGGCTAAAATGATGTGGTGAGCTCTATCCTTGCTGAAGTAGCAGCAGTTGACAAATCAATGTGGAGAAAAGAAAAAATACAAAGGCCTTGTTGCCAGTAAACAATATCTTGCAACCTAGGGAATCTGTGGGCACCATGCGATAGAACCTGATGGTTAATGAGAGGGAGTCGAGGAGTTAATCTAGAACATTTACAGAGGACCCCCAGCAAGTGCCACATGAGGTTTTCTAGACAACGCTGCACTGCATTCCACAAGCCCCGGACACTGCGCGCCTACTGTGCCATGGCGCTCAGAGAATGCAGTTCTTGCTCTCCAGGAGTGGGCTGGGCTCCTGTTGGACTGAACAGTCAGGTGACCTTTCAGTCACTCTAATCTCATCAAGAGGTTTCTGTAATAATACAATTTGAGCCAGAGAGCTAACAACACAACGATGGAAAGGGAGGAATATATAACTGAAAATAAGAACCAAACTACTGGTTTGGAGGGGAGGGGGGCGGGCAGAGAAGAAAGCATCAAAGATTTTGACAAAGTTTGAACTAACAAAAAAAATACACATTTAGTCACAGAGGAGAAAAGTTTTCAGGACTAAAACAGGAGAAAGTTCCTGTGGAAAAGTGAAAAGGATGGGCTATTGACCATCTATAACAGCATTGTGGAACCTGCAGATAGATTACACAGAGAATAAAATGCAGTGAAAGGAAGAAAAATGCCTCAAAAGGGAGGCAAAGGGCCGCTAGTGAGAGAGAGGCGGCCACACAAACGAGAGAAGCATGAGCTGAGGACTCAGGGGCTGTGTGCCAGCAACAGCCATTGACTGGTACTTTGAAGGATATCACATCAAGATGAACTGTGTCTAGTTAAAAATGCCTCAGACAGAAACAGGAGCAGTGCACCACCTCCTTTTCCCATTAGTTTATTCATAGTGAGAGGAAGAGCTGGCGTAGAGGGAAGATTTTTTTTTTTAAATATATTTTATTGATTTTTTAGAGAGGAAGGGAGAGGGATAGAGTTAGAAACATCGATGAGAGACATCGATCAGCTGCCTCTTGCACGCCCCCTACTGGGGATGTGCCCGCAATCAAGGTACATGCCCTTGACTGGAATCGAACTTGAGACCCTTCAGTCCGAAGACCGAGGCTCTATCCACTAAGCCAAACCGGTTCGGCATAGAGGGTAGATTTAAGGAAGGAAATGGGGCTATTGAATACAGAGGACCTGGAAGACATGGAAGGCAGTAGAAGCAGAGAGCACTGCTGGGAGGGAGTTAGCAGGGACTGCAGGCTGGAGGGCAAGTGCCTCCAAGGGCAGAGATGGCTAGGAGCAGAAGGAAAAGGTGAGGTGAACCATCCAGAGCGCAGTGAGGGGGCAGTCCTGGCCTAGCTTGCCACAGACTGGACCCCCCTGCCCCAAACAGTTTCTCATATAGGTTGAGGGGAGCGGACCTCTTCCTGGGGTCTGGCTGGAAGTGGTTTTGGATGGAGCCGGCCTGCAGCTGCTGGGGAGCCCCACCTCCACCTTTGTTGACACTGGGGAGCTTCACTTGGGAGAGCAGATAGTCAGGGATCTCCGCCTTGACTGGAGCGTTTGGTCCTACAGAAGTGTGGTCATAGCTCCTTTTGGGGTGTTCCTTCACTGGGAATGTCTCTGGTGAAGGCATTTTGAATTTCTGTTCCATTCTGGAGACTTTGATTTCTTTTGGTCTTTCGCTCAGATCCATGCTATAGTAAAAGAAAAGAATGCCAGGCAATTAATTTATAACCATGTTCATTAGAAACAAAGACCTTCAAGTATTACTGATGCAACCCAGCTTCACAACCGAGCCACTGTCAGCCTGTTCTACTCTCCTGGGCCATCGATGTCTGGTCCTTCTCTCACCCTGCAGCACACACCCGCCTGTATTTTCCTATGAACTAAACACGGGGGAAAGCCTATGTAATTTTTGCTTGGCTTAAAACTTTAAAATTACTTCCATAAAAAAAATTAATAAAAAATGGAAAATCACAAGACAAATCTCCTATTATTCTGGTCTCATACAATAGGGCGTTCAGAGCACTTAAGATGAACTGGTGTGGTGGTGTCCAGCCAGATGACAGTCTCTACAGCAGAACTCAGCTCTCAATGCCAGAAAAATATATACCTCTCTCTTTCTTTCTCTCACACACACACAAACACTCTGCATGGCTGAATGAATATATACTGCCTTTACTATTCTTATTTCACAGGAAAAAAAGTAAGCTGTCATTCAAATTATTTTTTAGTTTCTCTGTAAAAAGTTGCATCTGAAATGTGATATCTTTCAGTATGAACAGCTCATATGGATTCTTTAGAATGAAACACTGTGTTAATTATTTAGATGAGACAGGGAAGCTTTACCATGTGTCTGATTGCTCTGATGCCGTGTCAGCCATGTAGGTCACAGTGTTCCCGGGGGCACTGGGCATGAACTCCTCTTTGACGGACAAGCCTTGGGAAAGGCTCGGCCCTGGGGTGGCTATCCTGGATCCTGTAATCACACATGTAAAAGAAGGACACAGCTGCTGGCCGCTCATCACGTTCCCTGGTCATGCTGAGGGGAGTAAGCAGGTAAGACAGCACACTGTCTTCAGTCAGTGGAGCCAACAGATACTTGACGAAATGGCCCCTCACCAGCCTGCCTGCATCTGTGAGGAGAGTGTCTACATCATATTAGTGCTGTATCACGTCCTTCATGATAAGTTATCAACCTAAATAAAAATAACCAACTTAAATTCTAATTCAAATAATGCTTTAAGTCAACAGACAAAAATTTACATTTCTTCCCCACAGAAAGTGTTTCCACCCTACTATCTACACAAATCAAAATACACGTAAGTTTTATTTTTAGAAGATACATACATACTATTTGAAAAGAACACAGTTTTAGACAATTTGGCTACCATGATAACCATCATCTTAGTTGCTAGGACAGCAGCATAACTCTAGGGCTGCTCACCTGCACACTCCCTTGAACCTATGCCCTGAGGTGGGCTTCAGCCCAGCCCCCACACACCTGCCCAGTGTCTGTTATCTGTAACTCACTTGCCCCAGCTGTGGGACCTGCATCAGTAAATCTGTGCCAGACTTTCCTGCTCTATGAAATGGGGAAACTATCATCCTTTCCTCAAGAGCAAAATGAACCAACACATGGACAGCACCGAGGAAACACGTGGCATATAGCAAGCGCTGTCCGTGCAGGTAAAAGTGTCTGCTGCCTCCGGCGCACTGCATGCACGCCTGCACTTTCCCGTTAGACCAGAGCAGGGAGGGTCTGCTTGTCCCTCTGCCTCCAGCCCTAAGAAGTGCTGACATAGTGAATATAAATAAGGTGATGGAACTGAAGTGTTAACTGAAAACACTCTTCAGTGGCATTTACTAAGTACCTAAGTGAGATGATCACTGCCAGCTCCTCATGACCCAGAGTTTGATAACATCACACTTACTCCCAGTCCTTGTACTTGAAGCCTTCTGCCACTCTCCACGTGGCCACCACAGATGCTCATGGGCACTTCCTTCAACACACACATCCCCAAAACTCATTTTCCTTGCACAGATGTTTGCAAAACATAATTATGGATGCTTATATAATCACTAAAAGAAATATTTATAGATGGAATCAAATGTCCAGAATAACTGAGGTTTGTCAACAATAAGGTTATTTACAATGTTCTCCTTGCAAAGTCACAAGAAGGGCAGGGGTCTGCTTGTGGCTTCACTCCAAGTGTTTACAACAATGAATAGCACCCATTCAATAAACACTTCCTGAATAAGTAAATGGGTGACTCTAGAAGGAGGAAAGAAAGGAGAGGGAAGAAGACACGCATTCTCCCTGCCCCCACAAAATGGCTGTCTTCTGAAACTGTCAGACTCTAAGTACGTATAAGAAGTAACACTTCTAAATACAAAGAAAAGAGAGCTCCTCGGGGGAATACACATAAAAACATCAAGGGTCCAAAGCAAGCAGAAAAGAATGAATGAATCATCGTAATGGCAACAGCTTATTTTCAAGAAAAGTAGGGGACTGTGTGGGAAGTCCTCAGACAGGCAGCACTGAGCTATTCTTGCCTCGTTTACCCTAGAAATGACACAAGCCACCTGGGTCTCATACCAAGAACTACAGGCTATCCCCACAATGTAACTTGACTCTGTTCTTCTGCCTCTTCAGCTGCCACATAGCCTTGGTCTGGCTCCCACCTGCCTCCATGGGGCTACCCCTTGGATCCCCACCCATCTTGGACACTGAAATCCATTCTCCACAGAGAATGGCAATGCTCAGGTCCTCCTCCCTGGCACCCTGCTCCCCAGATCTATCTGTGTGGCCTCCTCTCACCACAAAGACGCCTGGCACCCAAGTGCTGCATCCTCAGCAGACCCCGAACACCACCCACAGCCCTCCCAGGTACTGCCACCCCCCGGGGTCAGCTCCTCTTTGTGCTTGGCCTTCACAGGACTTATCAGAAGAAGCCTGAATCCCAACCTTCAGAATATAAAGTCACAGTAATTAACTTGTTCACTTTATTCATCTTGTATCTTTAGCACTTAGAATAGTGCTTAGTATGCAGCTGACATATATTTTTCAAATGACTACATGGAGAAGGGGAGTTTCAAAAGATATTGGACATGGTCACTCTGGGTAAGTATCTAGGAATGTGCATACAGCCTTCCATCTATGACATAATAAAAACACTTGCTGAAGAGTCAATAGAAACAATGCCTGAATTACCTGTACCGGGCTGGCCCTGAGGATCACAGTATTTCTCGGTAGTCATGAAGATCACTGCCAATCCAATTTCTGCTTCAGGAATAGATCTAAGACCCTGCCTATTAGAATAAAATGATTTAAGTATGATAATATATCCCAACTAACAAATTTATTAACATGATGTAAAACTGAAACTCTCCCCTCCCTCCAGAGGGTCCAGCAATGTAATGTATGAAGAGAAGTTCACACACAGAGGCTGGCTCCCTCACTGAGCAGGCTACACTGGGGCAAGTCCACCACGTTTACTAACTCAGGTATTTCAACTGTGAAGGTCTAAAGTAAAGAATATAGATCCTTCAGTTTTAAATTCTATAACTTTCAAAATAACAAGAAAACAGTAACACCCAGATGAAGCAATAAGAAAATCCTAAGAGAAAACAGAAAAAAGAGAAAGCAGTAGGGAGAAGGGGAAGGAGGGAGAGAAGCACAAAGAACTATGGATAAACTGATGTGTGCTATGATTTAAAGTTTAGTAAATCAAATCATTTTATCAAATTCACATGTGTGAAAGAATTTATTAAAGGAATCTTAGGGTGAACCTATCTTCTGTTATTCTGTAATGTGGATAATGACTGAATTTATAAAACAAAAGCAATTTAATATGTTATAGAAACTATACCTCAAATTTTAAGAACTACAAAACTTTTAATACTCATTGCAAGATATTTTAAGTGGCTGCAGTAATTTAAAAGGTCTTTTTTGGATGCTTTAACATTTGTTTTTTAAATGTACTGACTGGATTAACGGAATTTTACTGTAAGTGTGATTATAATAGTATTATAATAGGATATACTAAAAAAGGTTTTATAAAGTATTGTATACAAGTGGCCACATATACCTACTTATAATTCAGGAAATCCAAAATTAATACTTTATTATCCTACTAATGTTTTTAAAACTATAAATCCTATCTAATAAAAGAGTAATATGAAAATTGACCATCACTCCAAGACACAAGCTAGTCGCCCCCATGTGGACACAAGATGGCTGCTACAAGATGCCTAGCAGGGGAGGGCAGTTGTGGGTAGTTAGGGGTGACCAGGTCAGAAGAGGAGGGCAGTTGGGGGAAACCAGGTCAGCAGTGGAGGACAGTTGGGGGGGACCTAGGATGGCAGTGTAGGGTAGTTGGTGGGGACCAGGCCTGCAGGGGAGGGCAGTTGTGGGCAATCAGGCCAGCAGGGAGGGCAGTTATGTGTGACCAGCCAGCAGAGGAGGACAGTTTAGGGGACCAGGCCTGCAGGGGAGGACAGTTGGGGAGACCAGGCCAGCAGGGGAAGGCAATTGGGGGAGACTAGGTCTGCAGGGAGGGCAGTTGTGGGGGACCAGGCCTGCAGGGGAGGGAAGTTGGGGGTGACCAGGCCTGCAGGGGAGGGCAGTTAGGGGTGACCAGGCTGGCAGGGGAGGACAGATCGGGCCAGTTATGGAGCAGTCAGGCATCAATCAGGCTGGCAGGGGAGTGGTTAGGGGGTGATAAGGCTGGCAGGCAGAAGCACTTAGGGATAATCAGGCAGAGGCAGGCAAGCAGTTGGGAGCCAGCAGTCCTGTATTGTGAGAGGGATGTCCGACTGCCTGTTTAGGCCCGATCCTGGTTGAATATCCCCTCAAGGGGTCCCAGATTGGAGGGGGTGCAGCCTGGGCTTAGGGACACTACCTTCATGCATGAATTTCATGCTCTAGGCCTCTAGTATGCCATAAAAATTAGTTATAACTGCTGGTTATATAAAATAAAAACATTTTTAAAACACATATAATAAGTGCTATACAGACAGTGTATCATCCTAGGAGGGAAACAGTGGCAGCACCCATTCAAGCCAATGGTGAGATACATGTCAGCACCCATTCAAGCCAATGGTGAGATAAATGGCAGCCTTCCCTGTACAAGATGCTTGGAGGCCCCAGAAGACACAGATAGACAGGGAGAAGAAGGTATAAGAGACATGAGGATTAAAAATAAAAATATCATTATTTACAGATATGGTTTATACAAAAAGATGACTATAGATGACTAAAAATACAAAGCAAGTCCAGCAAGGTGGTGAGCTCGAAGAACAGTGTCAAAATTTTGAGTTGAATTTCTATCCATCAACAGTAGACAACTAGAAAATATAATTAAAGCAATATCATATACTTACATTTCACCTACCACAGGTATATCTATCAGGATATATGTAATATCTGATAGACCTAATAAATGGTATTTAAGATCTCTACAGCGAAATTATAAAAACTGTTAATTCTCCCCAAATTGATTTGTGGTTTCAATAAAATTCCTAATCAAATTCCCAAAAAGATCTGTGAAAAGCTTCTAAATGTATATAGAAAAATAAAGAGCCAAGAATAGCCAGGGTGCTTCTGAAGCAGAGCAGAACGAGAGCCTGGCCTGGAGGACACGAGGCATAGGTGGTGCTAGACATGAGGGCGTGTTGATGTGTGGAGAAGGTTAAGGACAAACTGCTCCCCTGTGTGTGGAGCATAGCTATAAACAGAATCCATTCCAGTTAGATTAAAAACAAATTAAAAAAAAATAAAAATGTTAATAAAAAAATATAGGTGAGTTAATGATCCATGAATAGAAAAATATTTCTTAAACTAAATACAAGCACCATCTATAATAAAATCTTTTAAATAATTATGGTACATACTTTTCCATTGTTATGCAAAGTGCACCAAAACTCACATATATAAAACCACCTGCTTGCATATATTTTTACTAACAAAGAATAACAAAGTACCTTTGGAGCATATCCATAACTGAGTGAATCCATTTTTTCTGAGAGTCAGAAATTAAGGGCTCAGAATTTGTCATTCCTACATCAACAACACAAATTCCAGGAGCCGAAAAGAAACTCTCTTCTTCTTCATTTTCTTCTGCTATCAATCTAGCATCTCCTCCTCCAAAAACAACTGCTGAACTTAATTTTTTATGCTAAAAATGGAAAAAATTAAAAACACAATGGCCACAATTAATTCTGAGCATGTTCTAGAACTTTAAGAACTTGATTTAGAAGCAAAAGGACAGAATTGACGTACAATCGATCCGGCTTCCTGAGAGGACCATCTGCGCTTCCATTCTGAGAAAGCCAGGCACCTCGACTCTGGCAAGCACACTGCCTGCAGCCCACGGGCGGGGTTCCCTGTGCCAGAAACCCTG
>JAAGEH010000040.1:29170976-29250802 GCA_011751065.1 Lasiurus cinereus
CCCCCACACTGCCTGCAGCTGATGAGCAGGGCTCCCCCTTTGCAACAGAAACCCTGGGTTCCACCTCAGCACATGAAAGATATTCAACACCTGTTTAATAACCCACCAGTTAGAACTTAAGGCAGTTCCTCTTACCCCCAATTTTATCCTATCTAATAAAGAGAAATATGAAAATTGACCATTACTCCAAGACACAAGATGGCCACCCCCAAGTGGTCAAAGATGGCCACCACAAGATGGCTGGCAGGGGAGGGTAGTTGTGGGCGATCAGGCCAGCAGAGGAGGGCAGTTGGGGGAGACCAGACCTGAAGAGGAGAGCAGTTAGGGGTAACCAGGCTGGCAGGGGAGGGCAGTTAGGGATGACCAGGCCAGCAGGGGAGGGCACTGGGGAGAACCAGGCCTATAGGGGAGGGGAGTTAGGGGCAACCAGGCTGGCAGGCAGAAGCGTTTAGGGGCAATTAGACAGGCAGGCAGGCAGGCGAGTGGTTGGGAGCCAGCAGTCCTAGATTATGAGAGGTATGTCCGACTGCCTGTTTAGGCCCAATCCCACCAGCAGTCTTGGATTGTGAGAGGGATGTCCAATTGCCCGTTTAGGCCTGAGCTGGTGGGACTGGGCCCAAACGGGCAGTTGGACATCCTTCAAGAGGTCCCAGAGGAAAGGATACAGGCTGGGCTGAGGGACATCTCCTCTCCCCCTCCATGCACCAGGCCTCTAGTATATTTGTATAAACTTAATTAATAGGCCAACTGACAGGTATTAAGGAACATTATAATTACATACATGAACATGGGCAGGCGCTGGTGCCTGGGCAGTTTTTATTCAATGTCACACTTCTGCACATAATATCAAAATAAAATGCACTGAGAACATTACTAATTTGTCCTTGTGTGTAATGTTTTCTTTAGGAACATTTATCTTAAAACAGTACCTGCTTGGCATTCAGAAATACAAATGTTTTTCCTTTGAAGATCTGTTTTCTTTCTTGTCGTTCTGACAGATCAATATTTTTACTTCCAATGGCTGGTTCATCAATTTGTGGGTAAAAACTGTAAAAAAAAAATTAAGTATATTCTAATTATAAACTACTCTGTATGCATGCCATTAAATTTGTAAATGGAATAGCTCTCTAGACACTAAAAGGGTTAATTTCTATAATACCATTATATTATTTTTAAAAAGTTTTTATCTGGGACAAAATGATTAAAAGTATCTAAATGATTTTTCTAGAAACAATCTAAGGGTAGACAATCATAACAAGATACAATTAAATGTATATAGAACCAAGTTACATGAATTACAAAGGCTGAGGGACCTCACCATAACCATCAAATTCCATCGCCATGTGCTTGTGTGGGAACAGGGCGTATGAACAGTGAGTCTCTGGACTCCATTCTGTGAACTTCTATAAGTGTTTTATTATAGGTCCCTTTGGAGAAGCTCAGAAAATTAAGACTTAAATTATTGTGTCAGTTTAAATAAAATTTCTAAACTGAGATTTAAAAATATAGTCTTTTAGCTCTTTAATATAATGCTATAAACACATCTAATCATCCATGGGAATGGGGGAAAACAAGAAAATAAAGAGGAAAAATCAAGATAATCCTACAGCCTCTCATCAGTCCAGTTTTAACTTTCCACATATTCAGATATTTTGCTATAGCTATTCATAAGTGACCAGCCTTTCAGCTTACCTCTACCTTCTTGTAAAAAGAACTAATGTCCACATGATTAATGGGGGACTCAACATTGTCAAGCTGTTAGTGCATGCCAACTTGATCTATAAATCAATGCAACCCCAATTTACCAGCAAGTTCTTTTGTGGATTCTGATGATTCTAAAGATTATATAAAGAGGCAAAAGACCTAGCATAGCCAACAATGCTGACGAAACAACATTAAGAGTACTGACAGAGTCCAAGGCTCACTATAAATCCACCATAATCAAGAGTGTGGCATCTGATGAAAAAGCTGGCACCACCGGGTAGGTGCAGAAAGCTTGGACTCTGTCTTCCTGTCTCCCAATAACAGTGTAGAGAGGCAGCCATAGCTGCACCAAAAAGGACGGACATTCCTTTTGTGAGGTAAAAGCACTGTCGTGTGCCTTCCTAATTCAAACCTGGGACTAGTGAGGATCTTTTTCCAGAACTAAAAGAGAAGACAGTTAAGTAACAAAACGCCACAACAATATATCTCACATCCCTTTAGAAATCCACCCTACTTCCCAATGTAACCCCTTTCTGTTTAACAGTTGAGTAGAGTCAGATAAGTCTTCAACATCAAATGGGTCCCAGTAGGTGTGGGAACTGATTAAGGGGAAAATATGCATTTTAAAATAACATAAGAATGTGCTAACTGATTATCATCAAACAAGGGCTAATGCAATAGTCTTTCCCAGTTAACAATGAATTTGGAGTTACTGAACAATCTCATGGCAGAAATGTTTATATTTAGGCATCTAAGTTAACAAACTCATAAACTGAAGTCAGAAAAAAAATTATGTCGAACCTAAAGTCAAAAATACCTAAGAATATGAAGAATACATAGGAATCAATGACCAACTATAAGATCTCTAAGACCACGGACGTATTCACAGCAGCAGAGACCTCACAGGCCCTCCACTCCCAAGGGATCTAAACTCCACAACGGTTTAATTTTTGACGTTCCTACAAGGGTGTAAGGTTATAGTTCAGTTTCATTAGTGAAGATTTATAGGCTTTAACAGCTCCCCTAAGGAGGTTCATAAATAGGCTTTGGAGGAAAATATGATTCTGCTGAAGGTAGGTAAGTGAGATTTCATGTTCTCACAGGGTCTAGGACTCAAAAAAGGTTAAGAATTATCTGTTTTAAAATATGAGGATCTCTTTTCGGGTCTCAAAACATTGCATTATCTGTTAAACCATATTATAAAATACAAGAAACCTTCCAAGTGAAAATTAAAAACAAAAAGGAAAATTTTATTTTCAGTTACTTTTAAAAGCAGATACATATTATCATGTATATACAGCCCCTAAAAACCCTGAACTGGGCAAAATACCTTAAAACTAGCTAGTAAGATTTTAAAATTAGTAATACGATAATAAACTAGAGTTATATTTTAGATTTTTTAACCCTTCAAAGTTGTCTTATGAGTTTATAAGTTTATTATTCCATTTAGACTATAATCTCCTGACACATATTTTAAGCAGCTGTCCCTGTGCTAAGATGACTACACACTCACCATTTTAGCATCAGCATTTTAACCACAATCTAAAAGACCCAAACATCTTCCTCTTCAACCAGTTTACATCACTTCAAACATTGTAATGTCATACCATTATTTAGCCTGGTGGTTCACAAATTTCGCAAAGCATCTTAAAAGCATCTAAATAAATTAAATAAATAAATAAATAAATAAATAGATAAATAAATAAAGATAGATAAATAAATAAATAGATAAATAGATAGATAAATTAGATAAATAGATAGATAGATAGATAAATAAATAAATAAAGCAAGCAAGCAATCTCCACAGATATTGCAACAAACAACAGCATTTCCTTCAGCAAGCACCTAGCACAATGCCAGACATGTGCTCGGATGCTGTACACACTATTAACAGTCACCTACTTCTAATATCGCTAAACACCCAAATCCTCAGCAGGACAGGTGTTAGTGCCAGGAGAAAGATGCTCCAGGCCTGGGGCTGTGACTGCCCCCGGGACCAGTGACTCTGGACAGGCAGCTCACCTCATGGTCCAGGGAGCGCCAGAGCTCTCCCTGGATACAGGCTCTGCGGATGCCCTTGCCTTTCACCAGCCTTCAGTGTTTTTCTTTAAATATTAGCACAGAAGTAACATTTGTTTTACCAAGATAAATAACAAAAAAGAATTCAGAGATCCTTTCTTTATATACTGACAAAAAATCTTTACGAATAAAACTGAACTATAACCTTAAAACCTGAAAGTCAATAAAGAGAGAATTAAGTTAAGTAAAATTAGTGCTATCATACTTCATATGCCATATTTTATTATACTTAAAATACACAAAATACCTTTCAATTTGTGGAAGCTGTTTCTTGGACTTAACTGCTTTAAGAAATTCAGTAAAATACTCTGGCTTTACAATTGGACGTCCACAAATGAGTGCACATATTGTCTAAGAAGAAGAAAGCATATGTGAATACCTATACCCCTGCCAGCTCATTTTAAATAAAGTTTTAAGTTATAGACTACAAAGAGGCTATTACATTCTTTTCTGTCTCTCATCTCTCTATAAAGAAACCATAATCTATAAAATAGAAGTCAGATCAGTCATTGCTTAATTTACAAATCCCTATAAAACCCACTAGTTACAATATTAATTTAAAAACTTCTTTGGGGAGGTGGAACAATATAAAACATAAGTCAATTTTAAAATGTATTACACTTTTGAAAACATTAAAATGCTAAAAAGTGTGTTAGGATTGAGGCAATGTAACATTTATCTTAGATAGTATCAAGAGATAAACACTGGGGAGACCAACCTACCTGGCTTTCCAACAGATTATGACTATGTTTAAGAAAGTAAACAAAGGAATGACTATTTGGGGTTGAGTAAAAACTCAAAGTATTTACAAGTAGCAAATAAATGAAGTTTATGCCTCAAGTAAGATATATCCACAAAATTTTAGGAAGTTTAGAAATTCTGCCACTGGCAATGAAATGAAGATGATTCAGCATAATTCAGCTAAAGAATTTGTTTTGTTTAAGTATGCTTTTAATCACATGGGGTATTATGCATGAGCAATTTGGTGCCTCTCATGCATAAAGCAAAAGTGTGCAATTCAACATTGGTGTGAGTAAACTCCAAACATAATCCTAGGCAAAGGATTTAATTGTTCCATGCCTCAGTTTCCTTTCAGAAAATAAAAACTGAACTGAATGTTCTTTAAAATCTATTCTGTTCTAACATTCAATGATTTTTTAAAAAAACATGTCTGTACTTCTGGAAATCCTACCAAAAAAGTAAGGACAAGGTTTTCTTTTTTTGGCATATGATTGATCAGAAATATTGAAAAGGATGTCTCTACTAGCCTCTGTTGATGTCCGTATAACCAGGACTCTAATGGGGAAAGCCACACACGACCGGCAGATGAATCACTGGAATAGCATTTGCTCTGATGAATGGGTGACAGTTCCTGGGACTGTCACAGCTTCAGCTCCTACTTCATATCCACCAAAAAAGGGCATGATTCCCTCTTGTGATTATCAAGTATCTTGACATCTTAAGAGTCCACACATAAATATTTTGATCACCGTGAGGGAGCATCCCTACTATAAACTAATAGTGGACATTTTGATTTATGAATTTAGTATCTGTGGGTATACTAACATAAGTTAGTACTCTGCTGAATTTATGAATCAATTTCATAAACTTGCAAAGATGACGTGATCCTTGGTCAGAGACAATCCCAAGATAAAAGTTTGACCTGAGGTTCAATCTGAGCAGCAAGCCCTTCTCTAGGACACTGGACTGGCTGTAATATATACATTCTGATTTAATTATATATTAAAAGATTTCTCTATAATCTGAAAAAGGAATCTAAATATTTGATGGTTTTCACTACAGATATTAACCTAAAGCAATCATGCACATCCACAACCAATCCATTGACAAGGAGATGAGCGCCCTGGCTGGTGTGGCTCAGCTGGATTGATACTGTCCTGTGCAACAGAAGGTTGCTGGTATGATTCCTGGTCAGGGCACATGCTCAGATTATGGGATCCATCCCCAGTATGGGGATACAGGAGGCAGTTTCACTCTTGCATAGATGCTTCTCTCTCTCCCTCTTCCCTCTCTAAAAATCAGTAAAAACAATAAATAAATGAAGGGAGATGAGTCCTCCTCCCAATGTCTTTCTTCAGTTAGTTTGGACATAATCAAATCTGATGAAGATGCAAAACATGGAAACATACCAAAATACATCACTGTTTTCATCTTAGGGCACTATTCAACTACAAGAAGTTAAGAAACATTTGTGACTAGGGCCCTAAACCCAATAAAAGAGCCTGAAATGACAGAGCCTGGAGGAAGACAATTGGTTGAGGAGGTGGGCAATGCTAATTTTGAAGCCTGGCAGTTGCTCTCAGGCTTCACTAGCCTTATCCTGCATAAACTTCTTGGTGAACACATGATGTAAATCACTATTTAAAATGCCAAATCAAAATGTGAAATATAATTTTAGGTGCTTCTGTTGTCCCATATAATAAATAAATTACCAAAAAGCCAATCTAACATAAATGTTATACAAAGGCATGGGGTTGGCATATATAAATCTACAACTAACAATTCTGATGGGTTTAAAGTAAATGAGTTTAAAAACAACTATGTAGAATGGGTAAGCTTAAATTCCCAGAACTGATTTCAGCATAACAACAAGGCATTAGACATACTTTAATGGTGACCTTAACTGACATCATGACCAGGTGCGTGCATTCTTCGGTCCAGTTGTTTACAGTAAGTCCTCCCAGCTGTAGTATGGCTTGATTCAAAGCATTTTTCCCAGACTCATCTAAACAAGAAGAGCATGCAACCAGAGGCTCATATTCCACTCTGTAAGTGAAAACGAGTCGCATAAAGTTATCATAAGAGCTTTAAATAGGTGCTATTTTAATTTTTTTGTATTACTAAGATTTCTAACTAATGAAATCCCTGTTAACTAAATCTGAAGTGCAATTAAGAAAAAACTGCTGTGTCCTTTAGAATCTGATTCGTGCAAAGTAAAGCACTCCACTTCTATATAAATTTTAAAATTCTTACCTGAATTTACTTTCAAACACTCCAAAAGTAATTCTGTCCCCTGGCTGCAAAGTCTGAGAAAGGCCATTCTGCATTTTTTCCTCATTAACAAAGGTGCCATACTTAGAATTGTCTTTTATTGTCAATATAGGGATTTCATGTGGTTGACTCTGAAAAAAAAATCATAAAATAAGTTAAAGTGTTTTACAACTCAGTCACTATTGAACAATAATGTTTTTCTATACCTATAAGAATAAAGACACCCCTGGCTGGTATGGCTCAGTGGATAGAGCATCAGGCCTGGAATTGAAGGGTTGCAGGTCTGATCCCTGACCTGGTCCCATCAGGGGCCTATGGGAAGCAACCAATCGAAGTGTCTCTCTCACACCGATCTCTTCTTCCCCCTCTTTCACCCTCTCCCTCTCCCTCCCTTTCTTCCACTCTCTCTAAAAATCAATGGAAAAAATATCCTCTGGTGAGGATAACAAAAAATAGAAAAACAAAACATAAATATCACTGAATAGATTCAGCACTTGATGATATGCAGTATTTGCTAAAAATAATGGTTTTTCTTTCTTATTAGTGCCAGCATGATAACAAGGACAACTGTTGATATGTATGTTTAGCACTTTCATCACTCAAGGTTGTGATTAAAACAACCAACGAACCCAAACAAACTCAAAGCCATTAAAAGGAACTGTGGGGCATGAGCAACAGCAATTTTCCCAAATAAAAGGAATTGCTTGTGTGAACCCACCTTGCCGGGGAAATACCTCTGCTTCAATCAGGGCATTCACTGCTCCATCCCCAAGCGAGGCACACAGTGAGATTCAATGAATGCTTAAATAAATATAAATATGTTCTATTTCCTGAGTTTCAAAATAATTAAACTGTGAAACACTGGAACAGAAACTTTAAATCCTGTCTAATTCAAGATCCTACCTAATAAAAGAGTAATATACAAAATGAACATATCTCCGCTACACCCACAAGCCACACCCACAAACCAATCAGAGTGAGTATGCAAATTAAGCCAACCAAGATGGCTATAGCCACAGAGAGAGCAGGAGGGAGGTTTGGGTTGTCCTTGGCGATGGAAGAAGCCAAGCTTTCCACAAATCCTGGCCTGCTCAGGCTTCCGCTTAAGGCAACAAAGTTTCAATGGCTCTGTGGCAGAAGGCTTGGTTCTGCTCCAGGCTACAAAGTTTCAATTGTAGAAAATAAATAAATCCCAGATACCAGGGCCTCCCCTTGGGTCGCTGGGGGGTGTGGCTGGCCTGCAAACCACCATAGGCCCCTCGCCCAGGCCACCCCATCCCCCAAGGGAACACCCACCCTGATCCAGGACACCCTTCAGGGCAAACCAGCTGGCCCCCACCCATGCCCTAGGCCTCTATCCTATCTAATAAGAGTAATATGCAGATTGACCATCACTCCAAACACACAAGATGACTGCCCCCATGTGGTCAAAAGATCCTGCCCCCATGTGGACACATGATGGCCACCACAAGATGGCCAGCAGAGGAGGGCAGTTGGGAGGGACCAGGCCTGCAAGGGAGGGAGTTGGGGGTGATCAAGCCTGCAGAGGAGGGCAGTTAGGGGTGACCAGGCTAGCAGAGAAGGTAAGTTGGGGGTGACCAGGCCTGGAGGGAAAGGCAGTTGGGGGGGACCCAGGCCTGGAAGGGAGGCCAGTTGGGGGTGAACAGACCTGCAGGGGAGGCAGTTAAGGGTGACCAGGTCCACAAGGTAGGGCAGTTAGGGGCAAACAAGCTGGCAGGAGAACAGTTAGGCATCAATCAGTCTGGCAGGGTAGTGGGCTAGGGGGTGATTAGGCTGGCAGGCAGAAGAGGTTAGGGGCAAGCAGGAAGACAGGTAGGTGAACAGTTGGGAGCCAGCAGTCCTGGATTGTGAGAGGGATGTCCGACTGCCCATTTAAGCCCGATTCAGGATCAGTCAGACATCCCTCAAGGCTGGGCTGAAGGACACTCCCCTCACCCATGCATGGATTTCGTGCACCAGGCCTCTAGTCCCATAATAAAGAGGTAATATGTAAATTAAACCTCACGCCCTCACACAAAATGACCACCATGTGGTCAAAGATGGCCCCCACAAGATGGCAGGCAGGGGATGTAGTTGTGGATGATCAGGCCTGCAGGGGAGGGCAGTTGGGGGTAATCAGGTCCGCAGGGGAGCCGTTAGGAGCCGGCGGTCCCAGATAGTGAGAGAGATGTCCCAGACTAGACAGGGTGCAGGCTGGGCTGAGGGACACCCCCTCACCCCCCAGTGCATGAATTTCATGCACTGGGTCTCTAGTATAAAAATAAATATTACAGGTACTGCCGCCAGAATGTATTTAATTTTTAAAAATTAAAACATCTAACCCTGGTGGATGTGGATCAGTTGGTTGGGCCTCTCCACACCAAGCTCCCCGGTTCTATTCCCCAGGACAGGGGTTGCAGGCTCCATGGTATAGGAGGCAGTGGACCATGTTTCTCTCTCAATGAGGTTTCTCTCTCTCCTTCTCCCTTCCTCTCTGTAAAATGAATAAAAACATTAAAGAAAAACACCTAACAGCATTAGGAAGTAAAAGGCCTGACCCTTCCACATGCAGCAAGGCACTCTGATCCCACCCCTCCCTGGAGCCCATGAAGCACAACCAGTAACACACCAGGCTGGTCCCGGGAAAGCGGGCGGCGAGCACGGCGTGACTGCGACTGATGGACTGGTCCTTCTCGAGGAGGACGCTGCAGTTCTTCCTCCCCACCACGTACTCCACACCCGTCAGAAGTCTGTATGGGTCTAGGAGAATTAGAGGAGACTGAGTCACACACACGTGTACACACACGCACACACAAGCACATATGTAAGGGATATGGCATTATTTCGATGAAATAGTTTTATTTTTCTATTTAAATGAGCTCATAAAGAAAACGTATTTTCCAGTAAAGTCTCGCTGAAGGACCCAGAAGGCTGACTAGACAGAAAACCACACTGTGAACGCTCGATCACATTACCGATGAAAGTTAATGACTATCTTCCCCCAGATGCCCTCCAACATGCGGTTTACCCCGGCGGACCCGCAGGGTTGGAGGTCAATGTGCTCAACTGAGAACTTGATGGACAGACTGACAGTCCCTGGGGAAAGGAGGGCTGTGAGAAACTGAGTTCCATGGGAACTCGCTGCAGCGAATGAAATGCAGGTGACAATGGAGACAGCAAGGGTAGCGAGCAGGGAACAGCGCGCAGAGAGCACGCCTGCCTCCGCAGGTGCCCGCCCCGGCAGGTGCCCGTTCCCCCAGGTTCCCCCCCACACAGGTGCCCGTTCCCCCAGGTGCCTGCCCCCCTCCCTCGCAGGTGCCCGTCCCCCACACACGGCGCGCAGAGCACAATCATCCCAGGTGGTCAGAGCAGACAGGCATCCCGTCACCACCCCTTCTCACAGCGTGCGCCTGTGGTCCTATCACGCTGGACCCGCCGCAGCCGACGCCCTACACTCTCTCGGCGGCCGCCACCTCGCAGAGTCCGCGGTTACCGGAGCGGCCGGGCCAACTCGGGAACCTGCGGGCTGCGCCGCACCAAGGGCTACGCGGACCGTGGATCCGGTACAAGCGACCAGCCGGCCCCCAGCCCGCCTCGAAGACGTCCCGTCCCGACCCCAAAGACGCGCCCCCCCTTCCCCGCCGCCCGCCCCGCGCCCCGCGACGCACAGCCTCCCTCCGTCGCTGGAAGGTGACAACACGGACGGGGTCAAGCCGGAAGCGCCCCTCAGACTCTTTCCCCGGTCCGGCCCTGGGAAGTCGACCCTCGGTCACTTCCCTGCCGCCTCACCTCGGGCCGAGCCCGCGTGGGGGAGCAGCTTCCACATGAATCCGGCCTCAGTGTCTGGCGACGTGCGACTGCGCAGCCTCAGCTGCCAGACAGGCGCGGACCGGCGCCTGCGAACTGGCGGGCTCCCTGACGTGCCTGCTCGCGGACTGCGCGTGTGCAGGAGAAGGGCGGCGGTGCCCGGTCGCCACCTGGTGGCTAGGAAGGAATGGCGCAGCCTCTATGGAAGTGTTAAAGCAGTGGTTCTCAACCTTTCTAATGACGTGACCTTCAAGTTGTGGTGACCCCCAACCATAAAATTATTTTTGTTGCTACTTTATATCTGTAATTTTGCTACTGTTATGAACTGTAATGTAAATATCTGATATGCAGGATGTATTTTCGTTGTTACAAATTGAACATAATTAAAGCATAGTGATTAATCACAAAAACAATATGTAATTATATATTGTGAAATATTTATTTCTAATTACAAATAAATGAAATTTTGTCTTGAATCGTGGTGTAGCATGGGCAACAGTCTTCATATAACAATAGTAAACTACATTGCTATATGTTGCTACACCAAGGAGCGGTGTGTTGGTTCCTAAGACCATGGGAAATAGGTGTTCTTAGGCCACCCCTGTGAAAGGGTCGTTCGACCCCCAAAAGGGTTGAGACACACAGGTTGAGAACCGCTGTGTTCAAGGCTTGGGAAGCGTTTTAAAGTGTTTGCCAATATTAGATTATTCGCATTTTCCTGGTTGTAAATGGAAATAGCTTTATAATTAGCTACAAAGCAACATAAGGAAACTTCATAGACACTAACATACTAATCACTCATTAGGATAGAAAAAAGGCCTTCCACAGTTTATGGGAAGCTCCTAGTAATTAAACACCAACATAGCTCCTCTGATTTATTCAAACAGCCCCTCTATTCAAATTGGAAGACAAGATAAGTTACTCTCAAGACTACATTATAGCATACACCTCCTCTCTGTTAAACACACACACACACACACACACACACACACAAACAAACAACTCAGGAGTAATTCACACCAAGTCTCTAATTAGTAGAAAGTTTTCTTCCTCCTCCTCTTCAAACAAGCCTCTCTGGAACTCTTCCTAACTTTTACTCTGAGCATGTTTACAGGCTTGGGTGGAGATACTGATCAAGACATCTGCCTAGGGACATCTGCCCTAGTTGTCTCCTGAAGAACTAACAAACTACAACCCCCTGATGTTCAATTTCAGCCTCCACCCCCCATTCCTTGTCACCTAACAACAGCAGTCAAGGCTTTAAAAGGGGGAGCAGCTTTTGTTCTTTGCCCTTTTATTGATTAGCAATGCATGGGCCCTTTTCCTTGGAGAAAGCGAAAATAAACTTCCTCTCTGCATCTATTTCTTTTTGCAGTTGTGAATTTTTTCATAGTCAACATTACCTGCCCCCAAACCCTAAAAACCACTTATATAATTCCATAGGTTTGCAATTGCTTAAATTTCAGTCATTCTTTTGTATGGATCCTGATGATGGTAACGATGATTATGTTAAAGATAAGGATTTCACTGGTTAACTTACTATTTTTACTCTTCTCCAAGTTCAAATCAACCCCTCAACCTCTGTTTCATAATGGTACACTTCATCTAATCAGGAGCTGAATTCTTTCCACTTCCACTTGGACCTAACTATTGTAGGCTCTGCTCCCAATCCAGGAGTCCCTAATCCTTCACCACCCTCCTGTGCCCATCCATTTCACATCCTGCACCTGACAAAGTGAACACCCTAGAGCAGCGGTTGCCAGCCTTTCGGACCTCACAGCCCACCGGTTGGCGACCGCTGCCCTAGAGCACATTTGTGATCACAGAAGTTCTGGTTTTTAAAAATATTCTGTAATGTAACAAAATATAAAGTTATCGTTAAATCTGTGTTCTATTGGCACAAGGATAGACAATAGACAAATGGATTAATATAGAAATACCCAAAAAACATTCACACGTATAAATTTAATTTTTCAAAAGTAACAATGCAGAGCAATGGTGGAAAGGTCTTGTGTTGTACTATATTGTTTTCCAATAATGATCTGGGGGGTAATTGGTCAACACTACAGAAGATATGAAGACAGGCCCTATATTTCACAGACTTACAAAAACTCAACTCCCTATGGATAATAGATCTAAATATGACAGTAAACCCCCAAAAAAGTGTGCCCCAGGCTGCAGAATCCCTAAATTCCACTGATTTTGTGGGCCAATTTGTAGGGATTTTCTTGTTACTTTTCTGGAGGATATACATGCTCACCACAGCCTCCAATACACACTGGGTTCTTGTGAATCCAATCGGATGGGGGTTCTGGCCATGCCCCAGAACCTAAGGGTGACGTCGTCACAGCACCCTACGAGGACACCGCCAGGCCGTCCGCACCGCACTGGAACAACTACAGAGAGCGAAGGAGCCCCTCTGCACAAGCTCTGGCGAGCAGGGAGGCGCTGCGCATCGCAGCCTCACCCACCAGTCCCCGGCTCACGCCTGCACGTTCGGTCCACACCGGACTCCATCCTTGTCTCAACCACGTCCCGCCTCCACCACGCAAGCCCCGAACCGCCCCGGATCTCAGACACGCCTCCTCGCCCCGCCCCCGGTCTCAAACACGCCCCTGACCTCCGCCTCCCGATCTCAGCACGCCCCCTGTCCCTTCTCCGAGTCTCAGACACGCCCCTGACCGCGCCCCCAGTCTCAAACACACCCCTGACCCCCGACCCAGTGTCGGTGATGCCCTGACTCCGACCCTGCTTCCAGCCACGTCCCCGTCTCCGGCCACTCCCCGGTTCCCTGCTCAGCTCTGGGCTGTGTTTCCCGATGCGTCCTGCTCCCGCCATGGCGCTTCTGGGTCGGGTTTCCTTTGCTCGAAGTCTCGGTACTCGGCGGGTAAGGCGGCGCTGGAGGGGCCGGCTCGGGGGGGTCCCAGCGAGCACCCTGCTTCTGCCTGCCTCGGGGCGGTGTCCGGGGCCAGGGGCGGGGACGGGGCCTGGCGCGAGGAGTATGGGCCCTATACGGTTCTCAGGGTCGTCCCGTTCCCAGGTGTATGCCAACTAGGACAAGGGATCGTGGGCACGCAGCCAGTGACAGCCGAGAGCAGGCCTTTTTTTATGAGGGAAACGCGATCTTGTGCTCTCTGTGCTATCAAATATTGCAACAGCCCTAGCTGGTTTGACTCAGTGGATAGTTTTGGCCTGTGGACTGAAGGGACCCAGGTTCGATTCCGGTCAAGGACATATGGGTTGCGGGCTTGGGGAACGTGCAGAAGGCAGCCAATCAATGATTCTCTCTCATCATTGATGTTTCTATCTCTTTTCCTTCTCTCCTTTCCTCTCTGAAATATATATATATATATTATATATCTATATTTAAAAAACAAAAACAATTAAAAAACTCACATAAAAAGAGAAAACGAGATCTGCACCCCGCTGTCCCATGCGATGCTGGGCGGCACGCACCCATGCACCCCAGACCTCTGCATGCAGACAGCGTGCAGGAGGGCCTGCAGGGGCGGGGGGGATGAGACTGAGAAAGGAGAATGTCCCATAGCCCCTCCATCAACTAAACAAAAACCTAAGACTCAACTAAACCAAGAGGCAGGTTCCCTCAGCCAGGCATAAAAATAACCTGCCAACTGCTGGAGCACTTTTGACTGCTTGATGGGCACCCTGGTGTCTTTCTTGAAAAAGGACAAATCCAAGTAAGGAGAACAACATGAAACGGTCTGATGAGTCTCCCCAGTGACACAACTTTCTTTTTAAAAGATCTGTTCATAGCTGTGGCTTTGCTGACACCGGTTCCTCTTCCTGGGAAGATTAGGTTATAGGTCGTAATCAGAAAGGCTAATTAATGGTTTCTGATTCCTTCTCACAGACTTTTCTCCTTTCAATCCTACAACAGCCCTCTGATGGGAAAGTCTCCAACACAAACAACTGGGATTGTGGTAATAAGCTCACACACTCCTCTGACACCATAGCCAGTACAGGCTGAGAGGGAATTAACTCCTTTAAAGTCCAAGGGTATGTACAGGAGTCGCAGGGTCCTCCCCAGCCCAGGCCCATACCAAAGTCTGGGTGTCTGCAGGAGGTAAGCAATTGATGTGTTTCTCTCACATCAATATTTCTCTCTGTCTTTCCATTCTCTCTCAAAATCAGTGGAAAAATATCCTTGGGTGAGGATTAAAAAAAAAAAAGAGGTGCTGTGTTAAATTGTGTGATTAGCTACAAAACAAACATTCAGGACTGGCTCTGTGCCTGATCCTGGGGACAAAGATTTAAAAAATTAAATTAAAATCCTGCTCTCAGTTGTATTGAGGAACCATCCATTTATCCAATTGTGTATCAGGAAATGCTAATTAAGTGCCTACTAAGTATTGGGCATTCTTTGGTTGAAAAAGGTACCTTACTGTCATTGAGCCCCTTGTTTTGTTTTAAAGGACCTTAAAATCAATTTAGTGTAAGAGCAAAATCAGTAAGAAAAATAAACTGGAAATGCCAGCCTCCCTCTCATGCAGTAAGGTTCAGCTCACTTCCTGAGGCTTTTCTTTTTAACTTGCCATTCTTCCTTTGTAGGTTCACTCTTTGGTATCTGTGATGCACATGGTCAAGCTTCTTTTCTTTTGTTTTCATAAAAGTAATAACTTTTTTACTATTTTTATAAAAATGACACCTAGTCAATATGAATTCAGGTGCTACAGTTAAAGAAATTTAAAAATAACAACAACAAGGTAGCACATGGTCCCACCTTGGCCACCCAGAAATAGTTATAAGTATCATTTGGTGACTGTCCTTCCAGCTACCCAACTGCAGGCAAAGGTCTGGGGTATGGCCATGATTCAGTTTGGAGGTATCACATTTATTTTCCTTGTCTTCTGATACTGATATTGTCAGGAGAATTGTAAGGCCAGCTGGATTTGTCCCCTGATTTGTGTTTCTCTTCTATCTGGAAAGTCCAAGAAATCTTTCTTTATACAGTTAAAAATTCCAGAATATAAGTGTCCTAGAGGCAAGGATTTCATCTGGTTTGTTCATTGCTGCATTTTTTATAAGCACATTCCCAAGTTAATATAAACCCAGGAATTGTTTCTAACTAACATGACTAACAAAGAAGAGTCATTTTAGTTTGGGCTAATGTAACAGGGATAAATAAGAAATGATCTGAATGAAAGGTCAGAAGGAGTGAGACTCCAGCTGAAAATTTCAAACTGCCTGCCAATTCCTCTCTCTGATTTCACCTCCCTGGATTGTGTAGGATTGGAGAAGCATCGGCTTGGTGCACAGCTAACTGCAGACAGATAACTAACAAACACAGCCAGTATCCTTGCACAAATGGCAGCCACTGTTTCCAGGCCTCCTGTCTGTTGTTATAAAATGTGTTATTGCTCAAAAATGTAATTCCAGTCTTGCTACTGACAGCAGCTGCATAATTCAGTCACTGGAGCCCTACTCCCATTAACTGCCTTTCAATTTGCTCAGCTGGGCTTTGAGGTTGCTGTGGAAGGAGGGCTTTGTTCTAAGCACATCTGTGTGCCCAGAACCTGATGGTGGGGAGATGGGGCCGGGGGAGGGGGTGCTGGGAGTGTTTGGGCTACTTCATTTTGTAATGTTTATAACTGTGCATTAGTGGGGGGGGGCAGTCCCTCTTGCAGAGCTATCCTCTGCAGTGGAGCATCAGCAGTGTCTCCTCTAGCTGCCCCTTGTATTCCAGATGCCTCCAGCAGTGATCCCATCATTGTGGTTGGGCACTGAAAAGAATGCATGCCTGGCACAGACAGTGCCTCCACCCACTGGACAGTTGGTCAGGAATAGTTATTGAAGGCTTCCTGTGTGCATGGACTATCTGAGTTGCTTTGAGGATGCAACAATATGCATTTTCCCAAAGTCATCCTTTGATAAATAAGGCTGTCCAGTCTTTACCAAGCTGACATTTTTATGTGACATTTAAGGCCAAGTTCACTTAAGAGAATTTCAGTTGGGGTAAATTTGATCTGAAAAATATTTATTTTGACCTAAACCAACAGGTAGTTAGAAACTTAAAAAATAGATATGGTAATATTCCATTGTCTTATAAACAAAGCTCACACTTAATTGTGGAATAGAGAGTATTTACACTTCAAAAAGTCACACGTCCTTATCTTCACCATGATTCTTGGCCAGTTTTCTTGTTTAAAAAATATATTTTATTGATTTTTTACAGAGAGGAAGGGAGAGGAATAGAGAATTAGAAGCATTCATAAGAGAGAAACATCGATCAGCTGCCTCCTGCACACTCCCCAATGGAGATGTGCCTGCAACCAAAGTACATGTCCTTGACCAGAATCGAACCTAGGACCCCTCCATTCTGCAGACTGACACTCTATTCACTGAGCCAAATCGGCTAGGGCTAGGCCAGTTTTCTTGCTACAATATTGTTTTCTTCTACCCTTCCTCTATTGTGTACTTGTATATGTGATTTGATTTTTTTTTAAACTTGTTGTTTTGTTTTAATCCTCACCCAAGGATATTATTACATTGATTTTTAGAGAAAGTGGAAAGGAGAGGGAGACATAGAGAGAAACATCAATGTGAGAAAAACACATTGATTGGTTGCTCCTGCACTCATCCCAACCAGGGCCTGCAACCAAGGTAAGTGCCCTTGACCAGAATTGAACCTGGGATCCTTCAACCCTGAGGCCAATGTTCTATCCACTCAGCCAAAGCAGATAGGGCAGATTTGTTTTAACTTAACAAAAAATAGTTTTATTGATTTTTAGAGAGAGAGATCAATGGGAGAGTGAAACAACAATCTGCTGTCTCCTGCACGCCTCCCACTGGGGATCGAGCCCCAACCCCTCATGTGCCCTGATGGAAGTAGTATGAGCGACCTTTCTGTGCATGGGATGTTGCCCAACCAACTGAGCCACACACACTGGCCAGGGCTTGTTAACTTTTAATGTATTAACATATAGAGCATTTATCAGTACAAAAGTGTAAGCCCCTCACCCAGGAGGTTCCTGCCATGCACCCCAGTGGGTCTGTCTTCCTGGTGGCAGAGTCCAATGTGGAGCCTTCACCCAGTTTAGGGAGGGCATCATTTTTTGTTTTATTTTATTTTATTTTATTTATTTATTTATTTATTTATTTTATTATTTGATATTTTATTTATTTATTTATTTATTTATTTATTTTATTTTATTTTCAACCCATTTTTAAAGAGGCACCAGTTTTAAAGTGCAGTAGAGTTTCTGATACTTTGCTTGGATTTGAGGCTGACTCTGCCAGGTGAGAAAGAACGTGAGTGACTGAGACGGAAAAGAAAGGAGACCATGCTTGATGAGGGTCAGAATGCTGAGGGGCTGCTTTCCTGTGGTTCTTCCAGCAACTTCTGTGCATATATCAACATGTATATGAAGAGACTCTCAGTTTAAAAAAACCATACAAATGAAGCATGCTCCTTAACAAAATTTCCTCAACAAGTATTTGTTGAGTGATTAAATAAACAATATATATGTAACAATGTTTACATTAACATGTGAGTTCTAGCTTTTATGAGATGCACCAGATTGTGTGATATGGCAAAGCCCTGATTGATTAATTATATTCCCTATGGAAATGCAGATTTATTTTCTAGTATTTTCTGTTACAAGCGATGCTTTAATGAATATGTTGGACTACTTTGAGCCCCTTGCAGATCTGAGTCCCTAAAAAATAAAAATAGTAACGAATTTTAGAATAAGTGTGTCAACTTTTGCAAAAAGCTCACTGGGATTTTGACAGAAATGGAATCTGTAGATCATTTCCAATCCATGAACACAGCTATCTTTACAAGTCTTATACCACTTTTATTAAATATATTAGTATTTTGTTCTTTTTGATGTTATTATAAATATAGCTATTTTAATTTTATTTTCATCTTAATGGATATCTGTGTAAGGTTGGAATTGCTCAAGGATTTAGGTGGATGCAGTGAGCAAGAAGGGAGTTTATTAGAGGGAATTAGGGGATGGAGCCACATCCAGGGAAGGTTGGGACTCAGCCTCTACTGTTCTTTGGGTTGAATTTTATGTGCCAAAACCACAAGGGCAGAGGCTGAGGAATGTAAGTGTTCTATTCTGATTGGATGGAGTTCTTTGTCCTTCAGCCAGAGTAGTGCTGGCCATGGAGATTGTGAGCTGCAGGTGCTATTGTTATCAGTGCCTTGCTGTCTCACTCTCAGTGTGGCTGCCTCCTGTTGAGTCAAACAGGGTGACCAACCACAGGCTGTTCCACAAAATGAGGCTGGGGCCACTGTCTCGTTCGAGACTTTAGTCTGCTTGAGCCTGCAGGGGAGGGCAGTAAGGGTTGACCAGGCCAACAGAGGAGGGAAGTTGGGGTGACCAGGCCTGCAGGGAAGAGCAGTTGGGGGACAGGGGCCCAAGCCTGCAGGAGAGGGCAGTAAGGGGTGACCAGGCCCACAGGGTAAGGCCGTTAGGGGCAAACAGGCTGGCAGGGGAGCAGTTAGGCATCAATCAGGTTGGCAGGGGAGTGGTTAGGGGGTGATCAGGCTGGCAGGCAGAAGCAGTTAGGGACAATCAGGAAGGCTGGCAGGTGAGCAATTGGGAGCCAGCAGTTCTGGATTGTGAGAGGGACGCCAAGGATTCAAAGACTGGAGAGGGAGCAGGCTGGGCTGAAGGACACCCCCCCCCATGCATGAATTTTGTTCACTGGGCCTCTAGTGTATTATAAAATCTTGAACCTCAATAATCTGGTAAGAGAAAAAGATATATTCCTGTGTTTAAATGTGAGTGTTTAGCTTTAAGTGTATATGTATGTTTTCTTGTTTAGACTAGCTTTTAAAGCTCTTTGCCTAGTGTTTCTATATGTAAGTGACTTATATTTTTAATATAAAAACTTCATTGTTCAGATTATTACAATTGTTCCTCTTTTCACCTCATAGCTCCCCTCCACCTGATTCCCACCCCACCCTCTACCCTTACCTCCCCCACGCACTGTCCTCATCCATAGGTGAATGATTTTTATCCAGTCTCTTCTCGCACCCCCATATTCCTTTCCCCTCAAGAATTTTCAGTCCACTCCCTTTCTATGCCCCTGATTCTGTTATATTCACCAATTTATTCTGTTCAGATTTTTTAAAATTAAATCTTTGTTATTCAGATTATTACATTTGTTTCTCTTTTTTCCCCTCCATATCTCCCCTCCACCTGGCTCCCACCCTTCCCTCTACCCTTACCTCCCTCCCATTGACCTCATCCATAGGTGTATGATTTTTGTCCAGTCTCTTCCTGTACACCCCTCACCCCTTTTCCCCTGAGAATTATCAGTCCACTCCCTTTCTGTGCTCCTGATTCTATTATGTTCACCAGTTTATTCTGTTGATCAAATTTTTAATTCACTTAATTTTTAGATTCACTTGTTGATACGTATTTGTTGTTCATGATTTTTTTATCTTTTACCTTTTTCTTCTTCCTCTTCTAAAAGAGTACCTTTCAGCATTTCATATAATACTGGTTTGGAGTTGATGACCTCCTTTAGCTTTTTCTTATCTGTGAAGCTCTTTATCTGCACTTCAATTCTGAATGATAGCTTTGCTGGATAGAGAATTCTTGGTTGTAGGTTCTTGCTACTTATCACATTGAATATTTCTTGCCATTCCCATCTGGCCTGCATCATTTCTGTTGAGAAATCTGTTGACAGTCGTATGGGTGCTCCCTTGTAGGTAATTAACTGTTTTTCTCTTGTTGCTTTTAATATTCTCTCTTTGTCTTTTGCTCTTGGTATTTTAATTATGATGTGTCTTGATGTAGTCCTTTTTGGATTCCTTTTATATAGGGTTCTGTGTGCTTCCTGGACTTGTAAGTCTATTTTTATTACCAGATGTGGGAAGTTTTCAGTCATTATTTCTTTAAATAGGTTTTCAGTATCTTGCTCTCTCTCTCTTCTTCTGGCACCCCCACAATTCTGATGTTGGTACGCTTGAAGCTGTCCCAGAGTCTCCTTACATTATCTTCACATTTTTGGATTCTTTTCTCTTCTTGCTTTTCCAGTTGAGTGTTTTCTGCTTCTTTATATTTCAAATTTTTGACTTAATTCTTGCTTTTCTCTAGTCTGCTGTTAGGACTCTGTATAATATTTTTTATTTCAATCAGTGTGTGTTTAATTTCTAGTTGGTCCTTTTCCATCTCTAGTTGAATCTTTTGCATCTCTAGTTGGTCCTTTTTCATCTCCTCTTGGCTCGCGCTAACTTTATCCAACTTTTTTAAGATATTCTTGAAAAACCTTATAAGCGTAGTTTTGAACTCTATATCCAGTTGTTTGTTTTCCTCCATTTCTTTTGTTTGTGATCCCTTCCCTTGTCTCGGCATTTTCACTATGCCGGGAGAACTTCTGTGTTGGATTCAGCCTTATGATACCAGACTTGCAAAACTGCCTAAGCCTCTCTGTTGAGCTTGGGATAGGTGGAGTCTCAGGGCTTAAGGGATGTTTTGCATTCCAGTCGGCCCCACCCTCCATGGTCCTTGAGTCTCAAGTGACTGGATAATCACTGGAGCAGTCCCTGTGTGCCCACCCGCCCTCGCAGTGCCTCTAGACTGCTGCCTTTCCGGCTCCCCTGCGCTCCGAGACCATATGAATCTGGGTCCCCAGGGTTTTGCCCCAAACCTGGGTTTAGTGGAATTAGAAGTGGCACAGTTGGGAGGGTCTTTCTCCCGCCCACTCGTGAAAGCCAGCGGCACAATCAGCAGTCGGTCTTCTGCGAGCAGTGCCGTGCACGTCACCAGACTTCTGATCTTTTGCTACTCCTCTAAATTTCCATGCACTTCTCCCTTTTCACAGTCCAGACTCCCCCTGAATGAGTTTCGGCTGGATCTGGGGTTTAGTGTTGTAGGATAAGGGGTTCAATGCAGTTGGGAGTCTCCGTTTCCCTCCTGCCAGAGAAAGCCAGGCAGTTACTCCAGCACCCGCTCTCTCCATGCTTGCGTCTCAGTACCTCAGCTTTTTGCAGCTCCTCTGGATCTCTGTGAGCCCCTCTCTTTTCTTCTAGTTGTAGAATTTCCACTCAGCCAGCTTTCCTGTGGTTCTGGGTGATGTCCATTCTGTCTTTTAGTTGTAGTTTTGAAATTGTTGTGCGAGGCAGAAGTGTAGGTGTTTACCTATGCCACCATCTTGGTTACCCTTATTTTTGACCCATTTTTAAAGAGGCACCAGTTTTAAAGTGTCAACAGAGTTTTTGTCACTTTTTTTGGTTTTGAGGCTGCCTCCACCGGGTTGAGAAAGAAGGTGAGTTGATGAGGCTGAAAAGAAAGGAGGTGCAAAGGTGAAGGAGACTGCTTGGCGAGGGTCAGAGTACTGAGGGGATGGGGAACACAGATTACTCCCCTACCTGAGACCTGATAGAGAGGGACTGAAACCATGTTGTCCAACACCTTGAGTGTCATGCTAATGAGTTAAATTTTTTAAAATATATTTTTATTGATTTTTAGAGAGAGGAAGGGGGAGAGAGAGAGAAACATGGATATGAGAATGAAACATCTATTGCCTCCTGCACATCTTCTATTGGGGATTTACTCCAAAACCCGGGCATGTACCCTGATCAGGTATCCAACTGGCAACCTTTTCATGCATGGACAATGCCCAACACACTGAGCCACACAGGCCAGGACTAATTTGTGTATTTTTATTCTGAGGACTCAATGTTTTTGAGGAATGGGATTTTAATGTGGAGGCCCAGGCAATCTATACTAACAAAAGCCTAGGTGACCCTCGTGTGCAATATCATCACAACATGGCCGCCACAAGATGGCTAAGTGCACAGCAGTGGTGTGGTCTGGCAGCTGCTCCACATGGTGAGACCTGGTGGTCCTGGGCTCTGTGGCACAGAGGAGGCAGGTCCCAGGGGAGGAGGCAGGTTGCAGCAGGGGAGTGCAGTTGTGGGTCATCAGGTCAGCAGGGGAAGGCAGTTGTGGTGACCAGGCTGGCATGGGAGGGCAGTTGAGGCAATCTGCTTGGCAGGGGAACAGTTAGGCATCAATCAGGCTGGTAGGAGAGTGATTAAGTGGCAATCAGGCTGTCAGGAAAGAGAGCAGTTAGGAGCCAGCAGTACCGGATTGTGAGAGGGATGTCCGACTGCCGGTTTAGGCCTAATCCCTGAAAGGAGTGGGTCTAAGCTGTCACTAAGATATACCCTGAGGGCTCCTAGACTGTGAGAGGGTACAGGCCAGGCGTGGAGTCCCCCACGAGTGCATGAATTTCATGCACTGGGCCTTTAGTAGTAACATAACAATGATGAGGAAATAGCTAAGCCAATATTACTTAAATATTCACTTAGATCCACAACTTTAATACAAGGGTCTATGATTAGGTGGTTTTTACAGATTTGAAACTGGATTTTCTTATTAATGTATCTAAAACATTAAACAGTGATGTTTACAGAAATGTTTTTACATGAAACTTCAGAAACTTTTCTATGGTATAAAATTACAGCATGTTTCCCCTTATTTCCTGTATTGGTTTCTTGGGTTTTATTTAGACAAGGAGTCACCTCACCTGTCTCAGGTCTCAGAGGCCTATCCTACAGAGGCCCTGGGGGCTTTCTGCGGGGAGGGGGATTCTCAGGGGCATGGGTTCAGCCAGGTTTAGGTAGACTTCACTGTTGGAACAGCTGAGTTTTATCTGAATTTTCCCAGTATTGAAATAAATATTGGCTTAAATTTTTAAAAACACAGCAGGCTTAAGAAAAGACATGTGGTCTAGAATTGCCAATGTACCATTATTATAGGTTTTTATTCTAGACATTTCAGAGAAGCCAAATGCTTAAAGAATTTAGGAATAAATTCCATTGGTCTCAGCCTTCATCCTGTAGGGACGAGACAGACAGGATGCTCAGAATCGCACTCTGAGGGCGAGGAGCAGGGTTGCTCTCCTAGGTGCTGTGCCGGAGGGCAGGGAAGGAGGGTGTGGTTTACAGGATGTAGGTCAGAGATGAGTGTGGGCAGGGTGGGAGGGGACAAGTGATAGATAACCTTTTTTTTTCTTTTGAGATTACAGAACTTTTAAAATATAAATTTATATTGCCAAAATTAGAAGACTTGGGTTAAGAATTTTAGAGATTTAAAGATTAATCTTGATAGGAAAGGTCTTCTTTCCATTCTCAAAAACAACTTATATTCAGAAAAACTACAGTGAGATTTGAAAATCCATAAAAGACTATATCACTTTTTATGACTCAAGTGAAATAGCCAACATGCTGTTTCAGTTAATTCAGGATCCTTCTCCATAGGAAGAGGAGATTGGAAACAAGATCCAGTGAAGTCTATTCATTTCTCTGGATCTTAATGTTGAAGTCAACTTGCTTTTAGGCAAATAAAGGCTTGAATTTAATACTTAGCAGCATATATGCTGAGAATGGTCAGAGGTAATATGGATTAAAATAGCATATCAGTTTCTTCACTTTGCACTGTGGGGAAGGAAGCTCAGGATCAGTATTAATCAGATCAGATCAGACACAGTGGGTAAGATGGTGCTGGCTTTTAATCGGTTATATTATAGACACTTGTTAGGATTTTGTGCCTAGCCAGCACAGCCAAGGGTTCAGCAAGCCTGAGGGAGGGCCCATGAAGGATGAAGAAAAGACAAAGAGAATAAGCTGGAACTAGGTGGATCTTCTGTGCCTTGCTGAGGCCACAGAACAGACCCAGACTGCAAGCTGATGTTTTATTTTATAGTCAGAGGTAAACGAGGTCATTTACAATGTTCTTGTAAGTTTCACTTGTTTTAGCAGCACTTGCTGCACCTCCCACAGCCCTTAGCTACCCAAGAAAGATCTAGGGAGCAGTCACAAGATAAAGCTTAATTATGCCAAGAGGGCTGGGACCTCTAAGCTGGGACTTGTTTACAGCTTTGCTAGCACGTCAGTCCGAGGCTTAACTCTATAACCATTCCCTACATATCACCCTTCTTTTAATTTTAAGCTACTAATAATGAAAGTAAAACTTAAATATCAAGAACAAAGTTCTGACTATTAAAATATTAACAAAACCATGACAATGCAAAACCTAATAACAAAACAATGCCAATGTAAAACCCAGACATGGTTATTAATAAAACAATGCCAATGCAACACAGCAATAAGAGAGAAATCAAACTATAGTAACATTTTTCTACTAAATGAAAGTTTCCTTTGCTGATTTACTCCAGAATCCTCGGACTTGGCTGCGCAAGAGTTTGCAAAAGAATGGCAGCTAACCAATGCTAGCATGGCCAGAAACATGATTGAGGGGGTAGCTTCCACTTCTTGCTTTTCTGCCATCTGCTGGGCTTCAGTTGTTAACTTCTTCAGCTGACCCCATGTTGGCACCTCGGTCTTTTGTATAGCCTTTGTCATCTTCCTTTTCCACTTTGCTGTCATCAGGTCAACTTTCAGTCTTTTGAACGATGAGATAAGGAGCTTCTCTGGGTTCATTGTAGTGACGTATGTAATGCTCTGGCACACAGATTGGCTGTACTGCTCTTTCTGAAAAGATACATACACAACCACTTCCTCACATTATTATTGGATCTGGTCCAAACCATTGTCCTTCCATTGGGCTAACCCTGCAGAGGCTATTGTACAGGAGGCCCAATGCCTTTTGGCTGCTGTATGACCCTCAGCATCGCAATTCAAAAAAATTAAAGTATAAAGAACATGACTGAGTTTGTTTTGAGGTGACACATAACATCCGTCTCCCCCTTTCTGTTTTAGTAATTGCATTTTAAGAATATGATTTGCTCTTTCCACTATTGAGTGTTGTAAGGTATACCAGTTTTATGACAAATTTTATATTGCTGACAAAAATGTTAAAAATCACAACTAGTGTATGCCAGTCCATTGTCTGTCTTTAGCTCTAAGGGAGGACCTATTACTGCAAAGGCAGCTAGGCAATGATTAATTACATGCTTGGTACTCTCTTCCTTTTGGGGAGTCGCAAAGATAAAGTGGGAGCAGGTATCTACATTAACATGTACCCATTTATGCTTACCAAATTCTGGTATGTGGGTGACATCCATTTGTCAAATTTGATTAGGTTTAAGTCCCCTAGCATTAACCCCCAACTATTGTACAGGGCAATGAATTACACACTGAGAGCACTGCTTAACAATTTGACGAGCTTGCTTCCTGGAAATACGAAATTGTTTGCATAAGGCAACAGCATTTTGATGATGCAAAGCATGGGAGGACTGGGCAAGAGAAAATGGGGTAGCCTCTTGCATTACAGCAAGGAAGTGATCAGTGGCATCATTGCCTATAGCTAATGGACCCCCGAGACCTGAATGAGATCTGATATGACCAATTAAGCAGGAAAATGGTTGGTCTCTAATGACTTTTTGAAGGTTGAAAAATAAATGAAATAGTTCCTCTGAATTAGTGTGCCCTAGAGTAGCTGTTTCAATTAGGTTAGCCATAGTTACTACATAGGCACTATCACTATATAGGTTAATGGGCTCTGTAGCAAAATCTGTCAAGACATAAATAAGAGCTTGTATTTCTACCTGCTGTGCTGAAATATAAGGGGTTTGAAGGACTTTTGCACCTCTGCTGCAGTAGTATCCAGCTTTTTCAGAACTGGATCCATCTGTAAAAATGATCAAAAAGCTGTTCATACCTCACAGAATAGGGGACCATAACCTTAAGCATGGATACGCATACATTCTTTCCCTGCAATCCTGAATTTCCCATGTTTTACACCTAGCTAGTACTACACCCCTACCTTATTGACTGTGTGCGCATGCCTTGGGGCTTCCTTTCACCTGACAATTGCAGTTCCCTCACACTAAGGCCCACATTGAGTGCCACTTGGGCCCAACTCAGCATCTTGTGCCATGCCAGCACAGCCAAGGGTTCAGTGAGGCTGAGGGGGGTCCATCGAAGGATGAAGAAAAGACAGAGAATGAGGTGTTCTAGGTGGATCTTCTGTGCTTTGCTGAGGCCATAGAACAGATCCAGACTGCAAGCTGATGCTTTATTTTATAGTCAGAGGTAAACAAGGTCATTTACAATGTTCTTGTAAGTTTCAATTATTTTAGCAGCATTTGCTACACCTCCCACATCTGGTTAGCTACCCAGGAAAGATCTAGGGAGCAGTCACAAGATAAAACTTAATTATGCCAAGAGGGTTGTGCCCTCTAAGCTGGGACTTGTTTGTGGCTTTGCCAGCAGGTCAGTCCAAGGCTTGACCCTATAATCACTCCTACAGTGTGGTTATATATTTTATTGCTTTCAGAGAGGAAGGGAGAAAGAGAGATAGAAATATTAATGATGGGAGAGAATCATTGATCAGCTGCCTCCTGTATGTCCAACACTGGGGATTGAGCCTGCAACCCTGATTGGGAGTTGAACTGTGACCTACTGGTTCATAGATCAATGCTCAGCCACTGAACTACACTGGCCACACAGGAATTATTATTTTTTTTATCAAATGTGTTATTTTTATCTTTATTGCCTTTAACCTTCACATTAGGAAGTTGAGAAATCTTTTAAAATAAATAAAACATTTTGTATGCAAATATTTTGTTTAATTTATCTTTCATACAGTACCAGATCAAATTCCCCGTACAAATCAACACTACATAAGTAGAGCCTGTGGGAAATGAGAACCCATTTTTTAAATTATCACTTGGTAATGACAAACTCACCAGCCTACTCGGGAAATTTCCCGATTCGTCATCCTAAGAGAATAGCTGTGAGGCTCTGGCAGCCTCCATCCCCCTGCCACTTAGATGGAGAAAGATTACTATGAGCTGCATGGATTTCATGCTTTGACAAAACAGTACAGAAAGAAAATGCTTTGTTGACATGAAGCCAAAGGAAATAAAGCACATTTGCAAATGTATCTTCACTAATTATTTTATACTCCTCAAATTTTGTCTTTTAATAATTTTTTCCCTGGTAATCAAGTTATACTTATGGGGACTCTCACATGCCTTTGGAGTGATTATTGAGCTCAATAGGAGCTCAGTGAATGGAGAGAGGTAGTTCAGAGGCTACTGCATATGCCTGTGTTGGAATCTTACTTCTGCATCTGGGCCCCTCCTGTGCAATGGGATAAAAGTACTACCTGCTTCTTGGGGAGGGGAAGGTTGGTCAGTTTGATATCTAATTCTGACACATGGGAAGCACCCAATGAGTGTTGCCTCTTTATTGTTTGTTATTTGCTCAACACTTAAAGTTTGTTTTTATAATTAAACTAGAGGCCCAGTGCACAAATTTGTGCACAGGTAGGGTCCTTAAGCCTGGCTGGAGATCAGGCCAATCAGAGCCGGGCTGATCGGGGTCTGCCAGCCAGGGGGAGGGACAAGGCACTGGAGGCTGGCCTCTGCCAGCCCCAAGGAGGGAGCCAGTCCTCGGCCCTCCCTGGGAAAAGGGCTGTGTCTGCTTCCACCCACCTCCAGTTCCCCATTTTAGCCTGGGGCCCAAAGGCCCTGGCAGGGTTGGGAGAGGAAGCAATGGGTGCTAGGCCTGGCATGGAAAAAAAGATTATGTTGAGTATCTGCCCCTTGGTGGTCAGTATGCTATCATAGTAACTGGTCAAACGGTCATTTCGGCCATTTGCTTGTAAGGGTCATTTAGGCTTTTATTTGTATAGATGGGAGCAGATGGCAGTGGTTTCCCCAGGTGATATAAGAGTGTTAGCTATAAACTATAAGAGAGGGCAATGCAAATATTTTTTAGTTCAAAATGGTTTTGTCCTTTCTACCCCTTCCCCTATTTTAAATATAGCAGTGTCCTGGCCAGTGTGACTTGGTTGGAGCATCATCCCATGCCCCCAAATCCATCCAATTCAATACCCAGTCAGAGCACATGCCCAAATTGCAGGCTTGATCACTAGTAGGGGGTATCTAGGAGGCAGCCCATCGATTTTTCTCTCTCATCGATTTTCTATTTCTCTCCTCTTCTCTCTCTAAAGTCAATAAAAGCATATTTTTTTAAAAAGAAGATAAAATGAATACAACAGAAATAGTTTATCTAGATTTATCATCCAGAAGGCTACTGGGAAGAGGCACTTGACTTAATAAACCTTATAAAGAACTTTTTGTATTCAGTGATTCAAAGGCAGTATGTGATTTTTTATCCAAAATATTTTTGTTAAAAAGCATATATGCTTTATGTTAGCTTTTTGAAGTTAAATTTAAGCAAAACACCTGCCAATAATAAACCTAGCATTTATAGAGTACTTGGTGTGTGCTAAACAGTGTTGTAAGTATTTTACTTATATCAACTCATGAAATCCTCACCAGCATCCTGTGAGGGAAGGTTCTGTTATTGCCTCCATTTGTAGAAGAAGCTGAGGCGCAAAGAAGTTACATAGCTTGCTGATGGCTGTTCTACTGGGTAGAAAGGCCTGTACTACATCATCTGGCTCCAGAGCCCGTGTTTTTAACCAGGTCTCCATGTCACTAAACATTCTGATAGGAAAGAGTAAAAATTGATTAAAAACAATGCCAACATGTTAACAGGGAGTTGTGTTAATCCAAGAATTTGCATAATATTAAAGAGTTAGTGTTTTGAAGTTCAACTCTTACGCAAATTTCAATTCATTTTTTTCCCTCTTTTAGTTTTTCAGTTATGGAACGAACATATTATATCAAAGCAGTGAAGCTTTTCAGTCTAAATTCTTTCCACCCCTTCAAAAAGCTATGCTGCCACCTAACAGTTTTCAGGGGAAAGTGGCCTTCATCACCGGGGGAGGCACTGGCCTTGGCCGCGGGATGACCACGCTCCTGTCCAGCCTTGGGGCACGCTGTGTGATAGCCAGCAGGTGAGTCGCCCATGAGGTGCCTGAGGCAGCCGATCCTGAGCCTTCAGATGGAAAACACTCTGCCAGAGTTGTTTGTTTTACAACTTATCATCTGTGACACATCTGCTATGTTAAGTCAGTCTCTTGGGAAGCCTGTGATAGCTTGAAGTACTGATGGATCCTGGAGCACCTTTTAGTGCATTTCCCAGCCAATGATGGAGCTATTTTTGTATATGGAGGTGAAGCTGAAAAGTATCATGTCGAGGCTGCTTTGCTCTCAGTGGGAGTGATTGTAGTTTCTGCTTCAGAGGGCAGCTGTGTGGGAGGATGTTGGGTATAATCCTTAGTGTCCTATCAGATGGGCAATATTTCACACACGTGTGGTTGTGATGACAGTGGGAAGGATGAGGCCATGTGTAGAAGGAGTTTCTCAGAGGTCTTCCTTGGTTGCTACAACTATAGGTCTAGAGCTTGAGAGATGGGCAAAACTTCCCCTCTTCTATTTTGAACAGTGTAGACATTGGGAGACAGTGTGATTATAGCCGCTGTGCAATTTATAAGGGCCAAAGGAATTACCTTTGATGAATGCAAATTGGCCAGACTGTTTCTGTTTTGTCTATGCTGTAATATTTTTAAGTGTGGACAACCCTTTTTTGTAACACTACATACTCTGCCGGGGCTGATAGCAGACCCTGAGTGACAGATGAATGAGAGAGAGGGCTAAGGGACTGCCTGGCTAAAGGAACCAGACAGCTCCATTTGCCTGCCTCCTTAGCTTTTATTGTAGCAACAGCATAAACTAAAATTAACTATTGGATATATCAGCAGGTAAACATCCTTGAGAAGACACATGTCTGCAGTGTCCTTTAAGAAGGGATGTCTGAAGACTAAGTGTATAGATTCCAGTAAACACCCAGGGGCTCAAGATTTGTTTGCAGAAGTCAAGACAGGGGCCGCTGCTTTCACAGGTCCCCTAGAGGCCCCTGACCTTTTGGACAATCCTCTTTACAGACTTTCCAACCAAGTCACATGCTTCCCCACAAAAATCTACACTCATGATTACTTTTTATCTTTCTTTCAAGAGTATGAGGTCCTGAATGCACACAATGTGCATCAATTCAGTCTAAAATCTGCTCTCACAGATGGACCACAGCCTCGAGTATAGAGGATAGGATAAACTTATATCACAATGAATGTTTTCTTTTTAAAGCAGCCTTGGGAACAGATATAAATGATTGTAATTAAGGAAAAAATTTAAAACATATGAGTAGATACAACTGGTTTAAATGTAATTCAATACATTAGTATGTAAATTTGCTTGAATCAAACTTAGAAAAATGCATTCATTTAAATTGATTTATTTGTAGCTTTTGTATATTTAAAAAAATGCATCCCTTTAAGCTATAGACTATCTTTGTATTCTAATTTATGGAATTAAAAAGGAAAAATAGATGACATCATTTCAGAACTCATGCAAAGGATACGATGTGTTTGTTTTCAGAAAGATTGATGTTTTGAGAGCCACTGCAGAGGACATTTCTTCCCAAACTGGAAATGAGGTACATTGGAGTGGGTCATTCAGGTCAGATTCAGGAATTTCCGTAACAGACCTGCACAGGTCTTGCTTCCGACACCAGAGCCATGTGGCTTCTTTGTCTGGTTCCTTTGCAGGTGCAGGCAGTGCAGTGTGATGTGCGGGACCCCGACATGGTCCGCAGCGCGGTGTCGGAGCTGATCAGCATGGTGGGCCTCCCTGACGTGAGTGATGGCGACGCGCCTGTGGGTGCAGGGGTCCCATGGGTGTGCATGTACCCGCTGACCCCTGGGATGCCACACACAGTGCCCACGGTGCCTCCACGTAGCTAGGTTAGACCCGCAGTGCGCAGTCCTCGGGGGTCCCTGCGGTGGCCCCCTCCAGAGCAAATCGAACCTCCTGCTATGATAGCAGGTGACTAACCAGAGTCCTGGCCCAGGCCCAGGCCCCACGTGAAGGCTCTTGGCTGCCTAATGACCTTGATCGTGTCTGTTGTGTTGAATAATACAAACAAGGAGCCCACACGGGCACAGGTTTCTGGGTTATTGTGGGCATGGCTCTCAGGCTGGGGAGGGGTATGTGTGGGGTTGAGGGTAGTGGGGGAGAGTAAGGGGGGAGGCCGTCCCCCTACTTCCCCCGTCACCCTGGGTCCCAAGGAGGCGGCTCTCAGGTTAGAGACTGCAATGGTACAGACTCTGCCCAGGAGCCAGGCAAGGCCTGCACAGGTGGAGACATGCAGTCAGCAGCAGGATGGGCACTGGGGGAATGAAGCTAAAGTTGAAGGTGTTGTAACTGAGACCCCTTGAAATAAAACTAGTCACCTGGGAGGTGTTCACCTCTATTATGTCCTCAATAGCAGACTGCTCCCTGGTCTTGAGAGAAGTAGGATTCTGAAATTTGGAAAGTAACAGGTTTTCACAGGCTCAAGTCTCGGTGTTTCTAGCAGAAAGGGGTCTCACTGTGCTTGTTGAGTTAATACATTTCAGAGCTCGAAGCTCTGGGGGGTGACGACCTGCCTTGGCAACAGCTTCTGACTGCTTGTTCCTCTGCTAGGTTGTGATAAACAATGCAGCGGGCAACTTCATTTCACCCACGGAGAGACTGTCCCCAAACGCCTGGAGGACCATCACTGACATCGTCCTGAATGGCACGGCCTTTGTGACCCTGGAAGTGGGGAAGCAGCTCATTAAGGCACAGCGAGGTGGGACTGTGCCTCCCTGTCAGCAGCGTGTGCAGGCCTGTGGGCAGCCAGGGCTGGACAGAACTCAGGACCCTGTCAGTACCGGGGCTGGTGGGCAGTGTCTGCATGGGGACAAGGTCATCTCACAGAGAGGAAGGTCCTCCCTGCGCTGGGATGTGCTGAGGTCAGGAACATTGGGCCAGCTCTCACCCGATGACTATCCGGCTGAGCTGGGTGTTCTGAGGTGGTTGGAATCAGGAGGGGGAGCAGGAACAGGGTAGGAAGCATGCTGGGTGTAACTGGAGTGTTCCCGGGGAATTTGGTGTTGATTCGGAAGGAAACAGGGTTTTTTCCTTAGGATCTCTTGAATGTGTCTTATGAGGATGGGACCAGTTGGGAAGGTTATCACAACCTGGAAGAGAGTGAGGGTGGCAAAGATGAAGGGACCACTGGAGGCTGGTTTCTTCTTGCACATGGATGGATGGATGAGGGATAATTCAGGACATTAGAAGATAAGGCCTTATTGGGCAGATGCAGGTTCCGAGTGGTGAGTTGGCAGGTGAGGACAGCCATGGAAGGCTGAGGTGTGTCAATTTACAGGGCTTACTAGGAAGACATTTGTGTTTAGTTTAGTGTGGGGACAGACAGCAGGTGCTGAGAGGCCCCAGCTGCATGTGTGTGCAAGTCTGTGTGTGTGCGTGCACGTGTGTGTGTTGTGTGTGTGTGTGCACACTGAGAACTCCCACACGTTCTCCAGCTGCCACTGAAATTTAAACCCAGGCCACCCATTCCCCCCACAAAGGGGATGTGATCTAGCTTGGAGTTCGAGTGATGTTTACGTTTTATTTTGCAGAAAGGGTGGGTGATGGGGACAGAACAGGCCAGACTGTCTGCCCAGGACATTGGTCTCGGGTTTCTTCTCCCTCAATGGACCTTCTCCACACTCACTCACACCCTCGGCCCTCTTCCTGGTGCTTGGTTTCTCCCCCTCCATCTTTTATCACTGTATTTCTTGTCTTATTGTCTCTCTTAAATTTTAGCCATCCGGTGAGCCTCTGTCTCTCTGACTCCTTTCTTCTCTCATTAATGTCTCATTTAAAAACAGACTTGGATCTATTTTTATTCCTTATATTACATTAAAATTCTGTGGGCTTCATTAAAAATATATTCCCTAAAACTTTTCAAAGGATGGAAGCCAGTTTTTATTCTTCCAAGATTCCTTTTGGTCATAACTTCTGTGACCGTGGGGTTTAAGGCCTCTTCCACGCCCTGTGGAGCTCAGCACACGGGGTCTGCTTTGGGCGGAGTCCCAGCCCAGGAACTCAGATGTGGTATCGTCTGAACTATGTCAAGATGTGAAACCCAGGGGTCCCTTGAGGGCAGCAGGCTGGTGACCTGTGAGCAGAAGCATCTAGGAGGTAGTTGGCTAGGAAGAACGGGAGGCGAGCTGGTGGGTGGGACTTGGCGAGGCCGGCCTCAGGGCCACCCTGAGAGGGGCCAAACAGCATTGGGGATGTTGTTAAAGTAGGTTTCTCAGCAAAGTTGACACTACTCAACAAGCAAGAGACAGGAAACTTCTGGAGATATCCCAGCAAGGTCAGTGAGTACACGGCTGTCTTTGGGGAGGGATATAGTGAATACTGTGCTGCGATCCCCTCCTCACCAGGCTTTCATGTTCAATGTGAATATCAGTCAACAGTGTGAAAAAATACCTCGTTTTATTAAAGAGCTGAGAGAACCTGCAATGAGGAAAGATTAAAAGAGAGACTAACATGGAATTTTATTTAAGAATTTAGTCGCAAAGGACATGGGCAGGATAAATATTAAATGTTTGATCCCTAGGTCAAAAGAAACGAGCTAAACTTTACAAAGTCTCACCTCCATAGTCTGCATTACCGGCATTACTGACTTATCCCCTGCGCTGCACATGCATGCCCGTGACTGCCCTGTGCCTGTTGAACTGCTCTTCCAATCCTCACCTTCCCACTCAGCACCCAGCCGCCTCCCTGAAGTCTGGCCTCTGTATCTATGAGTCTGTTTCAGTTTTGTTTATTTGTTTTGTTTTTGTAGACTCCACATCCACATGAAATCTTATGGCATTTGATTTTCTCTGTCTGACTTTCTTCACTCAGCATAAGGCCAGTGATTAGACCAGTGATTTCCAACCTGTGTGCGACAAGTATTTTAAAATGTGACTACCTAACTATTGAGTCAGGGGCACTGACCTCTTCCCTTAGATTGTCAGATAAAAAAATGACAATAGCTAGTAAAGCAATAGCCATCCTGTGTGAATGAATCAAAATTATACCTTTATTTTTCAGACCAGCAAAAATGTAATATATTTTTTGCTGTGTTGTAGGATTTTAGTAATTAGTTTTTGTGTGCCATGAGATGAAAAGGTTGAAAATTGCTGCTCTAGGGCCATCCATATTGTTGCAGATGGTAAGATTTTATTCTTTTTATTGCTAACTAATATTCTATTGTCTATGTGCACCACAGTTTCCTTATCCAGCTGTCTGTCCACGTAGATGGCTCCCATATTGTCTATTATAAAGAGCACTGCAGCGAACACACGGGTGTTTGTCTTTTCAGATAAGTGTTTTCATTTTCTTCAGATACATTCCTAGAATTGGGATCACTGGGTCACATGGGAGCTCTATTTGTAATTTTTTGAGGAGCCTCCATATTGTTTTCCAAAGAGGCTGCACCAGTCTGCATTCCCACCAGTGGAGTTCCGGTCCTCGAGGCACTTCTCTTGCTAGTGTGTTGATAATGGCCATTCCAACGGATGTAAGGCGATGCCTCCTGGTGGCTTTAATTTGCATTTCCTGGATAGTCAGTGACACTACACATCGTTTCATATGTCTGTTGGCTTTCTGTCTGTCCTCTTTGGACAATTGTCTCTGCCCATTTTTTATTTGGGTTGCTGGTTTTGGGGTTATGTGAGTTCTTTATATATTTTGGATATTAACCCCTCATCCGACATGTCCTTTGTGACTGTCTTCTCCCTTTCGGTGGGTTGTCTTTCATTTTGCTCATGGTTTCCTTTGCTTGTGCAGCCAGTTTAGTTTGATGCAGCCCCACATATTTAGTTTTGCTTTTGCTGCCTTGGCTGAGGAGACACGCCCAGAGAGGCCGTGAGAGCCGCAGATGTGGCTGCTGACTTCGTCTTCTTACGTCCCAGGAGCAGCGTTTCTTGCCATCACCACCATCTATGCGGAGAGCGGGTCTGGCTTCGTGGTGCCCAGTGCTTCCGCCAAGGCTGGGGTGGAAGCCCTGAACAAGTGAGTGCACCCCTCTCTCCACCATTCTGCCACACCCCTCCACCACTTTGCCATGCCCCTCCGTCACACCCCTATGCCCCTCTGCCATGACCCTCTGCCACTACACCATGCCCCCGCCACTCTGCCATGCCCCTGTCATTATGCCACGCCCCTCCGCCACTCTGCCACACCCCTCTGCCACTACACCATGCTCCTCTGCCACTACACCACGCCCTTGAACCCACCCTTCTTCCACTGAGCACTGGTGAAGCCCTGATGCTGGAGTGGATGCACCACCACGACCACACTGACCCTGTCCATGCAGGACTAAGCCCAGGGCCGCGGGGCCCACCCTCCCAAGGCTTTCTGCCCAGGGCTGGCACCTGGTGCTGAGGCATGTGAGCGGCACCGGCGGACATGCCAGTGTCAGTGCCCGGCAGCTGGTGACTCCACTTCTGGTCTGTAGCATGGGGGCAGTCATAGCACCTGTGGCTGGGGTGTGGTCTCTGGCATGTCCTAAGTTTGGTTATTATTATTTTCAACATGGAGTCTAAATTTTGTGTTGTTTGAATTTTCAGGTCTCTTGCAGCCGAGTGGGGTAGATATGGAATGCGATTTAACGTGATTCAACCAGGGCCCATCAAGACCAAGGTGAGTCTGCTTGTCACCGGGGAGTAGTTAGGGGTGACATGTGGGGTCTGTCTGACTCTGTGAAGGTCGCACAGGGAGGCCTGGGTCTGGAGCTGGTGGGGGAGGGGTTTACAGCCTCCAGGCTGAGGAAGGGGCGGGAGGCAGGCACCATGGCTTTCTGTGTCTTCCCATGTCTTCATCTGCTGGGAGCTTCATGCCCTCAGTTTTGGCATTTTGCCTGGTTTTTGCTTCAATGATCTGTGTCTATCTTATAGTTCTTACTTTTTACTTTGTTTTAAAGATTCTGACTTTGATTGTTTTTTTTGTGTGTGTGTTTTTATTTAGGTTTCAGATTTTATGAAATGTTATTGCTTTTTAAAGGAATGTGGGAATGTGTGCTGTTAGTGGGGTAGGTGCTGTGGAAACTTACTTGGTGGCCTGGCCTGCTCTTGAGAGCATTGCCCTGACCCTCATTTGTGCCTATTTACTCCCCACCTCACTGCCACCCTGAGCCTCTCTGGCTAACACCCTCCTGATGGCCTCCTCTCTCACGCCACCCATGCAGTGGCACCCTCACCTGGAATCCCATTAAAACAGGGTCACAGACTGGTCTGCATGTGTGTGGAGACTGAGGTGGTCGCTCCGTAACTTGATGTCAAAGCATGTGGGAGATGATGCGAAGGAGTCTCTGGGCTATAAGTGGTTCTGGGCCACTAGATGCTGACACAGCAGGGAGTGGCTATGCTGGGAATTCAGCAGGTGAAGAGGGGGGAAACATGAGTACAGTGTCAATAAACGGCTCGTGGGGCAACTACAAAGCTGATGTCCAAACACATGCCAGGGCGCCTATGCACAAGCCTCTAGTCAGGAAGCGTCCTCAGGATCTCGACCAGGAAGGACCTCCTGCATTTTACCATTTATTCAACATTTATTGAGTGCCTACTGTGTGCAGAGGTACTGAGGAAACTGAGACAGACACAGAAACATGCCACAGTGTTTGTAGTGAGGTGCGAATCATGATGAAAGAAAACCCAGTAATAGAAACCCTGAGGGCTGAGGGCCCAGTGCCGGTAGAGCAGGGCTGGGCCTGTGCCTGCTCTGTCCCTGGTGCTGCACACCTGCCTGGGTATTGTCACTGAGGACAGGTCACCTCCAGGCTCCAGGGCAGCAGAATCAGGCCTTTTGCTCCAGTGCCATCATGCCCCACTGTCTGCACTCGGCATCACTGGAGGCAACGTGGTGAATGTACAAGGTACACCATGGTTTTCCTCTCTGGATCTACTTTTTTTTTTTTTAAATTAAATCTTTATTATTCAGATTATTACATTTGTTTTTCTTTTTTCCCCTCCATAGCACCCCTCCACCCAGCTCCCACCCTTCCCTCCCTCCCGTTGACCTCATCCATAGGTGTATGATTTTTGTCCAGTCTCTCCCTGTACACCCCTCACCCCTTTCCCCCTGAGAATTATCAGTCACGGGTGGGTCTGGAGCAGCAAGTCCTCTGCGGGCTCCGCCATGAGTGACTCTTCAGTCCGCCGGCCGATGCTCTACCCACTGAGCACACCTCCTCCTGCTGCCACAGCGGCAGCACACACACGTGGGGGGGGGCGCGGGGTCGCAGGGGTTAAGGGAACCAGCACTGGCGCTCGCTCCTGCAGGTCCGGCCCAGCCCGAGCCGCACCGGAAGCCCTGAGGGCAGGTGCCCTGGCGGCTCGAGAGCCGAGGACGCACCGCTCGGCCTCAGCCTCAGCGCGAGGGTCTCAGCGCCTCAGCCTCAGCACGAGGATCTCAGCCTCAGCCTCAGCCTCAGCACGAGGGTCTCAGCCTCAGCCTCAGCACGAGGGTCTCAGCCTCAGCCCCAGCCTCAGCGCAAGGGTCTCAGCCTCAGCCTCAGCACGAGGGTCTCAGCCTCAGCCTCAGCTTCAGCATGAGGGTCTCAGCCTCAGCCTCAGCACAAGCGTCTCAGCGCCTCAGCCTCAGCCCCAGCACGAGGGCCCCAGCCTCAGCCTCAGCGCGAGGGTCTCAGCCTCAGCCTCAGCCCCAGCATGAGGGCCCCAGCCTCAGCCTCAGCCTCATCACGAGGGCCTCAGCCTCAGCACGAGGGCCTCAGCCTCAGCCTCAGCACAAGGGCCTCAGCCTCAGCGCAAGGGTCTCAGCCTCAGCGCGAGGGTCTCAGCCTCAGCCTCAGCCCCAGCACGAGGGTCCCAGCCCCAGCCTCAGCCTCAGCGCGAGGGTCTCAGCCTCAGCCTCAGCACGAGGGTCTCAGCCTCAGCCCCAGCACGAGGGTCCCAGCCCCAGCCCCAGCGCGAGGGTCCCAGCCCCAGCCTCAGCCCCAGCCCCAGCGCGAGGGCCCCAGCCTCAGCCTCAGCTCGAGGGTCTCAGCCTCAGCCTCAGCACGAGTGTCTCAGCGCCTGCAGCCTGGCCCCAGCGCCCCAGCGCCCCAGCGCCCCAGCCCCATCTCTCTCCCCCGCGGGCGTAGCCAGCAGCGGGGACTCAGTCCAGCACTGGGAGGAGGACGGTGGGGCGCCGAGCGGAGCTCCGTTAGTCCGCGTTCCATGCCTGCATTTCCCCATTGCGGGGCCCAGCCCGGCGCCCTGTGCTGCGGGGCACGTCCCCCCAGGCCCCGGGGCCTGGGCCTCGCCGGCGAGTCCGCCTCCTGGCTGGGGACGCGGGTGGCTCCTTCCCCGGATCCCGGTCACCCTAAGTCATTATTTCTTTAAATAGGTTTTCAGTATCTTGCTCTCTCTCTTCTTCTGGCACCCCCACAATTCTGATGTTGGCACGCTCGAAACTGTCCCAGAGGCTCCCCTCATTATGTTCACACCTTTGGATTCTCCTCTCTTCTTGCCTTTCCAGTCGAATGTTGTCTGCCTCTTTATATTTCAAATTTTTTACTTGATTCTTGCCTTTTTCCAGTCCGCTGCCAGGCCTCTGTACAATATTCCCTATTTCAGTCAGTGTATGTCTAATTTCTATTTGGTCCTCTATCATCTCCAGTTGGACCTTTTCCATCCCTAGTTGGCTCCCCTGCATCTCTAGTATGTCCTTTTTCATCTCCTCTTGGGTCTTGCTAAATTTATCCATCTTTTCTAGCATATTCTTGAAAAACCCCATAAGCGTGGTTTTGAACTCTATATCCAGTCTTTTTTTTTTTTTCCCTCCATTTCTTTTGTTTGTGATCCCTTCCCCTGTCTCGGCATCCTCACCATGCCGGGGAAACTTCTGTGTTGGATTCAGCCCTATGATAGCAGACGCAAAGCCGCAGAAGCCTCGGTTGAGCTTGGGAGGGGTGGAGTCTCAGGGCTTAAGGGATCGCCTTGCCTTCCAGTCAGCCCCGCCCTCCACGGCCCCCGAGTCTCACGTGACTCGGTAATGGCTGGAGCGGTCCCTGTGCGCGCGCACACCCACAGTGCCTCTAACCGCTGCCTTTCCATCTCTCCTGCGCGCCAGGACCACACGAGTCTAGGTCCCCAGGGTTTCGCCCGAAACAGGGGCTCAGTGGACTCAGAAGTGGCACAGTTGGGAGGGTCTGTCTCCCGCCCACTCGCGAAAGCCAGCGTCACAATCAGCAATCTGTCCTCCGCGCAGCACCGTGTGCGTGCGAGACTGGACCTGATCTTCTGCGACTCCCCTAAATTTCCATGCACCTCTCCCTTTTCACAGTCCAAACTCCCCCGTATGAGTTTCGGCTGGATCTGGGGTTTAGTGTCGTAAGATAAGGGGTTCAATGCCGTTGAAAGTCTCCGTTTCCCTCCCGCCAGAGAAAGCCAGCCAGGTCCTCTGGCGCCCGCTCTCTCAGCGTGCACGCGTCTCCGTACCTCAGCTTTTTTGCAGCTCCTCTGGGTTTCTGTGAGCCCCCCTCTTTCCTGCTAGTTGTAGAATTTCCACTCAGCCAGCTTTCCTGTGGTTCTGGATGATGTTTGTTCTGTCTGGATGATGTCCGTTCTGTCTTTTTGAAATTGTTGTGCGAGGCAGCAGTGTAGGTGTTTACCTATGCCGCCATCTTGGATTCTCCCTCTGGATCTACTTGTTAATATCCCTCTGCACACTTTGTTTCCTTTTCCTCTTATTGAGAAGAAAGGAGAAGAAAAGGAATTTCCTCTTAAATATGTCCTATTTGAGACATTTTCTGTGATTGCTAAGCCATGTGACAGGGACCCTGGCCCCACACAGGGCTCATGTGCATCAGAGGACAGTCCTAGCCTTCTCCCAGGTGCTCAGGGTGATGGGGGAAGCAGCTGAGACAGGTGCCTGATTTTACAGATGACGAAATGTAGGTTAAAAGGTCACACTCTCTGGTGTTTTTTTTAGGTCAATATGAAACAAAATGATCTCTTTTGAACTAAAGTTATTGTGGAAGAATTTGGCAAAATTATCTGTTGCTTCCAAAGCCTAAGGTGGGAACAGATAATCATAGTAACATTCCACTTTATGCCAATTTGTTTCTTAAATGGGAAAGGTGTGGCATTAAAAAAATGCAGTCTGATGATTGCCTTCATTGCTAAGGGTGCCTTCAGCCGCCTGGACCCGACCGGAGTGTTTGAGAAAGAGATGGTGGACAGGATCCCCTGTGGCCGGTTGGGGACCGTGGAGGAGCTGGCCAACCTCGCGGCATTCCTGTGCAGCGACTATGCTTCCTGGATCAATGGGGCCGTAAGCACGGAGACCTCTTCACTTTGGGAGGAGAGTGGGGGCAGAGGGAGGCACAATGTGGAACTAATCCTGATGATCTTGAATATAAATATGGTTTAAAATAGTTATTATCTTTAAATAATATCAAATATTAGTATATATTACTTAGCCTATAGAATCAATTTATTGATAAATACATTTTATAAAATAAAAATTACTATGGTAAACATGTCTTTAAGATTGGGTACAATTTGAGATTGTGGAGATAGTGGAAAGAAGATTCTAAAAAAATAAATCAATTTAGGTTTAATCAAGTCTGTTCTTAAAACTTGGGATTTGATTGAGAGGCCTAAGGGTGAGAAAGTGGCCAATGATTCAGAAACTTGAGAAAGGAGTTAGGTTCAGAGTTTTTATTTTCTATTTTCAGGTCATTAGATTTGATGGCGGAGAGGAAGTATTTATTTCAGGAGAATTCAACAGCCTGAAGAAGGTAATGCCTTTTTGTGAATATAATATACTATTAGCAGTTGGGATACTGAGCTTTAAAATATGCAAGGACAACGTCAAACTTCCCTTTCTTTTCCTGTGTCAGGTCACCAAGGAGCAATGGGACAACATGGAAGAGCTGATCAGGAAGACAAAAGGCTCCTAAAACACCCTGGCCTGCATCTGGGTTACCATGGAAACTCGATACAAACTGCCTATAATCTTCTGAATATTTTCAAGTCTAATAAATTGTTAATTAACAAACATACACTGAGTGTGCGCTGTATATCAGGCCAGTGGTAGGTAGGCATTGTATATTTAAGATTCATGAAATGGGATCTGGTTCCTTCAAAATTATTTTAAACATGAAAAAGTGAGGGGAGTGAGTGAAGGCTTTGACAGAGGTGAGAAGTGCATGGCAGTGGGAGAAGCACCAGGAAAGGCCAGGGATTGGCAGGAGCCGAATGGTAAATGGTGTCTGTAGGGATGGGGCCTGAGAGGAAGACATTCGAGGTCTGGGGGTGTTGCGGGACCTAATGGACTCTGACTCCTGCTTGTTCGCTCTCCATGGGACCCGTGATCTTCTTTGGGTCACTCAGTATTCATTTAAACAAATCTTGCCAGGCCCCTTTGTAGCCAGCTTTCTGTTCAATGTGTGACTAATCTATAGATTAGTCACTGGCCACCAGGTTGGACATCCTGAAGGAGTTCCAATAGGTGACAAACACACTCTCCCTGGCACCGTGTGGGGAAGTGACTCATCTGCCTCTGAGATCAGAGGAGGGGACATTGAGGAGGTCACATCTGTCCCTGCCTCGAAAGAAAACCAGATTCTCTTTGTAGGAAGGGGCTCAAAGCTTGTAAATGTCCTTGTGTATCATTTTATTTAAGTTTGTATTTGCTGGCAGGGGAGCAGTTAGGCATCAATCATCCTGAGAATCCTATCTAATAAAAGAGTAACATGCAAATTGACTGTCACTTCAACACACTAGATGGCTGCCCTCATGTGGACACAAGATGGCTAACAGGGGCGATCAGGTCTGCAAGGGAGGACAGTTGGAGGAACCCAGGGCAGTTGGGGAGGACCAGGCCTGCAGAGGAGGACAATTGGGGGCAACTAGGCCTACAGGAGAGGGCAGTTGGGGGGAACTAGACCTGCAGGGAAGGGCAGTTAGGGGTGACAAGACCTGCAGGGGAGGGCAGTAGGGGTGACCAGGCCAGAGGGGAGGGCAGTTAGAGACAAACAGGCGGGCAGGGAAATAGTTAGGCATCAATCAGGCTGGCAGGGAAGTGGTTAGGGGGTGATCAGGCTGGCAGGCAAAAGCATTAGGGGCAATCAGGTAGGCAAGCAGGTGAGCAGTTGGGAGCCAGCAGTCCTGGATTGTGAGAGGGATTCCAGATTGGAGAGGGTGTAGGCTGGGCTGAGGGACACCCTTCCCCAACAAGTGCACAAATTTTGTGCACCAAGCCTCTCGTCAAATAATAAGAAAGCCACAGTCCCAAGTCTCTGCAGCTATAATTTTGAGCTTGTGTTTTAAAAGGACTATTTTGCTTTCCCAGGAATGACTCAGTGCATACTCAGCAACTGACTGTCCCCTCAGCCCAGCTTCTGGGAGGGGCCCAGCTTCCTACTGCCTCCTCCGAGGGGCCTGCTTGGAGCAGTTCCTTCAGGTGAGGGTGTCACTGAGCCCATGTGGACACTTACTGCACTTTAGGTGTGTACACAATCGGGTATGCTCTATTTGATAGAAGTGGCTTCGCCATCCCCGCCGTACCAGCTCTGGCCCTAGTGCGCCTCTTTCCCTCCTCTTGCCATTGAGGTGCCACCTCCAAGGTGGACCACCCTGACTTCCTGAGACTGGTTATCATAGACAATGTGAGAATACAATATGATAGAAAGGGTAAAAACTCACTTCCTAAAGAAGACTTCTGTTAATACTTTCAGATACTTCTTTTCAGCCTTGGCCTTTTCATCTAATTTTTATTGATATGAAAGTTGTCATATGTGTAACTGGCAGGCAAGCCTTTCTGTGGTGCTGCTCTGAAGGCCTCCTGGTGGGAACCATCTCAGCTCTGCGCTGTGCTTCTTCTGGATGTTAAATGCCTCCTCCCACTAATTCTACCAGTGCAACTGCATCCATATGTTTTTCTAAATTAATACTGTGTTCACATTTTTATAACTTTATAAATACTGTTTTCCCTGAATGTTTTCATAATCTCTCCCTTTTTAAAAAAATGTTGAGATTGCATGATAAAACAGATCCTGACTTTTTCATAAAAATGAATGTTTTCATATTTCATTATATATATGTGTGTGTGTGTGTGTGTGTGTGTGTGTGTATGTATTTTTTAAGCCTTACTTGAGGTTATATTTTTTTAATAGATTTTAGAGAGAGAAACATAAATGTGAAACATTGTTTGCTTTCTGTACTTGCCCAACCAGAAATCAAACGTGCATGCATCCTAGGTATGTGCCCTAACCTGAAGTCGAACCCACAACCTTTTGGTATATGGGATGATGCTCCAATGAACTAAGTCACCGAGCCATGGCTTTCATTGTTTATCATACTTCATTTTTGGTGAAGAACTCCTTGGGTATAAAACATCTTTAAAATTTGGAATTGTTTCCTCACGATGGATTCCTGAAGTAATCCTATCTAATAAAAGAGTAATATGCAAATTGACTATAACTTCAATACACAAGATGGCTACCCCCATATGGACACAAGATGGCCACCACAAGATGGCCTGCAGGGGAAGGCAGTTGGGGGGACTTAGACCTGCAAGGGAGGGCAGTTGTGGGGGGGACCCAGGCCTGCAAGGGAGGGCAGTTGGAGGTGATCAGGCCTGCAGGAGAAAGCAATTGGGGGCAACTAGGCCAGCAAGGGAGGGCAGTTAGGGTTGATCAGGCCTGAAGGGAAGGGCAGTTAGGGGTAAACAGGCTGACAGGGGAGCAGTTAGGCATCAATTGGGCTGGCAGGTGAGTGGTTAGAGGGTAATGAGGTTGGCAGGCAGAAGCGATTAGGGGCAATCAGGAAGGCAGGAAAGCGAGCAGTTGGAGCCAGCAGTCCTGGATTGTGAGAGAGATGTCTGACTGCTTGTTTTGGCCTGATCGGGCCTAAACGGGCAGTTGGACATCCCTCAAGGGGTCCCAGACTAGAGAGGATGCAGGTTGTGTTTAGGGACACCCACACCCATGCACGAATTTCATGCACCAGGCCTCTAGTACTATCAATCAAAGATTATAGAGCTTTTAAGGACCTTTGATGTATATTTCCAAATTGTCATTCCTAAGAGTGTATTCCTTCTGCGAGTCGGGGCAGCTCTGGGTTGCAGGTGACATTTACTATCTGAGCTCCTGCATCCCCACCTGCTGACCCAGGATGAAGTTTTTAACACAAATGCAGGGGCCTCACTCCCTTTCCTCCTTCCATCCTCAGCATCACTTGCTGCACCGCAGCCTACCCACCTGGCCCAGAAATTCCATTCCTGGGCGCACGTCCTCTCCATTCTTGAGGGGAAAGAGACACGTTACTTTCTACTATTATTTCTGTTAACTGAGAAAGTTGGTGCTGAGTTCACAGACAGGCCCGAAGCTTAGTCCAGGAGTGGCAGCTGCCGCCCGAGGCCCCAGCAGGCTGTGCCCACAGCAGCATCTTCCTATGGGCCAGATGGGTTACACAGCATTTCTCTTTATGGTTGTTTTTAACTCATTTGAAACTATTTGTAGACAGAGATACAATTATTTTGAATGCTCATCTCAACATGAAAGACAAATTCACTGGATACATGGCTACTGATGTCACTCAACGAGCAGGGCCCTGGCCTGACGTGGGGATCAGTGATGTCGGGAAAAGGAGAGTGAGAATAGAGGATGTTTTTGGAGGCAGCAGAGATGCTCAAACAGAATGAGAAGTTCTACATGGGAAGAAAGTCCCGGAAGGACGCGAACTAGACACCAGGCTGCTCAGCACGTGGCATTTAATTGGAGGTGACAGAACACGACATCAAAACAGCATTTTCCAGAATAATTGTTGTCCCCAACACATGAAAACTGTTTAGAACGTGGGCTGAGGCTATCCTCCAACAGTGAGCGTGTGGGAGACACACAAAGATCAGACACAGTGTGGCATCTGCTGGGCACTGTCTTGTCCCCAAATCGCCTGACCAGCACGTGATGAGGTCAAGCAAGAGACTACATCCTGCCCCTGAGCCTACTACCTAACTACAGGGGACATGTCGGTTTCTAGATGGGGAAGCACATGCCTCCTGGTAACTGAAGCACAGCTTAGAATGACCTCGTGGGATTGACCTGTGATTGTCTGAAATAGGAATACTGCAGTGAAAACCTTGCATTAATACATCAGAGACTAGAGTTGTAGAGATTAATCCTGATGAATTGTTTAGGGAAATTTGTTCAACTCCATATACGAAAGCAGGAATATGTCAGGTTATTTTTTTTAATGGGTGTATTGACTGGCTTAAGCATAGGCAATCTTCTTTTCAGTCCTGTGATACAAAAACTGTACATTACAAGCAGTATAGAAACAAGTGGAAAGATTGTGCCACACACCTAGACAGTTATCTATGGGCAGTTAAATGTACAGCTATAAATGGAAACAGACTACTCCCTTAGAGTGCACACTTGTTTTTAGATAAGGTGTACCCTTAGCGAGTGGCCGAGTTACCATTCTAGTTGTCCCCAGCAGAGAGAATAAGGGCGAGGTCCGTCCGGTACAGCTTCCCCCCATCAGACAAGGCCATGATGCTCTTCTTGTAGTTGGGGATGTTGTTAATGTCCAGGTCCTACACAGAGCACAGAGGGCATGCAGCCTGTTTAATATAGAAGTGAGTCAGTGTGGCCAGGTAAGGGGGTGTGGCAGAAAACTGCTCCATACATAGGTCCCTGGAGAGGAGCTGGGTAATCACAAGGTGGTTGTAAAGTCTATTGATCCCAGCCCTGGCTGGTATGCTCAATAGTTAGAGTGTTGGCCTGCATACTGAAGGGTCATGGGTTTGATTTCCAATCAAGGTTGTGGGTTAAATCCCCAGCCCCTGTCAGGGTAGGAGTGGGAGGCAACCAGTCAGTGTGTCTCTGTCATATCAATGTTTCTCTCTCTCCTCCCTGTTCCTCTCCCTTCTACTCTCTCTAAAAGTCAATGGAAAAAATATCCTTGGGTGAGGATTAACAAACAATAAAATAAATAGCCATCTATTGATCCCAGTTGCTAATTCAGATTAGGAACTGAAAACTATTCCTGCCCTTCTCCAAATGTTCAGAGTTCCTAACATGGTGTGGTTGCTTCTGGGTGGATCCGTAAAACCTGCCTATGAAGTAAGAACTGGTAACGAGCTACCTGCTTATTCTTCTCGCACAGATCCTTCAGCAAAGCGTCGAGCTCATGTTCATCGATGTAGCCATTGCCGTCCTGGAAGGAGAAGCAGAGCAAGTCTCTGACACCATGGCAGTGCCGCAACACACATGAAGGACAAGCTCAGTGCCCCCGTCCCAGACAGCACCCTGACCCCCCTCTCAGATCCCACCATGTCTGATTGCTCCGAGGTTCCAGAGTCACCTCTCATTCAACACCTTATATTTGAAACATGCTTTGAGCATTTCAAAGAGCTTCACATTTAACGCATCTCTTCATGCTCACATCACCTCCTGTGGAGATGCCTGGTGACCAATGTGCTCATATGAGTGAGGACATGGAGGCTGGGGAAGCCATGTGACCTGGTGATGTCACACTGGTTTGGTCCAGGGGTAGAGACTTTAAGAGCAAATAAAGGAGGTTAACAGTGACCTTGCAAACAGCCTTTTACACACACACACACACACACACACACACACACACAGCAGAGCCTTTCACTGGGTGGAGGAAACTGCTGGAATTTTCATTTTCATCCAGATTAGTCCTCCTCCTACCTGCAGAACAGGTGGTACTGTCTTTGTTTACAAGTGAGGAAACTGAGGCTCAGAGGACTTTGGTATTTTATTCAAAGCTTTATAGCAGGTCAGTCATAGCGTGGGATTTGCATCAAGATTTGCCTAATTTGGGACACATCATGATACATTTCCTGGGTGAGAAGGATGCAACCGGGTGACTCGTGTTGCTTTTCATAGAAGCCTGGAGCCTGAGGGTTTTCCCCCTTAGGATTTTCCAAATTCTGAAGAACTATAGATAAGAACAGACTTTTACCTGGTCATATAACTCAAAAGCTTTATTGAACTCCTTCCCACACATTTTGATTCCCTGGAAGGTAGAAAAGAAGCAAAAGTTAAAATGCTGCTGGTAAACTTCATCCCGTTTCCCTCAGCAACTCTCCCACATTGTGACTGTTCAACGAAAATACCATCTATAGTAGAGAAAAAGAGAAATACCTGAAATTTAAGAAGAAAATTCTCCTGCACTGGTAGTAGCCTTTTGAAAGAAAAAAAATATGTTAATAAATTAGATTTTTTTTTACAGAAATCAGCTTGTGTTAATATTTGCGCAGCCCCTAACTCACCGGGCCATCTCGGTTAACTCCAGCTTCCCGTCATTATTTGAATCAAATAATTTCAGCTGAAAGACAAAGTCATTATTGTAGCTGTTGAATGATGCTTTATTGCATGAAGGACAAGAATATTCAACTTAAAGCTGTTTGAGTTACAAATTACTTATATAGACAGCAAAGTTATAGAAAGTAGCATTTATTAAACTATTGGTGCAGGGTTTTCAGTTCTATAATTTGTATAATTGCCAAAGTGTCTCAGAACAATTTAGAGCAGTCAAGCAGTGGTGGTCCCCACCTGTCTAGAAGTCTGCCATGGTTTTCCTGGCACAGACATGCGCATGTCTCTAGACATGAAGGGTAGGGTGTTGACTGTGGCTGTCTGCGGGAGCACCCCTTGACTCCCCGTGCAGTGATGTGAAATAAATACTTGCTTTTCTTTCAGGAGCATAATGCGGGGCACCCACAGTAATAGGCAGACACTATGAGTAATCCTTGAAAGACAGAAGTTTTGAGTAATTTGGAATTGTTTTCATTCCCTTTCCATGCTGGGTACGCTGTAAAGCCCAGCCTGCCTGCAGGACATACACGCCCCACACCACAGACCCACCTGGAAACCCTACTCACCACCTGGCGTCAGGTAGGAAGACTGCTGTGCTATCTCAGATAGAAGAATTGTGTATGAAATAGATCAAATATGCACACCACATGTGGAAAAGTGCATTATTTTTGTTCAAAAAGGAATGTAATGAGGGTCAGAATGGGGCCTCTTTGAGGATAGAAGGAAGGTGTGTCTGGGGGAGGCAGATGCTGACAGGTTTTATAATTCATTGTCTCACTAATATCAGCACCGAGCCCTGGACACCAGGTCACACGGATCAGTGCCCACAGGGAAATATTTCCCCACAAATATACTTAAATGTTAATTAGTTCTTGATTAATTTGCTTTTCCAATTTGAACTGGTTTATAACATTTAATCAGATATGCAAACTCCCATCTGAGTGGCTTTAAAAGGTGGCTCAGAGCTCTACCTGGAGAGGCGTTTTTACTCTAAATAGATATCCCTTAAGATCGGCACAAAACCACCAGCCGGTGGATGTAGGTTATTTTCCTCTCCAGGAAGCCGGTGCTGGGTAGCCCTCCGTGACACAGTTCTGTGCTAATGCTTTCACAGGTGCGATGCAAGGAGGACACCATGAAAATGGGTTGTTTTGAAACTAGATATTAGCCCGCTTTATAATACACATCATTGTGCAGTGAATATGGCGGCGGCTCTGTTCTGAAGGTATTTCCCCACATAAAGGTAGGCTGGCAGGCTGAGAGCCAACAAACGTAATCGAACCTTTTATAAGAGTACCTGAAGAGTATAGCTTCTTAATCTGTCTAATGTAACACAATTTTATAATATGCACTTATGTTGTATGGGTTATCTACTTAAATCCCCGAGGTAAAAATTCACCGCAATGTCACAGTTAAAGCATGGACATACAAACACATGCTGACTGAATAATGAAACTTTAAATTCTGAGAAGTAAACAATTAAGACAGTGTTGCCCGAAGCTGAAGCAGCTTAAGAAAAGTCCTAATGGTCCTAAGAAATCAGCATGAGCCCACTTATCCACCTGAAACTCGTTAACCTCACAGGCATGGGATAGCTTTACCTGGGGCTTCATGAACGTATTTGACATTCATTCATAAAACAAGGGAGTGCCTGTGTGTGAAGCAGCTTTCTCAGCTCCATGGTCAGCACTGACTGCAGATCTCGCATATACTGTCCCCTGACATCAGAATAAAGGCGTGTCCACACACCAAGATGATGCAGAGGGAGAAGTACCCATTTTTACCAGTCTCTCAAAGAGTAAGGTAGATATAAATTCTCTCTAAACTCTAACAAAACCTATACTTTTCTAATGCTTTTCCTGATAAAAATTGATTCAGAACTTCTATAATAAATGACTTTTAGTCATATAACACATATATCTATAATGTGACTTACATATACCTGAATTATAGAATTTAGTGATATAATACACTGGCTTTTAGGAAAAACAAGTGATCTTTTGAGACAAAATTGCCAATTGCACAAGAAGAGATTTGCTCATTTGGAGCCTGTGGCGCAGCCGTGAGGGTCTCGGCCTGGGGAGTCAGCTTTTCACGTGAGTGGCACCAGTGAGCGAGGCCCCAGGTTCTGCTCTCACCCAGGGCCTCAGGAGCAAGCCTTGCCTGTAGTCTTTTTAGGATGTCTTACCATTAGGTCTGTGTACTCGGTCAGCTTTGTATCATCAACCGTCTTGTTTGCTTTTTCCAGCAGATCCTTCAGAAAGTTCTGTTAGGATAGAGAACACACAGGGACACTTCATCAGTGGTGTGCCCTGAAAGAGGCAGTGTCTTTCTGAGGGTTGCACCATGGGAGGAGTGCAGCGGGTAGAGCCACAGTCCCCTGGGTTCCCGCCAATACCAGTCGTGCCTGCGGTTGCTTTCCCGCCCCCACCCCAGGAGCTGTGTGGCCCCGCTCTTATGGTTTCAGGGAAAGGAGGTCTGTATTGTGCATGGGCAGGAGTCTGAGCAAACCTTGTGAAGGGCAGGTTTCTAGGACATGACAACCATGCTCACCACTCGGCGGGAGCATAGCCCTGCGCCTCAGCCTCAAAGAGAGCCTACAGGTGAGCCCTGACCGCAGTGCACCCTGGTTGCCAGTGAAGCTCCTTTCTGGGCTGGCCGTGAGCTTCAGGCCAACTTCCTAATGCAGGTGGCACCACGATGCCATCTCATCCCCAAGAACACGTGACCATATTGACAGTGGGATGCCGGGAGGATGATGGAGGTAGCTGCCAAGGTCACAGGTAGAGGTGAGGAGTGATACTTTTAAATGGAGCTCTCATAGAAATGACAGGGGATGGTGAGCAAGTGCCAGCCTCTCCTGTTCTCAGGCTGTGGCTCTCTCCGATCTTCTGGGGAAATGCTGCTGTGGGTGGAGTCTGTGGGGGGGTCAGGAGGAGTGTCTGGCTCTGCGAGGCACTTGTCTCCCTCTTGTCCCTGCTGGGAGGTGTCACCTGCTCTTTCCTCTCTCAGAAGGAGAAGGGTGCTGACACATCTATTTCCGCTTCCAGCATTCTTCTTCAAATCCAAAGTGAAGATGGAAACTTCCAAGTTATCTAGGAGGTGAGTTTTATTTTGAGTCTTAGAAGGCTTTTGTCAGAGATTAATTGGGTTAAAAGTCCTCACCAGAGACAAAAATGGTGATCACAAAAATAGCCCAGAGCAAGCGCCGGACACAGGCCACCGCGTCCCAGAGCAGGCGGTGCTTCACTCTGCTACAACCTTAAATTAGCTTTCTTGAAAGAGCCATTAAAAATTGCCAACTGATCTCCAACATGCCCCGAGAGGAGGCTCTGCTGAGAGCCTCTTCCTAAGAAGAACACTAGAGCAAAGAGGGAGACTGTCCGGTGCTCTGAGGCTGGACATGAGCTAAAGCTTTTTGTTAGGAACTTGAGGTAATTTTCAAAGGAACGTTTTCGGGTCATGGGATAAAGCTCAGTGCTTAGCTGCCACCTGCGGCCTCCATGTTGCTGAATGACATGTTCACCAAAGACCTTGTTCCCTGTGATTTCCCTGAAAAGTGTTTGCCTTCCCAGAGGCAATGACTGGACATGTCTTAGCAACTCTGCGGTGGCCTAGGCTGTCCACAGTCCTTGGGTGCAGCCACAGGAGGCGATCTGACTTTGAGTGACAGGGATACAGCGCAGCATACAGATCAGGCACCATAGCAACCCACACCTGAGCCCACCTGACCAATGTCACCCCAATCAGTTTAACTTTTAAACGTCTTAAAAGATGAAATTAAGTAAAATGGTGGGACTCCCACCACATCCAATATGAGCGGGAGCGCCTCCCTGCTCGCAGCTGCTGGACAGCCTGCGTGGTAAGACTGGCATGATGTCCCTGCAGCCCTGGCTCTTCCCCCAGCAGCTGTGGAAACATGACCTTTTCCAATACCTGGAACTTCAGTTTCTCTGTGGAATGGGCACAGTGATGTCTGCTTGGAAAGTCTCAGTGAGGAGTAAGTGTGCGACACCACGTCCTGTACCCCCCCCCTACCTCCCCCCATCGCAGGCTTCTGAATGCACTGCTTTCCTCAGGGCTCGGGCTCCTGCTGGGAAGGTTTAGGGTGGAGGGAAGATGCTCCCATGTTCTGAAAGGCCAGTCAGTCAGGGGCTTATGAAGGACAGACCTATTGTGCCTTGAATTTCACTGTCTCCCATGCAGCATTGCACCTGTGAGCATACAGGCCCTAGAGGAAGGCCCTGTGGCCGCCATCAGGCGGTGTGTGCGCAAGAACAGGGTTGGAAAGACTGTCTAGAGGAGGACCATTCGGGCTCCTGGCTGTCCTCCTGCCCCTGTACCTCACCAGCTCTCCAAGCCTGTGCAAGGGGCAGGACGTCACTTCATGGCTGCATTTCTGAGCAGCCTGACCAGACGTGGAGGCATCTGAGGGGCTTGCTGTCAAGAAAAACCGGCATATGGAAGGTCCTAGCCAGAGGCCAATGAGCTGGGTCCACCCCCAGGCCCTGCGTCTGATTTCTGTGAGGCCCTGAGGCCCTCGCTCTACCTCCTACCTGCTCTTCACGGGGGTGAAAGGGCCCCCAAGCTCACCCAGACACTGGACATGGTGGTGGGCAATGTACCTGCAGATAGTCTGTGTCCAATAATTGTTAACATCTTTCTCCCAAGAGAGAAATCTATTTATATAGATGTTTAATTTATAAACTATCACCTCAGGGAAAAAAAGTAGCATGCTCAGCCAAGGGCTCATTATCTCTATCTGTGTCATAGAATAATTTGTATACACACAGAAAATGCTAACCCCTGGCTTTGCTGAGCGAAGTGTTTGAGGCCTCTGTGAGCTGGTTCTTCATCAACGATGTGGAGATGCAGATGATCATGTGCCCTTGCTCAATGTTAGCTTCCTTTGTGGGAGGTTTTAGAAGGCTACAAAGTCCATCCCTGCATTTGAGAGGAAGACACCCAGGAGGCCTGGCTTACCTTCAGCTCCTCCGTCTCGATGAAGCCGCTGTGGTCAGTGTCGTACTTCCTCCATGTCTGTGAGGGAGAGAGGAAACTGTGGTTAGACGGCCCTCCCAGTCCAAGGCATGGACCACCCTCAGCTGCCTCACCTTCATGAACTCCTCGCAGGACTTCAGCTGCTGGCACCGGAACAGAAGCAGGAAGTTCTCCTCTGTGGGCAGTACATGCGCCAGCTGCAAGAGAGGCAGAGGGTGAGGAGCCGCGGCAAGGCCAGCACCACCCTGGACACGCTCTTGGGCAGTTTCACTGCCGAGACCCAGGAGACCAGCGGTGGGACCACCTTTCCCTTCCCACTGCTTGGTTCCTGGAGAACCACTGAGCTCCTCTGGACTGTCCTCAGGCCAGGCCATCACCCGTCAGCTGGAGACTATGCCCACCCTCCATCTGCCTCACAGCTCCTCTCTGGCACAGGACATGGGCATAGGTGTACACTGCAGAGGAGAGGCAGGGTGAGGGTGTGCAATGCAGGGGAGAGGCAGAGCAATGGCATGCACTGCTGGGGACAGGCAGGGAGAGGGCATACACTGCAGGGGAGAGGCAGAAGAGTGATGTGGGGAAAGGAGGCCAGTGTGTGCACAGCAGAGAAGAGGCTGGGTGAGGGTGTGCACTGCAGGGAAGAGGTTGAGTGTGCAGGGGCAGGTTGAGAGCATGCACTGCAGGGAAGAGGCAGGGTGAGGGCATGCGCTGCATGGGGAAGGCAGAAGAGTGATATGGGGAAAAGAAGCCAGGAAGAAGTGGGTTCCCAAATCTGAGAAAGAAGATGAGCCCAAACAATTGGAAGGTTCTGGAACGAGGTGAGAAGACAGCTCCTCTCAGCGGTGGTCACTGAGGATTGCTGGGGACATCCTCTGCTTGAAGATAGCTCTTGGGCTTATTTTATAATTTCCCTTTCATGACACTATGACATTTCTCCTTAGATCTTGTGTCATAACTTAAATGCCTTTTTTTTTGAAAAAATAAAAGGGGGCTCCAGATCCCATTCTAGGATGAACATGATCCATCTCTGGGGCTGGGAGGGAGGTGGACTGATGGCCAAACATAGCTGGTTCTATTCCTGCTGGGTTGCTAATTAGTTGTGGTCCCAGGGCCTCCGGCCACTTTCATCCCCACCACTGAGAGGCATGCAGTAGGTGCCAGCTCGCAGAAAGTGCCATGTCATGAGGGGTGGAGTGGGGGAAGAGGCTGCATCTTGCACGGAAATGCACTTCACCCCCTTCTTGCCATGCTGGGAGCCCCGCCTGGGTGTGAGCCCCGCCTGATGTCCCCGGGAACCGTGGCTCCAGAGAAACCTTCAGGTCAGCATTTGATCCAAGGTTCTCCCAAACTATTGAAAAGACTCTCACACTTGAACAGATTTCATCCTTTTAGGTCCACTGAAATTTTAAAATCAATCAATCAATCAATCAATCAATCAACCTATCTTATCTATCATCTATCTATCTATCTATCTATCTATCTATCTATCTATCTATCATCTATCTATCTATCATCTATCATCTATCTATCATCTATATATCATCTATCATCTACAAAAATAAATATCCTAATTAACCGGGATGTCGGAACAGGTCGACTGGAGCAGGGTGACAGGGGCCTCCTCATACCTGCGCTGGCGGAGGGCCTGATCAGCAGCGGCTGTGGCTGCTTCAAGGGCCAGACTGGCAGAGGCAGGGCTGAACTGTTGACCCGAGGATGGGCAGCGTTGCATGATTTAGAATCACACGCTGGGCTCCTAGTTTAACATAACCTGTATCATTCTAGCTTACATACAGGTAAGCTTCTTTATGCTCGCATCAAATGCCCTCTAATTCACCTGGGTTTTAGATCTTTGAAATAATATCTCAAATTAGAACATGCCATTTAGAGGCAGGGCACAGGGAGTTGAAATCCAGGGACAGACCTGAAATCCCTAAGGATGTGAGTGTTACTCAGCCAGAAAACATCTACTTGTTTATTCTGAACGAAGGTCACAGGTTGATCATTAGCATAGCGTTCATTTAGGAATCGGGAACAGCCAGGCTGGTCCTGTGCCTGCTGGCTCGAGGCTCATCAGAGATGCTGTGAAGTTTGGGTGGACACCCAGAGCCTGTCTGCCTGAGATCAGATATTCTTGGTCTCTGTCCCCCAAACACTCAGCCCCCACGTGCCTGATATAGACTGTGGACTGGCTGGTAATTCTATTTCATAAAAATACTCACTGTGATTCATATCTTCATCATAGTATTCTATATTGCTTAGATTTTCATAATTATTGTATGTTGTTTTGAATAGAAAAGCATATTTTTTCTTAAATTCTACTTATCAAAATCCACTAAGTACATAAAAACATTAAACATAGGTCTGTCCATCACTCCCCAAGGTCTCCAATAGAAAAACAGCCAGCCCAAACATCGCATCCACGGGTCTGAACCCAGGTCCCGGCTGTGGAGGGAGGACACGGATAGAGACGCTACTTCGCTCCCCGCAGAGGCTGCTGCGGATATGAGATTAAAATAGCTTTTAGATCTATGTCTGCAGTGGGTGCAGTGACCTGAACAGACAGACGCAGCGACGGGAAGAGCAGGAAGTTCTTCTCACGACCAGGGTCAGGTGCAAGCTCATGAATCCGCCTCGCACCCAGAGGAGAATTTCCATCTTCTCCGAATCACTCCTTTCCCTCTGTAATTATTCTAATCCGACTTCTCTGCAATGGAGTCCTTTGTCTCAGTCAATTTTGGAGCATTTTGACTGCCATGGTAGTTGTTAAATTACCTTGGAATTCCAATTTCCTGTTTTGACTTCATGTTAACAATCTCTCTATCACAGTACTGCATCTGTGTGTCCAGGTGTCAAAGCCACGCATTTGGAGAGGGGTGGTCACCTTCGTGGGGACAGAACTTTGGAAATTGACCTGTGTCCCCAGATCTTTCCCACCACGTTCCAGTTCTAGCCCCTCAGTCTGAGAGGATGGTGCCTGACTTGTTTGGTTCACTCAGATTAGGTTGTGATAAACCATGAGTCACCTCTGAAGCGGGCATAACATTTAGGCAAACACAGCTTTCCCTGTGAAGGCGAGGCAGGGGGTGGTGCGTGGGTGGGCCGGGAGGTGTGTGCTGTGCCCCATGTCACACAGCAGTTTCTAGCAGGTGTTGGGAACCAGCAGGGATGGACTTGATTTAAATGCCCCTTTCCTGTGACAGGAGGGCACCTGGCCCTGCAGGCACTCTTCCCTCCTTTGGCCGCTTCCCCATCTCTTTTCCCGTGAGGATCAGAATCTCTCCTTCCCTCTGCACCTAATACCCTGGGCAGAGCTGACTTTTACAGGAACCTTCCAGCTGGCCTCTTCCCAGCCACTCCTCCCTCCCCACCTGTCAGCACCCACACTCCTAAACTGGGGCTGGAGCTCAGAACCAGATTCTGGCTTATCACTCCTGCCTGTGGGCACTTGCATGCATCATTCAACCTTTTTGGCTTGTCTCCTCAGCATAAAAATGAGGATTTTGGCTAGTTATTTCCCAAGGGTCTCATCTAGCAAAAATTCCATGTGTGGGATCCCCTGAGCCTCCTAAAACATCACAGGAGCCTCCCTCCCTCCCTCTGACTGCCTCGCTGACCTGTAAGCCTCTGCATAGGCCCCACAACCCCCCTGCATCAGCTGGCCTCATTCTCAGTTGGCAAATCCTGTTGCTACACATCCATCTCTTCAGACAGCAATGCATTACATGTTGGGAGCGAGGAGTGCAAACTCCAGGGAAATACTTTAATTACAAAGATAATAATAGTACATCCTTCTGTTACTCCGTGTTAGCAGTTTAAAAGGAAGTGTATTCCACCCTGACACGCAGCTGTCCTGTGAGATCAATTACTTGAAAACCAGGTTAGTTCTCAGAATCAAAGGTAAATTATGACTAAATATTGTTAACATTCAGAATGTCACAGTCTAGTAGACTAAGGGCATTACATAAAGAACATAATGATCCTTGTGCTGTGGCGTGTTTTCAATAGGAGCTGATTAACTCTCTGAAGCTGTGCACTTGAGTTGTCTCATGGAAATAGAGATAGAGACAGGTGGAGAGGGTTAAGGAGTCGCGAGGCACCAGCCTCTGGGGGACTGAGTGAGGGGTACAAAGCACTGATGTCGGACCAGTTTTGCCTCCTTGGTTCACAGACAGAAGTCATCATAAGATTTGGCACCGTGTTTTGAACTTCCAGGGACCTCTAACAGAGTCAACACGCCCACTGCCAGTTCAAAATAGAAACTCAGAACCCAGGCTGTGGCTTTGACGCTGCTGCGGGACTGCAGCGTTTCTGTTATACTTAATGGTGCTGAGGGGTAAGCAGTGCCCTTGGCCATGCCCATGGCAGGGTCATGGTAAGCGAGGCAGGCACACTCTCGGGCTGGGGGCGAGCCGGGCGTTTGTTTGTGTGGGCAGGTCCCTTCCCTGGCCCTGGTCCCAGGGTCTCGTCTAAACATACCTGAGGACTTGGATTTTTATTTTGTATTTCTGATACTTAGGCAACATAAGCCTCTCTAAAGGGTCTGCCATGTCATATCTGAGTTGAATATGGCCACAACATGAAGACCATTTATCCAAACTGTATTGGAAACATGTCTCTTACCTCTACAATTCCTATCTTCCCATCATCCTTCTGCCCATACTGGTCCACAAAAGCTTTCATCTCAGGTGACAGCTCCTAAAGTTATATAAAAGCAAGAAAAAGTATATGAGAATAAGACCCACACCCAACCATGCTTGTGATGGTGTCAGTAACTTATTGCAAAGAAAAACCAGGATTGGAACCATTTAGAATTACTCATACTGATTAATAATTCTCATGAAAATTAAAGACAATTGATAAACAGTATATACTGGTTTCCAATGCAGTAGTCATAATTATCACGATAATTTCTGAATCGATTGCTATGATTTTTCTTATATTAGTTTTGGGCTGATGAGCTATCATGAATTGAAAACTAACGGTCACTTGACACATGCTTCAGAAGAGAGTTTGTCTCAGTGCTGCCCCAGCCTGGTGGCAACCTTGTCCTTATTTTAATCGTCTCATCCCTGTGAGGTCATAATCTATGTTTTCAGTTTGGACAAGCAAACAAGATGAACATTGAGGAGCAACTAACTTTGTAGGCATGTGGCATTCATCCATTAAATAAGTAAAAAAAAATGAAATATCAGATAAAAAACGATGTGGGCGTTCACTAGAGACAGATGCTGAGGATCTGATTTTAAGCCACTGGTCATGGTTCCCGCATCCCAGTGCTTCCTTGTCTCTGTTTATTCTAGACTAAATGAGCTTGAGTTCAATAAGACATGTGTGAATGTCTTACTGAATGCACCTGCCACAAGGGCTTCCCGCAATCTGCTCTCTTATCCTGCTGACAGGCAGGAGATCTAGGGACTATGGCATCAGGCTAGCATTCAGGAGGTTGAATGCAGCCCATTGGAAACAGCCCTGCTGAAGTCACCACAGACTGTTTAAAATAGGTCAGTCTTTACTGCTGTGCCATTCTGTGTTCTTGCAAAACAAATTAAGGTCTCAGTTTTTGTCATAACTAAAAAGAGGCAGCCGTTTGCTCTAGGGATAGACCAGTTCATATAATCTAAGAGCTATATTAAGACTGAATGTCATTACTACAAGTTTTACAAAATCCTTTCTGAACCAAAGTAAATATTGTTGCTAAAACTGAAGAAGCAGATAGTAATTAAGCAATTTAATTATAATGTAGTCTTAAAAAAAACAAACAAACAAGCAAACAAAACACTCTTCTAGCCCAGTCAGTGTGGCTCAGTGGTTGAGCACTGACCCATGAAACAAGAGGTCAATGGTTGAATTCTTGGCCAGGGCACATGCTCGGATTGCGCTTGATCCCCAGTGCAGGAGGATCAGTGATGTTTCTCTCTTATCGATGTTTCTCTCTCTCCAACCCTCTCCCTTCCTCTTTCTCTAAAAATAAATAAAAACATATTTAAAACAAAACCTCCTCCAGTATGGATTAATTTTAATGTGTATTTATTAAATTTTACTATAGTAACAACTGTAAGAAAGTGAGAGTGGCCCACCTGGCATGGCTCAGTTAAGCGTTGACCTATGACATAGGAGGTTAGGGTTTGATTCCAGTCGGGGCACAGGCCTGGCTTGCCACCTTGATCCCCAGTGTGGGGCATGCAGGAGGCAGTCAATGATTGTCTTCCTTCTTCTTCTTCTTCTTCTTTTTCTTCTTCATCATCATCATCATCATCATCTCTCTCTCTCTCTCTCTCTCTCTCTCTCTCTCCTCCTCTCTCTCTCCCTCTCTCTCTCTCTCTCTCTCTCTCTCTCTCTCTCTCTCTTTTCCCCTTCCTTTCTGAAATCAATAAAAAAATATTTTTAAAAAGTGAGAATGACCGTAGTGGGACTATCCATTCTAATGTACAGTTCTTAAAGTATACAAAGAACAAAGTATTTGTTCTTAAATCTTAAAGTCATCTTAGAAAAAATAGTCAATAACCAAGGGAGCAAGCAACTTGATATAACCTGTGTCTGTGTTCAGATTTGGTATTGTTGGATTATAATCTAATAATTAAAGTTTCAAGTATTTTAAAATTGGAGTCTAGAAGGAAAAGAAAATTATGCTCTAAAATCTTCAAACCTCTAACATAAAATCAGTATTTACAAAAAAGTGTAAATATTAAAATAGGAAGAGGAAGAGAAAAATCTGAAAAATGTATAGTTTCTAAATATTTTAATTTCTAAGGTGAAAATAAATCTCAATTTTAAAATTACTTCTTGAAAAATTAAAATATATTCATTTATTTGCTAGAAGCACCTTACAAGGTTTCAATTTAAAATTTTTTAACAAGTAAGATTTTTCCAACCAAATATTTTTAATATATATTTTGAATGTCGCTTGTTTTTGCTTTATTAATAAAAGATACATAGAGCTGTAGTGATAATATTGCATAAGTTTATTTACATGGTAATGTGTAAGGAGTGGGGAGAGAAAGAATGTGTGAAACGTTTTCTATTTTACTTGATCCCATTCAGTTATACCTCCAGGTTATAGAGTCTAAATCTGGGTGAGACAATTCCCAGCATGTTGTCTGGCTTTAAGTTGATCCTGTCAATGATTTTAGCAACTGATAGTTCAGTGATGAGTTGCATTTTAGAGTTCTCTGGGGTTCTTTTTGAACATGTTGAACAGAGATGTGTAAGTGATATATATGTAATTTTAAATTACATATGATTCAATGCTACAAGTGGTGATCTGCTAAGAGTCACACACACCTACACACACACACACACACACACACACACACACACAGGGTGAGGCAAAATTAGGGTTATAGCCATGAGTACACAGAACACAGAGTTTTTTTCTTATATTATCTATTAGTTATTGTGTTACTTTCCATACAAACAACTGTAAACCTACATTTGCCCCACCTTGCATACATAATCTCTTTCTAGTGGTAGTCAAAAAAGCCAGAGTACTAACTAATAGCCCCACTCCAGCACTGATTCTGAAATGCAGTCTCACATAAATCCCAATAGATTAGTAAAATTCTTAACCTATTTTCCTTTATATAGTCATCTCATCTATGATTTAAAAGTGGGTACTTTATTTTTATGCTGAAAACATATTTTCTTAATAGCATGACTGAAGGAGGTCATTCAGTATTAGTAAGAATTGTTTAATTAACTAATGGCTTAAATTACAAATATAGCTATTTTCAAAATGCCATTAATTGCTTACCATCAGAGCATCACTTTAAAAACAATGAATTGTTAAAAGTACTTTTTACATTTCTAACTTTTGGGTTTCTCCCTTTGGGCAGAAATGAACACCTTTCTTGCTAAATTTTTGCTCATTATCATATTGCAACTGGTTCCACTTTTCCCAGGGAAGAAGGTCATTTTCCCATCTCCAACCACTTCACCATTATAATAACTGTTGCTAGGAAAGGTCCTTACTGCAAGGCTGCTTCCTGACCACGGAGGGGCAGAGTGGACGAGTACCCGGCCCCTCAGGCACTTAGAGGGAAGTTAGGAACTACCTAACCAGTCCAGTCCTGGGCACAGACCCGCAGGGCTCTGCACGCACACTGCCTCTTTTGTGCAGAAAGGCAGTGCAAACATAGAAGCTGGATTTCAAGCTTTGGTTTCAGATTGCACAGATTTCCCCTTCAGGGACTCACTTTTCTCTCTCTGACTTTGTCTCTCTCTGTGTTTCTCCCTCTCTCTATGTTTCTCTGTCTAGGACTTTCTCTTCCTCTGTTATCTGTTTCTCTCTCTCCCCTATATCTTTATCTCCCCCTCTCTCTGTCTCCCCCTCTCTGTCTCTGTCTCCCCCTCTTTCTGTCTCCCCCTCTCTCTGTCTCCCTCTCTGTCTTTCCTCTTTACCCGTCACACTTTGGAAAGACCCGCTTCTTCCCCTTTCTCAGTCAATAGAATTCACACACCCTAGAAACCACTGAGCCCTGCTGGCTCTTCATGTGAATGTAGAATATCTGTATTTTCCTTCTTTGAACTCAACCTACCAGCCCCGCCTTCTTCCGCGCCTGCTGGAGCTCCTGGACCAGGCTCTGCAGCTCCTTGCCTTCCAGGTATCCACTCCCTGCAAGACAGAGGTGCCAGGTTTTAGACACCCTGTCCCTCCCCAGCAGTGTCCCGGGCAGGTATCTTTCTGGCCACCCAGAAGTTCCCTCCCCCTGGGACCTGGGTTGCCCAGGTGTGGGGGTGCTGAGTATGGCAATGGGACCGTTGAGAAGCAGTGTTCCTCAAACCCTGCGCCCCACTTTCTTGGAAAGAAATAAGTATGGTTCAGAATAATGTAGACACAATATATAAACTTCCAACTTCACAATTACGCCAACACGGAGGTAAGATTGGGAAGCTGGAGGAGGGAGAAGTAAAGGAAAGAAGTGGGGGAGGTGGAAGAGGATACTGGGAGAGGGAGGGATGGACAGGGGGTGATAGAAAGATGGGAGAGGAGACTGGGGAGAGGGAGAGATGAACAGGGGTGGGGGGGGGACACAGAGGTGGGAGAGGAGATAGTCACCGTCAGCGTCGAAGTGAAGCCAGATCTCGAAAAACTGTGAGGCCGAGATGAGGGGCGACTGCAAGTGGGATTCTGCCATTGCGCAGCGAAGTGCGAATATCCGCACAAGTGGATCAGTGCACGCAGAGCTGCTGGCCGGGCGCTGTCCGCGGTGCTGCTCAGCTCAGAGCAGCGCAGCTCAGATCAGCTCGGCGCTGGGTCCCGCGCAGGTTCCAGCCTTTATTCTCCGCCCACAGCCCCGCCCACAGCCACACCCACAGTTGCGCCGCCCCGCCCCGCTTCGCCCATCATCTCGCACCATCCCCTGTGGCAATCCATCAGCCCATCGGGGAAGCAGCAGACCAGGAGCTTCACACTCATCTCCCACATTCGCCTGGTGCGGAAACCATTTCATTCCTGAGAATTATACTTAAATAACGTACTTGCACAAGTTTCCACGTGTAGGCGGAGGAGGAAAGCTCCGGAGTGCTCATGTGAACACTCAGGGAGAGCTGGCAGCTATTAGATCGATCTGAGCAGTGACCACAATATCAGCATCCACGTGAGCTACGTCCGGGAGGCCACCCTACAAATCTCTCTTAAGTTGGGTTATATGAACAAGCTGTGCTAACCGGAGATAGCAGGATTATGTGGTTTTATTTTATGCTTTAAGTAGAATTATAAATGGAAAGTAATAGAATTAAATGACAAAATCTTAAAATGTTAGAGAAGGAAGTGTTCTTGGAGCTATTACAGCCTACCTACTTGAGTTTGGAAAAAATAAAAGTAAAGCAAAGAGACACCAAGCATCTGGACCAAGCACCATGCCCATGGGTTCAGTGGCCAGCTGAGGCCCAGTCAGAGGCTGAGCACACAGATCGCTCCCCTTCTCAGAGCTGAGCATCCCTGTTAAGGAGTTTTTGAGAAACTAGAAGTTACCATTAGAGTTGGGAAATACATTTCTGTATTTTAGTGTAACAAATGATATTTTATTTACATAAATACTTCTTTTAAAAATATATATATTATTGATTACTTACAGAGAGGAATGAAGTGGGATAGAGAGTTAAAAACATCAATGAAAGAGAGACATCAGTAAGCCGCATCCTGCACTCCCCCCATCGGGGATGTGCCCGCAACCAAGGTACATGCCCTTGACCGGAAATGAACCTGGGACACTTCAGTCTACAGGCAATGCTCTATCCACTGAGCCAAACCAGTTTTGGCCATAAATACTTCTTTTTTAAATTTTTATTTATTTATTTATTTATTTATTTATTTATTTATTTATTTATTTAATTTTTTTATACATATCTCCCCATTGCCCCCCCTTCCTCCCAGGCATACCCAGTGTCTATGTTCACTGGTTATGCTTATATGCATGCATACAAGTCCTTTGATTGATCTCTATCTACCTCACCTAACTTTAATCTTCCTGCTGTAATTTCACAGTCTGATGCTTTAGCTATCCTTTTGTTCATCAGTTTATAATGTTCTTTATTATCCACAAATGAGTGAGATCATGTGATGCTTCTCCTTCATTGACTGGCTTATTTCACTAAGCATAAGGTTCTCCAGTTCCAACCAGGTTGCTGCAAATGGTAAGAATTCCTTCTTTTTAATGGCAGCATAGAATTCCATTGTGTAGATGTACCACAATTTTCTGATCCACTCATCTGCTGACAGGCACCTAGGCTGTTTCCAAATTGTAGCTATTGTAAATTGTGCTGCTATGAATATAGGGGTGCATAAATCCTTTCTGATTGGTGTTTGTGATTTCTTAGGATAAATTCCTAAGAGTGGGATTACAGGGTCAAATGGGAGATCCATTTTTAGTTTTTTGAGGAAACTCCATACTGTTCTCCACAGTGGCTGCACCAGTCTGCATTCCCACCAACAGTGCACAAGGGTTCCTTTTTCTCCGCATCCTCGCCAACACTTGTCGTTTGTTGATTTGTTGATGATTGCCATTCTGACAGCTGTGAGATGGTATCACATTGTCGTTTTGATTTGCATCTCTCGGATGATTAGTGACTCTGAACATGTTTTCATGTGTCTCTTGGCCTTCCTTCTGTCGTCTTTTGAAAAGGTTCTATTTAGATCCATTGCCCATTTTTTTTATTGGATTGTTTATCTTCCTTTTATTAAGTTGTATAAGTTGGCTGTAGATTTTGGAGATTAAACCTTTATCAGTGATAACATTTGCAAATATGTTCTCCCATACAGTGGGCTTTCTTGTTGTTTTGTTGATGGTTTCTTTTGCTGTGCAAAAGCTTTTTATTTTGATGTAGTCCCATTTGTTTATTTTTTCTTTAGCTTCAGTTGCCTTTGGAGCAATATCAGTGAAGAAGTTCTTTCGGCATATATCTGAGATTGTGCTGCCTGTGGATTCCTCTAGCATTTTTATAGTTTCCCTTCTAATGTTTAAGTCCTGTATCCATTTTGAGTTTATTTTTGTATTTGGTGTAAGTTGGTGGTCCAGTTTCATTTTTTTGCATGTATCTGTCTGATTTTCCCAACACCATTTATTGAAGAGGCTATCTTGGCTCCATTGAATGTTCATGCCTCCTTTGTCAAATATTAGTTGAGCATAGTGGTTTGGGTGGATATCTGGGTTCTCTATTCTATTCCATTGGTCTATATGCCTGTTCTTGTGCCAGTACCAGGCTGTTTTGAGAACAGTTGCTTTGTAATATAGCTTAAAATCTGGTATTGAGATCCCATCTATTTTATTCTTCTTTCTCAGAATTGCTGTAGCTATTTGTGGTCTTTTTTTGTTCCAGATGAATCTATGAAGAATTCTTTCTAGGTCTGTGAAATATGTTGTTGGTATTTTAATGGGTAGTGCATTGAATCTATAGATTGCTTTGGGTAGTATGGACATTTTAATGATGTTGATTCTCCCAATCCATGAGCACGGTATTCTCTTTCATCTGTTAACATCTTCCTCTATCTCTTTTTTCAGTGTCCTGTAGTTTTCTGCATATAGGTCTTTTACCTCTTTAGTTAGGTTTATTCCTAGGTATCTTAATTTTTTTGGTGTGATGGTAAATGGGATTGCTTTTTTAGTTTCTCTTTCTGTAATTTCACTATTAGTGTATAGAAATGCCACAGACTTCTTAGCATTAATTTTGTATCCTGCTATATTGCCGAATTCATTAGTTAAGTCAATTAGTCCTTTGGGTTTTTTATGGACATTATCATGTCATCTGCAAGTAAGGACAGCTTTACTTCTTCTTTTCCAATTTGGATGCCTTTTATTTCTTCTTCTTGTCTAATAGCAATGGCTAATACTTTCAGCACTATGTTGAACAGGAGAGGTGAAAGTGGGAATCCCTGTCTTGTTCCTGTTCTTAGGGGAAATGGTTTTAGTTTTTGCCCAGTGAGTATGATGTTAGCTGTGGGTTTATCACATATGGCTTTTATGATGTTGAGGTATGCTCCTTCTATTCACACTTTGCTGAGAGTTTTTTTTTTATCAAGAAAGGGTGTTGGATTTTGTCAAATGCTTTTTCTGCATCAATTGATATAACTATGTGATTTTTATCTCTCAATTTGTTTATGTGATGTATCATGTTTATTGATTTTCAGATATTGTACCATCCTTGCATTCCTGGGATGAATCCTACTTGGTCATGGTGTATGATCTTTCTGATGTACTAGAATTCGATTTGCTAGAATTTTGTTGAGGATTTTGGCATCTATGTTCATGAGAGATATTGGTCTATAATTCTCTTTCCTTGTGTTGTCTTTATTTGGTTTTGGTATTAGGGTGATGCTGGCTTCATAGAAGGTGTTCTTCTTGAATGTTTTTTAATAGTCTGAGGAGGATAGGTTTTAATTCTTCCTTGAATGTTTGGTAAAACTCTCCTGTGTAGCCATCTGGTCCCAGGCTTTTATTTGCTGGAAGCTTTTTGATGACTACTTCAATTTCTTCCATAGTTATTGGACTATTGAGATGTTTAGATTCTTCCTGATTGAGTTTTGGAAGGTTATATATTTCTAGGAAAATGTCCATTTCTTGCAGGTTGTCCAATTTGTTGGAATAGAGTTGTTCATAGTATTTTTTAACAATCCTTTGTATTTCTGCAGGGTCTGTTGTTATTTCTCCTCTTTCATTTCTGATTTTGTTTATATGGGTCTTCTCTCTTTGCTTCTTGGTGAGCCTGGCTAGAGATCCATCAATCTTGTTTATCCTCTCAAAGAACCAGCTCTTGGTTTTGTTGATCTTTTAAATTGTTTCTTTGGTCTCCAAGTTGTTTATCTCCACTCTGATCTTCACTATTTCCTTCCTTCTGTGTACACTGGGCTTATCTTGTTGCTCTCATTCTAGCTCTTTGAGTTGTAGGGTTAGGTAATTTATTACCATTGTTTCCTGTTTTTTTTGCAGTAGGCTTGCAGGGCTATGAACTTCCCTCTCCAGACTGCTTTCACTGTGTCCCATAAATTTTGTATTGTTGTGTTGTCATTATCATTTGTTGCCATGATATTTTTTATTTCTTCCTTGATCTCTCTGGTTACCCAGTCATTGTTTAATAGCATGCTGTTTAGTCTCCATGTGTTTGATTTTTTTCTATTGTTTTTATTATAGTTGATTTCCAATTGGCAATGGTCTGAAAAAATGCTTGATATGATTTCTATCTTCTTGAATTTGTAGAGACTTTTCTTATGATCCAACATATGATCTCTCTTTGAAAATGACCCATGTGCACTGGCAAAAAATGTATATTCTGTGGCTTTGGAGTGAAATGTTCTGAAGATGTCAATTAATTCCATCTGGTCTAGTGAGTCATTTAGGATTTATTTTTCTTTGCTGATTTTTTGTTTAGAGGATTTGTCCAGTGGTGACAGTGAGGTATTAAAGTCTCCTACTATGATTGCATTGCTGTCAATCTCTCCCTTAAGATTCTCCAGGAGTTTTTTTTTTATTTATGTATTTAGCTGCTCCTACATTGGGTGCGTATATGTTTACCAGAGTTATATCTTCTTGTTGGATTGTTCCCTTTAGTATTATGAAATGGCCATCTTTATCTCTTGTTATATCCTTCACTTTGAGATCTAATTTGTCAGATATAAGTATTGCAATCCCAGCTTTTTTTTCATTTCCATTTGCCTGAAATACCATCTTCTATCCCTTCATCCTCAATCTGTGTGCATCTCTTTTCCTGAGGTGGGTTTCTTGTAGACAGCAAATATGTGGATCATGTTTTCTTATCCAATCAATTACCCTATGTCTCTTGATTGGAGTATTTAATCCATTTACATTTAAAGTCATTATTGATAGGTATTTATCCGTCGCCATTTTTAGTCTTTAACCCAGAGTTCCTTCTTCGCTTCCTATTTCTTTTTATTACAGCAGACACTTTAACATTTCTTGCATTGCTGGTTTGGTGGTAATATATTCCCTTAGTTCTTTTTTGTCTGTGAAGCTTCTGATTTCACCTTCAATTTTGATTGAAAGCCTTGCAGGGTGCAGTATTCTTGGATTCAGACCCTTCCTTTGCATGACTTTTATATATTTTGTTCCATTCTTTTCTGGCCTGATGAGTTTCTGCTGAAAAATCAGTACCTATTCTTATGGGGGTTCCTTTGTAGGTAACTTTCTGTTTCTCTCTGGCCGCTTTTAAGATTCTTGCTTTGTCGTTGCTGTTTGCCAATTTAATTATAATATGCTTTGGTGTCGGTTTTGTGGAGTTCATTTTGCTTGAGACTCTGCGAGCTTCTTGGATTTGTGTGGGTTTTTTCTTTCCTATATTGGGGAAATTTTCTGTCATTATTCCTTCAAACAGGTTCTCTAATCCTTGTTCAGTTTCCACTCTTTCTGGAACTCCAATTATGCAAATGTTGTTCTTTTTTCGTGTTATCACAAAGTTCCCTTAGGCTCTCCTCTTGCTTTTTAATTTTTTTTTCTAGAAGCTGCTGTACTTAGGTATTTTTTCCCTACTGTGTCTTCTAGCTCACTGATGCAGTCTTCTGCTTCTTCTAGTCTACTTTTGATGCTTTCTATTGAGTTCTTTAAAGCAGTGATGTCATTTTTTATTTCTTTGTGCATTTCTTCATGCTTCTTCTTCATTTTTTCTTGGCTCTTACTCAGATTGTTGATTTTGTCTTCCATTCTTTTCATCCACCTTATGATCATTTCTCTGAACTCTTTCTCTGGCAGGCTTATTTCTGCTTCTATTTTGTTTACTTCCTTTTCTGGTGATACCTGCCTTTCTGTTTTATGTGGGCTGTTTCTTTTTCTGCCCATGGTTTTTCTTTTCCGGGTGTCTGGTTATGTAGTTCTCTCTCCTATGTTGATTCAAAGGCACAAACTACAACACGACCTGGTACAGCACACAAGGCACTGAACAGAAATGTATTCACGATGTTAATAATCACCAATAAGGTGATCACCAATGAAAGATAAATTAGCATTAAGTAGAGAAAGAAGAGGAAAATGAGGGAAAAAGAAAGGAAAGAAGTGCCAAAATCAGATTGGGAGAGGGAGAAAAAAATAAATAATAAATGAACAAAAATTAAAATAAAAAAAGGAGAAGAAGAAAAAGAAAAAAGAAAGAGAAACAAAGTCAGAGATAAAAGAAAGTGGATAAGAGAGAAAAGGGGAACAAAATATAGATGTCAGGAGAAAACTCCAATAGAACAGTCACTAATCCCAATAAAGGCCAGCAACCAGTACCTAGAGATTAATACAAACTGTAAATAACAACTGGTATCGTGGGAGGCAAGGGAAAAGAGAGGTAGAAAACAAAGCAAGCAAAAAGCAAAATAAAACAAGTAAAATAAGCTAAAACAATCTCACAAAAAATTTCAAAAAATCGATATAATCAGTGTTCAGGCAAATAGCCAGAAAAAGACATAGAGAAAAAACAACTTTTTGGCTAGTGAAGACAAGAGGAGAGAGGTTTGTATGGACTTGTAGTAGGGGATTTGAAATTAGATATATAAGTGGGGTGAAATTTTAACCAGGTAAAGAGAAAGAATAGGGAGAATCTAAAGTTGGAAAAGGGAAAGAGAAACAAGACAACAAAATGGGGAAAGTTAGGGGGAAAGTGTTGGCATAAAGGTAGAGTTGAGTTGGAGTAAAATTATGCTAAAGGAAAGATAAAAATAGAATGTAAAACTCTAATCCCGAAGTAAAATAGAGAAAACAAAATGACACTTGTTTTTTTCCAAAAAAGTAAAGTACTAGTAGTAATAATACTATTTAAAAACAAAAATGTAATAATTAAAAAGGTAAAATCAATTGAGGTGGAAAGAAAAAAAATAGTCTTTCAATTAAAATATGTAAAAATGAAAAATAAAAAAAAATTTAAAAAGAAAAAGAAAAAAAAATAGAATCGTCATTCACTTCCACTATTATTCTGCTTGGCACTCCTTTTTCCCAGTAGGGAAGGTATTGCAGTTCCCTGTGTTACACTATTGATGTTTTAATCTCTTTATTCTTTTGTGGTTATGTGAGAGTCAATTTGTGCATCATCCACTGGGTGGCAGTGTTTCGGAACTGATCTCTGAGACAAAGCACAGGACCTCTCTAGGCTGTGCTCAGATCCTGCTACTCTGTGGTTCTCAAAGCAGGTTTGTGGGGATTTTGCAGCCGGGACACTGTAATAATTCCCAAGCTGTCCCTCTGCCTCAGATAAAAACGAGTCGTTTTTCAGAGCTCCCCTCTGTCAACAGCTTGGAGTTTGCCTCCACACTTATGGATCATGCCCTGACTACCTCTGCGGACCTCTCCAGAGGCAGCTTTCCCGCAGCCCGGTTCCCACAGTGTGCGCGTCTCTGTTCTGAGGGGCAGGAGACCTCACCTTATCCCAGGCGAAATCTGACCTTTCTGTGTGCCCTGTGGATCTCTGAATCTGCCGCCCGCATGTCTGCTCCAATTCGAGAGCCGTGTTCTGGGTCCCTGGCTGTTCGGTGATTGATTCAGCTACAGCGTTTAGACCACCGCAGACATCCACCTCCCTCTGCAAGATGGTGTGGTCTCCGCGTTCGCTCTGGTAGCTCCGGCCGACAAAAACCCCGTGGCAGTGGGGTTGCCTGGCCAGGAGAGCCCCGTCCAGCAGTTCTCCGCCTTCTCCTGGAGGATAACTGACTTTTAACTTGTCAAAAAACACTCCCATGCGACTCTCAGCTGCTCTCTCTCTCCCTCTGCCCAGCGACAAAGCTCCAGACGCGTCCCTCTATTCTGCCGCCATTTTTTCAGTCCTCCATAAATACTTCTTAAGTAGTATTTGGTTTTTAATCTTTTGAGGACCACTTTATGATTACAGTGGAACAAAATCAAAGTGGAGGCATAAGAGAAAACCTAAACATGGTGAACACCTATCAAGTGGACTCCCATGCTCTCTTTTTTTGTCCTGGGTGATTGAATCTGAGAACCCACAACCCTGCGCTCCTGAGACAGCGCCTCTCTCAGCCCTGGGTTTGGGGCACTTCTTTCAGAGACCTATCATTTCAAAGCTGGTCTCTCATCAACTTCGCAAGAGCATTCTCTCTCCACAAGATTGGCACTAACAGATGACTTGCACTTCAGCTGCCTTCTTGGAGGCTGACGTTTAGTCTCCAAGCTGTGATGCAGAGCAATACTTGTATTCTTGTTTTACTCGATAAGTAGATAAACTGTATTCTTGTACTAAATAGGTAGTCATTAAATGCTCAATTACTTACATTTTCAGTCAGCAATTAGTAGATATTATGCCAAGCAGTCTGTTAGGCACTGAAAACAATGAAGAAGAGGCCTGGCCCATGCTTGCTAAATGCTTAGACTCATGGGGATAACGACCAAACCCCATGGCAGGGCAACTGGATAGGATGGGAGCTGGCACAAGCTTCCTGCTCTATCTGTGTGTGTAGCTGAGGCTGGGGTCACTGACTTGCTCAAGAACACATGCCCCTCACTGGCAGCTGTTGACTTTGAGCAGAAGTGGTCAGCAGCTCCAGGAAAGGAATTCTTCGAAAGGCCCTGTGCTGCACTCCACTCCCAGCAGGGCCGTGGATGGGAAGTGGCGGAGGTCGGCTTGGAAGCCAATGCTTGCAACCAAACTGAGCATGCGCTGACAGGGAACCCTTGGTGGAGCAGCTGACCCTCCCTGTTTTCAGCGAGTTGTGTTTGGACTCAGGTGCAGTGGAGACAGAAGGGCCAGAAAGGGGCCATGGCAAACTGCTGGGAAGGGAATGCACTCTATTCTTCTTGGTAATTACAACCAATCCTTCCTGTCCCTACCCCACTTCACACAAGGTTCCTAAATAGACCCACCACGACTATTTTTAGAGTTTTATATTAAGATCCAAAAATATTACATAATAACTTTTTAAAAGCAGAAAAAGACAAGCATATGAAAACTCACTCTTCCATGCTAAGTCTCTGAGGCTGCAGAGCTTCAGAACTTCCATGTTACTTGTCCAGGCGGTGACACCGGGGCATGGGGAGCTGTGTGCAAGCAACAAGCACTCTTTTCACTTCTCTTCATGTCCCTGTGGAGCAGCTTCTGGTGAGGGAGGGGACAGCTCCTTTTAATCATGTGGTGCCTTCATGCTGGGGAATCAGTGTCAAAGGCTTCATGCTCCATGATGCATATGTGGGGTTTTGTTGCTGTTATTGATTTTGCAGAAAAAAATACTATCCTATATAATAAAGAGGTAATATGCTAACTGATCATCACTCCAACACAAAGGTGGCTGCCCCCTTGTGAACACAAGATGGCCACCACAAGATGGTCAACAGGGGAATGCAGTTGTGGGCGATCAGGCATGCAGGGGAGGGAAGTTGTGGGTGACTGGACCTGCAGGGAAGGGTAGTTGCGGGAGGGACTGGGCCTGCAGGGAGGACAGTTAGGGCAACCAGGCCTGCAGGGAGGACAGTTAAGGGGGACCAGGCCTGCAAGGGAGGGCAGTTGGGGGCAACCAGGCCTGCAAGCAAGGGCAGGTGGGGGTGGCCAGGCTGGTAGAGGAGGGCAGTTAGAGGTGACCAGGTTGGCAGGGGAGCAGTTAGGCATCAATCAGGCTGGCAGAGGAGTGGTTAGGGGCAATCGGGCAGGCAGGCAGGTGAGCAGTTGGGAGCCAGCAGTCCTGGATTGTGAGAGGAATGTCTCAAATTGGAGGGGGTTCAGGCTGGGCTGAGGGACACACAGACACCACCACCCCCATGCATGAATTTCATGTGCCAGGCAGGCCTCAAGTAGTCTTTATATTACTTTGTAACTTATTTTTTTTAAGAAATATTTTTTTTTTTATTTCAGACAGGAAGGGAGAAAGAGAAACATTGATGATGAGAGCGAATCATTGATCACCTGCCTCCTGTATGCCCCTTACTGGGGACCAAGCCCACTACCCAGATATGTGCCATTGACCAGAATCGAACCTGGGACCCTTCAATTCGAAGACTGACGTTCTATCCATTGAACCAAATCAGCCAGGGCTGTAACTTATTTTTAATCTAAGATCACCGCTCCAACAACATCTATTTTATACTTTTTTTTTCAGTCAAATAATATTTTTCATTGTTTAACAATATTAAAGACATTTAAGTTCTTTCTAGTTTTTACTATAGCAAATAATGGAGCAACAGACAGCTTCATGCATGTATCTTAGATACAAAAACAGTATTGTTGTTCAGATCTATGCATAGTTTACATTTCATACACATTTCCAGGTGATTATCTCTAATTTGTAGCAACTTGTTCTCAAATGACCAAGTCTGATGATGACTTATTCTTATCAGCTATGGATGTTATTGCCTTTCAAACTTTCTATAAGCTAATGGGTAAAACAATAGATTATTATTTTTCCCTTAATTTACATTCACTATTAATTCTTCAAGCTTACTTTTTAGTTTAAGATAGAATTTTTATCATATATTTTTTAAAAATATATATTTTTTATGGATTTTTCACAGAGAGGAAGGGAAAGGGATAGAAAGCCAGAAACATCGATGAGAGAGACATCGATCAGCTGCCTCCTGCACGCCCCCTACTGGGGATGTGCCTGCAACCAATGTACATGGCCTTGACCATAATCGAACCTGGGACCTTTCAGTCCCCAGGCCGATGCTCTATCCACTGAGCCAAACTGGTTTTGGCATATCATATATTTTTAATAGAAGAAATATCATTTTATAGAATTTTTTCCTTCTTTTAAAAATATTTTTTTTATTGATTTCAGTGGGGAAGGGAGAGGGAGAGAGAGATAGAAACATTAATGATGAGATCATTGATCGGCTGCCTCCTGCACGCCCCCTACTGGGAATTGAGCCTGCAACCTGGGCATGTGCCCTGACAGGGAATCAAACCATGATCTCCTGGTTCATAGGTTGAGGGCTCAACCACTGAGCCACACTGGCCAGGCAAAATTTTTTTCTTGAAACTATTATTGTACTGGGTCCCTTTCTGTTATTTTAAAACTATCTCTTTTCAGACTATTTTCAGCCATTTCTAGATTAATTCCACTTTATAGCAACACATTTTAAATAAGTTGAGAAACACTTCACCCTGTCCTGCAGTCCTTTGGTTCTGAATCCCAGTAGGGTCTGAATTGCATGGGAACCCTTTCATTTTTAGGATTGTCAAAGAACTGCAAATGCTTTTAATAGTGAGAAAGATTTCCTATAAGATTGGAGTTTCTAAATATAGCATTGCAAGCAAAGCATGTGTATGACTTGCTTTGAGGGCCTCATTACCCAATGTTAAGGTGAATGAGTTTTAATGATCCAATACTGTCATACAAGTAGAAGCAACTTATTTGAAAAAAAAAAATCTGCTCCAGCCTGTTTTGCTCAGTGGGTAGAGCTGAGTAAGGGGATCCAGGTTCAATTCCACTCAAGGGCACGTACCTCAGTTCCAGGATCCTCCCTAGACTGGGCCTTGGTTAGAGCTTATTCAAGAGGCAACCAATCGATGCGATTCTCTCACATCGATGTTTCTCTCTCTTTTCCCCTCTCCCTTCCACTTTCCCTAAAAATCAATGAAAAAATATCCTCGGGTTAGGATTAAAATAAAAGAAATCTCTGGGGCAACGAAACGGCATTTTCCATTTGCACCCGGACCCCTTCGATTCAAGGCACCATGCAAAGGGGGAGAGGAACTTTCCAGTTTCCTAGTGCTCACGAAGCCTCTGCTCAGAAAGAGCAGCTCCCAGGAATCCTCTACTGTGAGTGAAGGATGGGAAATGGCCCTAGCCCTCCCAGAGGCTCCTTGCAGATGAATTAGCCTCTGGGAGGGGCCATGGTTCCTCCCTGTGTGGCCTTGTCAGCATCCTCTTGCCATTTGATGTATTTTTAAGAGCTGGGAAGGGCTGGGAAAGATGTAGTCAGCGAGCCCACTCTATCTGGGCAGGCAACCATGGGGAGTAATTCTATTTCCTCTGGTGCCACAGGTCTTAGACCTGCCCAAATACAGCCCGGGCAGGGCAGTAGAAAGTGTCAGAAGTAGAGATTGGGGCAAATCATGGAATGAAATGGAGACCTTGGACTTGAGAAGAGGTGGCTGCAAACTTCTGCAAGGCCCTCGTGTGGAGACCAGAGATGGCGGCCAGTGCGACACGAGTAACTCCTAGAGCCCGGCTCTTTGCTCTGCTGGCTGCCTAAGCAATTTCTGCACAATCCCTGTTTGGACACCCTCCACTCCAACTGGGAACAACTCTTCCCACAAGATTCTAGGTTCTGTGAGAGCCTGTCTTTCCTCCGTGAGCGCTGGGCACAGTTTGTGACTAGCACACATTTTTAATAATGAGCTGTTAAATACAAAGACATGTGGATCTTTAATTACTGATCTGAATCTTCAGTGCATTGCCTCTTTTTAAAATGTTGCTCTGCTTTTGTAACTTACCATGGGAAAAGAGGATGGACAAGAGATGGGTCGGGGGAAGGAGTTCATGAGGGAAAGCATGATCAATCAGTCACAGCAAATGTAAAGCTAAGGGCATGGCTGTGGCATGTGGCTGCAAATGCGCTGGGACATTACATCCACTGACTTCACACCTACATGCACAATACATATACTAGGAAAGCTCTCACTGGTGCCAATCACATGTGTGTGTTTCGATCTATCATTGTCGATTGTGAATTTGGTTGACACTTCTATAGAGAAAGGAGGAAGAGTGATATTAAAATATTTCTTCTCCTTAACTTTCTTTTAATGTGCATGAATCCATGCACCCGGATACCAGTAACATATAAAAGAAAATAATGCTGTTGTGATCTTCAAAAGGCGTATTAAGGGAGGCTGGGAGAGGGGTTGGTGAGGGAAAGGAGGCATCTGTAACACCTTCAGAAAAAGATAAGTTAAAAAAGAGAAAGCTCCTCATGACTGCCGAGCTGAGACTCGAGTCCTTTCCTGCCTCATATCTTGAACTGAAACATCAGCTTGTGTTCAACCTCAAGCCAGCTGGGTTTGGGCTGGCTGGGTTTGGGTCGGCTGGTGTACCATCGCTCTGGGTCCTCAGCCTTTGGCCTGGGGCTTATGTATCATGGGCCCTGCTGGCACTTCATCTCCCCGCCAACCTCGGGACTCTCCTCTTCACAGTCACAGGACCAGCTCTTTGCCACCAATCTCTTTCTGCAGAGGTGCATCCTGTGGGTCTGTTTCTGATTAATTCAGGGGTTTAAATTCTAAAAATATATATAGCAGTGCAAAACGTGTGTGTGTGTGTGTGTGTGTGTGTGTGTGTGTGTGTGTGTGTGTGTTTAAAGACAGTGATAAGAGAGTAAGAAGACATGCTACAAACTAAGGGAAATTATTTGCAAATCCGTGGCTTGGAGTATGAATAGCCATTAACCAAAATGTGAATAAAGGGCACAGGGTGGGGGAGGGTGGCTTTCTCTTTTTTAACTTTTTTCTGAAGGTATTACAGATGCCTCCTTTCCCTCACCAACCCCTCTCCCAGCCTCCCTTAATACTGCCTTTTGAAGATCACAACAGCATTATTTTCTTTTATATGTTACTGGTATCCGGGTGCATGGATTCATGCACATTAAAAGAAAATTAAGGAGAAGAAATATTTTAATATCACTCTTCCTCCTTTCTCTATAGTAGAAGTGTCAACCAAATTCACAATCGACAATGATAGATCGAAACACACACATGTGATTGGCACCAGTGAGAGCTTTCCTAGTATATGTATTGTGCATGTACGAGTCAACTTAGCCTTTTATATGTATAGACTAGATTCTTGGTGCACAAAATTTGTGCACAAGGGGTAGGAGAGGGGATGTCCTGCAGCCCAGCCTGCTCTCTCTCCAATCTGGAATCTCTTGAGGGATGTCCAACTGCCCATTTAAGCCCGATCCAGGTAGGACTGGGCCTAAATGGGCAGTCAGACACCCCTCTCACAATCCAGGACTGCTGACTTCCAACTGCTCACCTGCCTGCCTTCCTGATTGCCCCTAACTATTTCTGCCTGCTAGCCTGATCACCCCCTAACTACTCCCCTGGCAGCCTGATTGATTCCTAACTGCTCCCCTGCCAACCTCACTGCCCTCCCCTGCAGGCTTGATCACCCCCAACTGCCCTCCCTTTCAGGCCTGGTCCCTCCAAACTGTCCTCCCCTGCTGGCCTTCTTGTGGTGGCCATCTTGTACAAGGGCAGGATCTTTTGACCACATGGGGACAGTCATCTTGTGTGTTGGAGCGATGGTCAATGTGCATATTACTCTTTTATTAGATAGGATAGAGGCCTGCTGCACAAGTGGGGGCCAGCTGGTTTGCCCTGAAGGGTGTCCTGGATCAGGGTGGGTGTTCCCTTGGAGTTTGGGGTGGCCTGGGTGAGGGGCCTGTGGTAGTTTGCAGGCTGGCCATGGCCCCTGGCGACCCAAGCGGAGGCCCTGGTATCTGGGATTTATTTATTTTCTACAATTGAAACTTTGTAGCCTGGAGAGGAGCCAAGCCTTCTGCTACACAGCCATTGAAACTTTGTTGCCTAAGCGGATGCCTGGGCGCTTTGCTTCCTCCATCGCTAGGGGCAACCCAAGCCTCCCTCTTGCTCTCTCTATGGCTGTAGCAATCTTGGTTGGGTTAATTTGCATAATCGCTCTGATTGGCTGGTGGGCATGGCTGGTGGGCATGGCTGCTGGTGTAGTGGAGGTATGGTAATTTGCATATTACCCTTTTATTAGATAGAATGTTTTTGGTGTTGCTTAGAAACCTCTGTCTAATGAAAGGTCATAACTATTTTCTGTTATGTCTTCTTCTAGAAGTGTTGTAGTTTTAGATTTTATACTTAGGCCTGTGATACCTTTGGAATTAATTTTTCTGTACAAATCTTATTTTGTAGCATATGAATGCCCACATGTTGAAAACACTTTTCTTTGCCTAGCTTTTCTGGCTCTGTATCTGTTCCAGTGCTCACAGAAACCGGGTGCCACTATCCTCCTCTTGCCTTATTTTGATGAGGAATCTGCTTCATCTTTGTCTCTCTATGTGTCAAGCCTCCTCTCCCCCCACCCCATACCCTTCCTCCCTGGCTGCTTTTACATCTCCTCATTGTCGCTGGTCTAAGTTTGATTGGGATGTGCCTCAGTATAACTTGCTTTGTTCCTTGTGCTTAGATTTCATTTTCCTCCTTGGATTTGCAGGGTGTTTTTTTTAATTTGAAATTATATTATTATTATTTCTTCACACGTTCCCACAAAAACTCAACATGTGTATTAGTTATGGGGAGTTGTCCCACCGTCCACTGACATTCTGTGCGTTTTAAGATGGTTTCTTTCATGCTTCCTTGTGTGTAGCTGATTGCTGTGTGTAAGTTTGCTTTCGGTGCCCAGCCACCTCCCAGCTAGTGTGTCTTTACCTCCTTCGCTATGGTTTTCATCCCTAGCTGCTCAGTGGGCACCTTTTTATACCTTCAGTGTCTTCATATCACATTTAGATCCCCAGCCTCACAAATGCTTCAGCATCTTCATTGGCCAGTTTCTGGATCATGATTGATGTCCTCAGAATGGACCATGTTTGTGTGCTTGTTTGCATGTATGGGGGAATTATTGGATTCCAGACATTGCTCCTTTTCCCTTCTTGGGTGTTGCATATTCCAGTGTGAATTCTTTAGCACTGATGTGGGGATGTGGCTGTGGTTTTTGGCTGTGGGGTGTGGCTGTGGGATATGTGGTGGGATATGTGGTCGGATATGTGGTGGGATATGCTATAGAATGCAGCTTTGGGGTGCTGCTGTGGAGTGTGGCTGTGGGATATGGCTGTGGTGTTTGGCTGTGGGGTGTGGCTGTGAAGTGTGACTGAGGGATACTGCTGTTGGATACAGCTGTGGGTTACAGTTGTGGAGTGTGGCTGGTAACATGGATGCTTACAGACTTATAGGTGAGGCCTGGCTCCATTGTCCCCAGCACTGAGGTGAGAACCTCCTGAGCCCTCGAGCTCAGGAGTGACCAGGGTTCAGGTTGCCTGTGCGCATGTTGCTGCCAGCCTCATGAAGCTCCTCATGGCAGGTGGATAGCACTGTGCCGAGTTAGGAGGAGCATCTGGGTGGCAGTCCTCTCTGGGCAGCAGTCTTCACTCCAGAGCACAGACTCAAAGCTCCAGCCCCTCAATTGCCTCAGACTAAGGCTCTGCTGTGCCCATGGGTCCCTCTCCCTATGCTCCAGTGGGGCCTCTAAGCAGTCACACTCTCCTAGTCACCCTACCTCCTAATCACCCCTCCTCCTGGTCATCCCCCTCCTAGTCACCCTCCTCCTAGTCACACCCCTTCTAATCATCCCAACTTCTAGTCATTCCCCTCCAAATCACCCCTCCTCCTAGTCACCTCCCTCCTAATCACCCCTCCTAGTCATCTCCCTCACAGTCACCACTCCTAGTCACCTCCCTCTTAGTCACCATTCTCCTAGTGACCTTCTCCTAGTCAACTCCCTCCTAGTAACCTTCCTTCTAGTCAACCTCCTCTTACTCACATCCCTCCTAGTTATCCTCCTCCTAGCCACATCCTTCCTAGTCACCTCCCTCCTAGTCACCCTCCTCCTAGTCACCACTCCTAGTTACCTCCCTCCTAGTCACCCTCTGCCTAGTCACCTCCCTCCTAGGCACCTCCCTCCAAGTCTCCTCCATCCTAGTCACCTCACTCCTAGTCACCCTCCTCCTAGTCACCCTTCCTAGTTACCTCTCCACTACTCACCCTCCTCCTATTCACCTCCCTCCTAGTTATCCTGCTCCTAGTCACCTCCCTCCTAGTCACCCTCCTCCTTGTCACCGTCCTCCTAATCACTTTCCTCCTAGTCACCTCCCTCCTAGTCACCTCCCTCCTAGTTAATTCCCTCCTAGTCCCCCTCCTCCTAGTCACCTCCATCCTAGTCACCCTTCCTAGTCATCTCCCTCCTAGTCCCCCTCCTCTTAGAAACCCTCCTCCTAGTCACAGTACTCCTAATCACCTCACTCCTAGTCACCCACTGCCTAGTCACCCTCCTCCTAGTCACCCTCTTCCTAGTCACGCTCCTCCTAGTTACCCTCCTCCTAGTCATGCTCCTCCTAGTCATCTTCCCTCCTAGTAACCCCTCCTAGTCATCTCCCTCTTGGTTACCCACCTCCTAGTCACCCTACTCGTAGACACCTCGCCCCTAGTCAGCTCCCTCCTAGTCACCTCCCTCCTAGTTATGCCTCCTAGTCACCTCCCTGCTAGTGACCACCCTCTAAGTCACCTCCCTCCTAGTCACCCCAAATAGTCATCTACCTTCTAGTCACCCTCCTCCTAGTCACCCGCCTCCTAGTCAACTCCATCCTAGTCACCCTCCTACTGTCACCTCCCTCCAGGTCACCTCCCTCATAGTCACCTCTCTCCTATTCGCCCCTCCTAGTCACCTCCATCCTATTCACCCTCTTCCTAGTCACCCCTCCTTGTTACATTCCTCCTAGACACCCTCCTCCTAGTCGCCTCCCTCCTAGTCACCTCCCTCCTAGTTAGCTCCCTCCTATTCACCCCTCCTAGTCACCTCCCTCCTAGTCAACCTCCTCCTAGTCATCTCCCTCCTAGTCACCTCCCTCCTAGCCACCTCCCTCCTAGTCACCTCCCTCTTATTCACCACTCCTAGTCACCTCCCACCTAGTCACCTCCCTCCTAGTCACCATCCTCCTAGTCACCTCCCTCCTAGTCACCCCTCCTAGTCACCACCCTCCTAGTCATGCTCCTCCTAGTCCCCCTCCTTCCAGTCACCTCCATCCTAGTCACCCTC
>JAAGEH010000040.1:29276360-29318130 GCA_011751065.1 Lasiurus cinereus
CTTCCCTCAGAGTCACCCCTCCTAGTCACCTCCCTCCTAGTCACCTCCCTCCTAGTCACCTCTTTCGTAGTCACCCTTCCTAGTCATCTCCTTCCTAGTCACCCCTCCTAATCACCTCCCTCCTAGTCACTCTTCTCCTAGTCACCCTCCCTTCTATTCACCCCTCCTTGTCTACTCCCTCCTAGTCACCTCCTTCCTAGTCACCTCGGTCCTAGTCACCCTTCTCCTTTTCACCCTCCTCCTAGTCACCCTCCTCTTAATCACCTACCTCCTAGTCACCCTCCTCCTGGTAACCTCCTTACTAATCACCTTCCTCCCAGTCATACCCTTCCTAATCACTCCCCTCCTATTCACCCCACCTTCTAGTCACTCCCCTCCTAATCTCTCCCCTCCTAGTCATCCCCCTCCTAATTGCTCCTCCTAATAGTCACCCCTCCTAGTCACCCCCTCCTAGTCACCCCATCGTCTAGTCACCCCCTCCAAATCATCCCTCCTAATCACCCCACCTCCTAGTCACCCTATCTCCAGTCAGCCCCTCCTAGTCACTCTACCTCCTAGTCACTCTACCTCCTAGTCTCCCCACCTTCTAGTCTTCTCACTTCCTAGGCACCCCATCTCTACTCAGCCTCTCTTAGTCACTCCACCTCCTTGTCTTCCCTCCTCCTAGTCACCCCACCTCCTAGTCATCCCTCCTCCTAGTCTCCATTTTGGGATTCCTGTGTTTTCTTGCCTGATCCTTGGTGTCTGCAAAACATGATTTGTTATCTTTCATAAGTTTTTCTGTTTTTATCTTTATTATTGAAAGTATTACAGATGTTCTCCCCATTCCCCCATTGTCCCCTCCAGGTGACACTCCCCCTTCCCTCAGGCTTTGGGCCACCCTTGTCATTTGTTGATTTGTCAGCAGCCATTCTGGCAGGTGTGTGTGTGAACTTGGTTCTTGTTGCCCCATCTTGGCCGACATGAACTTTCGCAGCGGGGGTCCCACTGTCGGACACACTGACCATGTTGCCTTCAGCGTGGCTCCCACCACGTGGCTGCTGAGACCCTGAGCTTCATTGCCCTCCTCATAGGTCTGTCTCTCAACATTCTTTTTTCTGTCCTCATGTTTCATCTGCTCCGAATCACTTGCTTTTCCTCCCATACGATTTGCTTTGTGCATTTTCTCTGCCATTTCCTCTCCTCATCTCTCAGGATTGATATTCACTCTCTTAGCCTTTCTTACCTTTTCTTATGTTGCTCAGAACTGGCTATTCTTTGGATTTGTGCTCCTCTGCCTGGTGGAGGGCCTGGAACTTGCTGTTACGGAAGCATTCCCAGGGCAGTAGCCATTGGGTTGTCCCTCTCTTGGTCCACCCATCTGTGGAAGGGGAGATGGCAGCCTCCTTGTTTGTGCTCAGTGGCCACACTGTGTGGGGACAGTGCGTGACTAGGGGCTTGTGGAATCCGTTAGCTGAGAGTGGGAACAGTGATGTTAGCACACCATGAGCCAAAGGCCTCAGGAAGGACAAACACCCATGGCAGTAGTTCTCAGCCATGAGCACACATCTGAGTCACCAAAGAACTTTAAAGATTCCTGATGTCCAGATCCTAAGAATATTAAACCCAAATATTAGATTGTGTGCCACAGACATGAGCATTTCTTAGAAGTCCCCAGGGGTCTCAAATATGAACCAGGGTTGAGGAATCTCTGTTTCATACTTTTTAACAGCTTTATTTAAACATGGCAAGAAGTTTTCCCATTGTTAGTGCACAATTCAGTGACTGTTATAAATGTACTAGAGACCCAGTGTATGAAATTCATACATGGAAAGGTGGGGGGTCCCTCAGCCTGGCCTGCACCCTCACCAATCCAGGATCCCTCTGCGATCCAGAATCACTGACTCCTAACTGCTCACTTGCCTGCCTGCCTGATGCCTCTAACTACTCTTCTGCCATCCTGATGCCCCAAACTGCTCTCCCCTGCTGGCCTGATCCCCCTAACTGCCTAACTTCTCCCCACTACTGGCCTGATTCCCTTATCTGCTCTGATCCCCTAATTGTCTATCTGCACTCCCTTCCTGCTCTGGTCCCCCTAACTTCCTATCTGTTCTCCCATCCTGACTTGATCCCCTTAACTGCTCTCCCTTCCTGTCCTGATCCCCCTAACTGTCTATCTGCACTCCCCTCCTGTCCCGATCCCTCTAACTGCCTATCTGCTTTCCCTCTCTGAGCCCTTTGGACCCCCAGTGCAGGCGTGCTGAGAGCTCTCTGCTGTGGCCCTGCCCTTGGCCTGATTGATTGTTATGTGTCCCAGACAAATTTGCATATTCCTTTCTTATTAGTATAGATGTGCTGCCAGAATACAGTTGTAGAATTTTCCCCTCACTGCCCAAATTCATCATAAGCATGTTTGTTGTAAACCTCTCCTTACACTCCACCAGGCTAGACAGCCACCCTCTGCTTCTGTCTCTACAAAGCTCATTTTCTTGGTATTTCATACAAATGGAATCATACAATATGGGGTCTTTTGCATCTGCTTCTAGTGCTTTGAGGTTCACCTATGTTGTAATAAGTCAATATTTACTTCTTCTTTGTTGCTGTGTGACATACAGGAGGTGTCATTTTTTGAGTGTGTTGGGAGTTTATAGGTTAAACAATTAACTCCTGTTATTGCTCTTCTGTGAGTCACTCAATGAGAGCAGATTTCTCCCACAGGAATTACAGACAGTTGCTATTTGTTAATTTTGTAACCTTGGTCAAGAGTGCAATGGTGACACCTACCTCATGGAATTGTAAACTTGAACGGGAATCACAGGACAAGTGCCTGGTAGGAAACTAGCCAGGCTGATACTAATGGTCAGCGCCATTATCTCAAGCACTTCTTCAGGCAAGCAGAGATGAGGGTCAGTCAGAACCGGCACCTGTTCCTGAGATGCAGCGGATACTGACCTATGGTCCCGAACTGCAGAATTGCCCCGGCCCTGATGACTTCAAAGCCCACGCATTTACTGGTGTCCAGTCCTGGTGCCACTGTTACTTTCCACTCCCGGGCCATGGTTTGTTAGCTGGACCTAGACTCCTGCACCCCAGCAATGCTGGCGTGAGCCACCTGGGAGGGTGACTGGGGGTGAAGAGAGGGTCTGGGTGCTTGAAGGCTGAGCATGGCCTCTGAGAATCGAATGCCTATTCCCATCTGCCATGATACAGGATCAAGACATCTTGGGCAAATGCTTTCATGGAAGATGCAAGATGGACGACTTTAAGGCCCCTCGAAAATGAGGGTAAGAGATCATCAGTGAGAAGTAAAGCAACACAGAGAATCTCCTTGTCATAGAGCTGGAAATGGTTTTCTGTGAAAGACACGAAACTGAGAAACAAAGAATGGCCTGGAATTTGTGAATAACATTTTTATTTAACAACAATTTTTAGCAGTTAGTGGGGATTTGATGCTAAACCACAAGTGCTCTGTGTGCCAGCAGTTTATCCACTAGTTAGAGGCACAGAGGAGAAAGCAAGGGGGCCCACCACTGGGGGCTTCGCTGTAGGAAGACAGTGTTGTCTGCAGGGTGGCCTCGGAGGGTTCCTTCTGGGGAGGAGGCAGGCTCCCTGGGGAGTTGGTGTCTCAGGCGGGAGAAGTCATCTGGGCAAAGTGGGGAGAAGGTGGGTTTGGAGCTGGTGATGATGGTGGGGGTGTTGGCAGAGGGTCTTCGAGGCAGAAAAACAAACACACAGATACAGAGGTGGCAGGGCTGGTGTGGGGTAGCCTGTGAGGTGCCTCCTGAAATTTACTGTGGAGTGAAGTGGGTGGTGGGGGTGAGGCCGGTAGGGGTGGGGCCACTGGGGGAACAGAGTCCATTGTGCTGGGCAGGTGCCTCTGGGTCCTGGGCACCAGATGATGTGGCTGGGTCTTGCCCTCTGTGGTGTGATGGCCTCTCCTGATACTGAGCTGTGGGCAGGGGTGCCATTGTGCAGCCTCGATGGCCTGACACGCCTGCAGGGCAGCTCCCAGGAGGAGGAAGGCCCACTTCCCCAGAGCCCTCAATACTCCTAGTGGGCACTGCCCCCAAGACAGGGTGGGAGTCAGGGTCCCCTCTGCTGGCAGGGGTAAGTTGGTGATGTTGGTGGAGTTGGCAGCGATTGTCTGGAAGTCCCATATCGCTGAGAAGCTCTTCTTTTGAGCCTCTGGCTGGAGAGCCTAGCGTTCTGGGACTTGTCTGCTGCCATGGATGTTTCTAGGTGTGAGTTCCTGGGTGCTGAGCATGCCCTCTACCACCTCCTGTCCTCCTGCCTTTTATTAACAAGTTACCTGAGAAGACCAATGCATAGAAAATTTGATTGTAAAAGTTGAGAAAAAGAGTGAAAGTCAAAACCAACCAGAAATGCAGTCTTGGGTGGGATGTGGAGGAGGAAGGGTTGCTCTGCCAGGAGAGCCCCCTGCCAGGGGGTCCCTGAAGCCCTCAGCGACTCCAGTCCCTACAGGGACAGCAGGTGGGGGCCTGTCCAGGGGCGCCAGGAGCCCTGATGGCCATGTCCTTGGCATGTTCACATGTGTTCAGCATATTGAAGTGGATGAAAGGGGCTACCTATTGACTTGACAGACTCAGGGGAGGCCTGCATGACAGTCTTGCAAACTCAGAGACCTAAAGTCACCACAAGGATAGTCTGAAATGAAACTTTAACTAAATGCAGTGATGATGGGCAGTTATGTCCTAGACCAATATCTTCACTGACAAGGTCAACCTTTACCTTAACTGAGCCTATCTGTCTTTTGGCATCTATGATAACACACCCTTAAAAATCTCTGGGTAACTTTTAACTTCCCTTTTTCTGGAGCCCCTGGGGCACAACCAAATGTGGTGGGCACCAGTATAGATGCCACAAATTCCTTCATTATCATGTTAATTGTTCCTACACCCACCTAAGTATGTGTCTCTCATTTTACTTTTTATTCAATCCCAGGGGTTTCCCTGCTTTGCTTTCTCCTGCCTCTCTAGTCTATTCACCAATGGATTTCATGTAACCCACCTACGTCCCTCTTTGATGGCAATGTGTAAATACAGATGTAACCCGTCATTCTCTGGAACATTATCTCAATTCATTGAGGTTCTGCTTCTCAGCATATGTCAACAGTTTGGCTCAAATAACTCACAAAAATTCTTTACAGGTTTCTGAAAGGAAATGAACTCCCCTCCATCTTGTCCTATAGGGCTGGGACCCCTGCCTAAAACCCCTCCCTTTTCTGGGAGTGGCCACAGGTGTGCCAGCAATGTCTTAACTTCCCGGACCCCCACCCAAATGGACCAATGAAGCTCCAGGGACACAGCTAAGGTCCTAATTAGGCTTAACCACAGAAAGACCCCAATTCAAGTGAACAATCTCTGTAACCTTCATCACTTTCCCAAGCCCCCTAATTATCCTACCCCATAAAACTCATTGTTCCCGCCTGGTCCGCTCTCTCGCCTCGCTGCTGCGTCAGAAAGAGGCTGAGAGACAAACCCGGGTTTGAATAAAAACTCCGGGTTTGCATCGGAAAAGGCTCCTTAGTGGTGGATTATTGGGGACCCTGAACTCTGGGCACAACAGTTTCAATGTGTTTTTTTTACATTAACACTGAGAACTCCACAAGCAGCCATTCATAAAAATGTCTCTGATATTTAGCCCGCTACAATTGCTGTGTGTTCTGAATGATTCTCAGGATTAAAGAGGGCCCTGGCCTTCAGGTGAAATAAATGTGCTTTTAACTTAAAGCAGAAGTGCTTGGCGCTGCTTCTGAGCATTGGGATCTCAGCTAGTGAAGTGAATGCTTGTCCACATGTGTTTAATCTGTTTCATTGGGACCTGTCAAATCCATTAGGTCCTGATTACTCCTGAGAAAATAAGTCAGGAACTGGATGGAGCCAGGGAGCAAGTCCCAGCAACCCGAAATAAATGTATGTTCTGAATGTCGTAATTCCAAATGCTTTTGTTATGGAGGGAAGTCGATTGAATGTGATTCAAAAGCAAATACATTGTATGACTGGCATCTCACTCATCAAAAAGATTAGCCAGCCCCTCATTTGCCCTGTGCACAGGCAGGAGGGTGAAAGGGAAGCTGGTGGCAGAATTAGAATCTGTGCTGCTGTAGACCCGTCCCTCAGCGTGGAGTCACCCAGCGAGTGGGATCATGCCAACCAACTGTGCAGGGTGTTTCCCAAGTGTCACTTCCATTGACACAAGTGGGTGTGAAGTGTAAATAGTGAAGGAGGAAGTATTTCTCTTTGCAAGTACCAAACATTGCAAACGGAGACACAAGGCAAACGCTCCTCTCCTCTTCATTTGCTGAGCAGTCTCCCCGGAAGTCTTCTGTTTACTTGCTAATGGTTAAGAGACTAGATTTTTTCAAGATCCCTTTGTAATCAAACTGTGAGCCTTGTATAATGATTAGTAATGTGTTATGCAGGCTGAGATGAAGGGACTGGGACTGGAGGTCCAGTCTGTTTAGGGACTTGGTTAATAAAAATGTCCTAGTCACATAAAAGGCGGGACTCAAGGGGAGGATTGCCTGTGGTGAGTTTAGAGGGAAGGGGTTTGTTTACTGTTTAAAGTGTGTGTGCACACACTGGGAGCTCAGGCCCTTCTCTGCAGGCACTGGGCCTTCATGGACATCTGGTATTGGACGAAGAAGATATGAGCAGTTACAGGCATATACATGAGACTTCACTGCAGCCCAAGGAGCCATTGCTACTAAGGAGCCATTAGAAGAGACCATTCTTCAAGCAGCCTTATAGAGAAGCGGTACAACATAGTAGCCATTGCTAACGCAGTAGCAAATATGGACCCATACCAAGCAGCCTCACACCAGCTGGTCATAACACCCTTTATGCCAACTCAGAAAAGGGCTTCTTGTCAAGTAGTGACATCAATCTTTGGGTTATAGGAAGGCAGCCCACGCAGTGTGCACAGTAAGATTTCGGTGTCTTTGCTCAGAGTGGCCTTGAATATCCAACGTACTCTGGAAGGCCTCTGTTCTCCACACATGTATTATGAATGCAAATGTACATATATCCACATGTATCTGCATGTACACAGACCCACATGTGTGCATACATATATAGGAGTGGAGGCATGTTAAACATTCTAAGTGTTGGCTAGCCCTTTGCAGCCCATTGGTCAAGCTCTCTCCCCCCTGTCCCCCCTGTCCCCCCCACCCCCCAACCCTTCCTGGTTCAGGTCTTTCCCACCATCTGTCCTGGGTCTTGGGGATTTAATAATGAGTTGCCCCCATCATGCATGTTTTGTCCCAGTCCTGGACTCAGCATAGAATTCAAGTTCCATCTCAGGTGCTGGGAGGGGCCTGGAGTATCTGGATTCTCCTTCCTGAGGTAACTGTGGCTAGGCCAGATCAGGACCTTCAAAGGTAGGCGCATGGATGCCTGTCTCATTCCTAAGTCCCTAAGACATCCCTGTTCCTCCTCCATAGATTTCCAGAGTCCCACATGTCCAGGGTTTTTGGATTGGGGGCTGTGTTTCAGGATTATCCTTGAGGAGGTGAATCTGCTTATTCAGCCTTAAAACAAAATGTTATTCACCTTAGGCCTCACACTGAACCCATTCCCACCCCATACCCAGTTGGGTTTCTAAGTCAGGTCAACCTGATTCCAGTCTAGTCCTGCTTCTAGGTCAGATCTGGTTGCCAGTCAGACCCAGTTCTGGATGAGAAATGGGTCCTGTGGGAGGTCTCCTCCCAGGCAATCTGATCGCAGAATCCTACCTAGAAAGGCCAGAATGGGCGGCACCAGGCACACACCTTCTCTCCTAAGAGACTCATCTCCAGGCCTGCAGCCATGCCTGTCCGGGGCTTACAGGTTAGCACACCTTGGGAAGGCCCTCAGACCCCCTTCCAGAGCCCGAGCACAGGCCTGGCCTGGCTCCCTTTCCCGCTCCTCCCCCTAGTCTTAAATGCAAACCTCAGTTCTCGGAAGTGGCTGAGATCTTGCTCCCGGCAATGAGGTAGTTTGGCTCAAATAAACTCATAAAAATTCTCTACAGGCTTGGATGTTTCTTATGTCAATAAACCTGAACCCCAGTTGGTTTCTGGCCTCAGTTTGATTGCCAGTTTGGGGGCTCATCTGGAAGAAGAACTGATCAGATGGTCTGAAAGCTCAGGATAGAAAAGCAGCAGGCTGGGACTGAGAGGGCCTGGCCATAGGTCCCCGCCCACAGGCCTTCAGATCTCCTGGTTCCTCTCCTGATTCCAGAACTATTAAAAGAGAACTGAGGCATAGTGCATATTTTAAGTTTATTTGAGCAAAAGTCCATTTGTATAGGGCAGATGGAAGGCTCTGTGCACAATGGAAGATTTTCACAGGCAAGAGGTCGCAGGATGGGATGGGAGGTCACACAGGGCAAAAGAGCCTTGGTTGTGGCAAATTGGCTTCCTGAGGTTGCTTCCCAGGAGGCGGGTCCCTGGGCAGCAACCTCAGGATGCTGGCCCAGTGCTTCCTGATTGATATGGGAAAATGAACTGTAATTATTTTTGGTTTATTGACATGAAGCTTAGCATCAGTTACTCCATTTTGAGCCTGTTGTCTTGTTTTTAACAATATGTATATACTAGAGGCCCGGTGCACAAAATTCGTGCATGGGGATGGGGGTGTCCCTCAGCCCAGCCTGCACCCTCTCCAATCTGGGATCCCAGTAGGATTGGGCCTAAACTGGCAGTCAGACATCCCTCTCACAATCCAGAACTGCTGGCTCCCAACTGCTCACCTGCCTGCCTTCCTGATTGCCCCTAACCGCTTTTGCCTGCCAGGCTGATCACTCCCTAACCCCTCCCCTGCCAGCCTGATTGATACCTAATTGCTCCCCTCCCAGCCTATTTGCCCCTAACTGCCCTCCCCTCCAGGCCTGGTCACCCTTAACTGCTCTCCCTTGCAGGCCTGGGTTCCCCCCAACTACTCTCCCCTGCAGCTTGTGTCCTTCCAACTGCCTTTCCATGCAGGCCCAGTCACCCCCAACTGCCCTCCTCTGCCAACCTGATCACCCCTAACTGCCTTCCCCTGCAGGCTTGATCACCCCTATCTGCCCTCCCCTGCTGGCCTGATTGTCCACTACTGCCCTCCCTTGCAGGTCTGGTCCCTCCCAACTGCCCTCCCTTGCTGGCCATCTTGTGGCAGCCATCACATGGGGGAAGGATCTTTGACCACATGGGGGCAGCCATCTTGTGTGTTGGGGTATGGTCAATCTGCATATTGCTCTTTTATTAGATAGGATAGAGGCCTGGTGCATGGGTGGGGGCCAGCTGGTTTGTCCTGAAGTGTGTCCCAGATCAGGGTGGGGGTTCCCTTGGGGTGTGGGGTGGCCTGGGCGAGGGTCCTGTGGTGGTTTGCAGGCTGGCAATGCCCTGGTGTCTTGAATTTATTTATCTTCTACAATTGAAACTTTGTAGCCTGGAGTGGAGTCAAGCCTCCTGCTCACTCCGTGGTCACAGACATTTCTGTTGGGATTTATTTATCACCTATAATTGAAACTTTGTAGCCTTGAGCGGAGGACTGGGCCCACCAGGGCAGGCAGAAAGCTGGACTTTCTCCATCTCCGGGAGCAACTTAAGCCTCCTGCTCTCTCCAGCTCTGTGGGTGCCTTGATTTTTGTCAGAGTTTATTTATCTTTTATCATTGAAACATTGTAGCATTGAGTGGAGGCCTAGGCCAGCAAGGGCAGGTGCAAAGCTTAGCTTCCCCTATTGCCAAGGAAACCCAAGCCGCCCTCCTGCTTTCCTTGGCTGCAGCCATCTTGATTGGGTTTATTTGCATATTCGCTCCTGATTGGCTGGTGGGTGTGGCTGGTGGGCATGGTTTGTGAGTGTAGCAGAGGTACAGTCAATATGCGTATTACTCTTTTATTAGATAGGACTAGAGGCCCAGTGCACTGGAGGGAGGTCCTTCAGCCCAGCCTGCCCCCTCTCACAGTTTGGGAGCCCTTAGGGGTGGGAGGAAACCCGATAATCAGGGGAAGGAGATGTTGCTATCTTTGAGGGCAGGGCAGCAATTAATATATTCCTTCCTTATTGGCTGTGGACAATGCCATCTTTGCAATGACATAAGGGTCAATTAGCATATTCCCTCTTTATTAGATAGGATAGAACTTTGATTCAAAGCTTCTTTCCTTATTTTCTTAAATTTTCATTTTTGTAGTGTAAGCACTGTTTTCTTATTATTTGTCTGACATATTAAAATACTTTTTGCTTCTCCTTATAGAATTTTACCATTAAATAAGTATATTTTACAGTTTTTTATATATTTTCCCAATTTCATTGCTGTGAATTTTACTTTAAAAGCTTTTGTACTTTCTTGCTTATAAATGGAAAGGGTAAGAAAAGTCCATCTTTTAATGTGTGATATGAACCAGGACTTCCCAGATTTATAAGGGTGTGTGGCTTTGGGCCCTCACTGAACCCTCCCAGGAGACACACATTCCATTCCGCGGCAAACACGCATCTCTGTCTGTTTTGACCTTTCTCTACCCTATTCCAGCACTCAGTGCCCATCACTTAACATGAACTCTTCCTTGTCAGTAGAATCTAGGTCTCTTCCTTCCTGCTCTTGCTCTGCTAGAGAAAGGAATACATAGACTTTAAAGCTGGAATGCTTCCCCCACTGCTTAGAAAAGATGCAATGGTTCCAAGTGCTCCCAGTCCTTGTGTGATTTCACCCTCATGAGCCAAGGCTGTTCATGTCAGTAACTCAGCGTCACCAGTTGCCGAGAGAAACTGTATTTGGTGGGACAGGCTCTTGAGCTGTGTGTGTCTGTATGCCCTCTCTTCTACAGGCATGGTCCCTCCTCAAGACGACCACTTAGCAGGCACTTCTCCAGCCTCTGACTTCCTGCTGGGGGCACCCGCTGAGGTTCCATTGTGGAGCTAGTGGGACCTGAGAGTGAGAGGGGCACAAGCTGGACCCAGAGGAATGTGGGTGAGGAGGGTTCTTCCCCCCCAACGCCCCCCCCCCCGGATGCTCTTCAACCCCAGAGACAACCTGGCAAGTCAAACCAGACATTTACCTTCTCTCCTCCTTTCCCTCCAAGTGATGGTAACTTTGGGGAAAAACAACAGCTATTTTAATTTTCTTAGAAAATCTCTCTCCCTCTATCTTCTCTCTGTTTCTTCTCCCCTCTCTCTCTCCTCTCCCTTTCTTCTCTCCTCTCTCCCCCTCATTCTCTCTCTCTCTCTCTCTCTCTCGCTCTCTCTCTCTCTCTCTCTCTCTCTCTCCACCCCCTCTCTCTCCCCTCCCGCTCATGTTCCCAGTTCCTGGTGTCTAGTGTCTTCTCAGCAAAACCAGAGCTGTCAGGCACCAGCAGTCCTGGATGCTCTGAAATGGGACCCATGGCTGGATACTGAAAGAGGGCGTTTTTTTTCTTTTTGTATCTTGCTTTTTAAATCACTGTAGTGATTATGAAGAGTTACCAGCGTTGTGTGGTGGGGCGAGGTGCGCCCTGTCACTGCTTTCAGAACTCAGATTCCTGTGTGCCCGGGATGCGTGGGTCTAGGGATCCCGCCTGCTGCTGCTTGCCCTGGTTCCTGGAGCAGCGATTCTGGATGACTTTCCCGCAGACTCGGGAACGCCCGGTGGAAGCAGACACGTGGGCTTAGAGCTGGAACCCAACATATCTGACCGCTGTGCCTGGGAAAAGGGTTGCCCTTCTTTTATGCCTGCTTCCTCATTTGTGACGTGCAGACCGGAGACTTAACTGACCAGTTCCAGCGTGGGCGCGTGCACATCCCGCTTGCGCCTCCCTCCAGGCGGGGCCGAGCACCCACAAACAGTCCTGGACAGCAGGCCGCGCCTGGGCAGGAAAATGGGAGGTGACTTACCAAGACCCCACTGCTTGGCCTTGTCACCAAATAATGGCTTCCCGGCTGCTTTTCATCCAATTGACTGCCTTTTCCACGATTTAATCAAAATGATAGATGGGTACTTCGGTTATTGGGTGTGGTGAGAGGTGTTGTGATTATGGTTTATGCAAATTAAACTGCAACTCTGGGCCCACCTACTAATTAGTTTGCTAAATAGAGAGAAATCGGGGACCAGGAGTGTGTTTATCTGCAAAATGACTTCAGTTTAGATGGTCCGAGGTCCCGATGAGCCGTTATGAATATGCTGTTTCTAATAGAGAACTCCTTACGTCCTTCACACAAACCCTTTTGTGAGCCGACCAAGCGAGGCTGATACTGAGGAGATGTGGCTGCACCGCTGAGACTCGCACGGACTGTGCTGCTGCCTGTGCTGTAGAAGCGCGGTTTCAGGGCCAACATGTCTGCAGCACAGAGAGTTTCACACGGCTGGGCATAGAACATTTATTTAAAAAGTCACTGGGTTGGCTGGTTAATTTAATTTGGACTTACCTTATATATGACCTAACTTGCCTTATATATCAACTTCCCTTACATACAGACTAACGTGTTAGGTGTGACCCGCTGTTCATGAAAAATGTGCATGTCTTTTGGTGGTGGTAGTGAAATTTTACTCTAAATGAAAATGTTACAGCATTTTCATATTAATCTGTCTGAGCAGACACACAAAGGAAATATATTCTCCTGGCACAAACATACTCTTTTCATGAAAGCTAATGGGTGGCTTTGGAAGAAATAATGCACCCGGCTCCTTCTGGTGGCTGGAATGAAAGTTCCCTCTGCTTTTGTAACGCCCCTCTGGGGAGCTGGAGAGCAGGCACAAAGGAGTGCCTTTGCCTAAGCTGGTTGCAAAGCCCACCATTTCAACCATCCTTCCTTATGGGGATTTTATCTTCCACATGTGAAGGAAAATGTAGCCACTCCTTTTTCCTATTGTATGTTGAGTCTCTGGCAGAAATTTCAAATACGTACTTTGGTGCTATAGATGTAGCTTTCTTAGTATAAGTTTTTTCTCCAAACCACTAAAATTCAGCTTTATTGTGGATCCGGTATCAAAAATGTGCTTTGCTTTAAATCATAACTTTACTCATAAATTAAAAAAAAATAAATCCCTTATTTATGGCTGCTCATGGTTGACATAAATATTTGTTTAGAGCAGTAATTTCATTGGAAGGTCAATTAGGAATAAGAAGGTGAACCAGAATGACTCTCCTAATAAAAATTTGGTATTTCTTATTCATTTTTGTTTCAAAATGGAAAATATTTTCCTGGTAATGCAAATCATGGTAAATATTATGAAACAAATATTTAAATCTCACCTTATAAAGCCACTTACTGTTAGTTTTAGTGTACTTTCTTCCATCCTTTAAAATGTTTCTTTAAAATAACTTTCCTTGACACACAGCATTGTTTAAGTTTGCACCCCAGGTGTGAGTGGATACATGTACATGTTGCAGTGGCTCTAGCCTATAGGTAGGGTCTCTGTGCTCCAGTGATTGGCCTTGCTTCTCTGTGGAAGATGCTTAGGTCTGTCTCCTAGCAACGCTGAAAAGCATGATAGAGCACTGCTGACTGCTCACGGTGCTTGGGTTAGCCTCCAGGACTTAGTCCTTGATTAGTGGGAAGCCTGTGCCCTGTAGTAACAGCCGCCAGTTCCCTGCCCCCAGCCCGGGGGGGGCCCTGTTGAATCCCACATATGAGGTCAGCTCTTTTACATGTCACAAGTCAGCAACTTTGTTCAGTGTCTGTCAGGCCCCGTCTGGCCAGTTCACTTAGCATGATGCCTTGAAACATCGGTGTCTCCAATGGAGGGGCTCCTCCTTCTCATGGCCGAGTGATATACCATCAGATGTGCACACCACATCTGGATCCATTCGTGCATGGTGACACCTCGTGTTTCTGTATCTTGGCTATTATTAATCACGGCAATGAACAGAGAGGGCATACATATCTTTGAGATCCTGCTTCCATCTCCTTTGAAAAGATACCCAGGAATGGAATTGCCAGGTCACATGGTCATTCTTATTAGTTTTCTGAGGAACCTCATACTGCTTCCCACAGTGGCTGCACCCAGGTATAGCCCACCCACAGGCAGCAGGTGCCCCTCCCCCACATCCTCACCAGCACTTGTTGTTTGTTGAGGTGTTGCGGATAGGTGCTCCCACAGGTGAGGCAACCTCTTACTGTGGTTGTTGTTGTTGCTGCATTACTGCCTGAAATCTCCAACCAGCCAATGCTTCATCACTGTGGTTTTAATTTCTGTTTCTCTGGTGGCTCGTGACCCTGAGCAGCTTGGGAAGCTTCTAGTTTGATGTGTTGATTTTTGATTTTGTGGCTGGTATTTTTGATCCATAATAGCATTGTGGAGACTAATGTTAAGGAGCATGTTCCCTATTTTCTTCCAGGAGTTTAAGGTTTCAGGCCTGTGTTTAAGTCTTTATCTTTAATAATTCTGGGCTAATGTGTGTGAGTGTGTAGGCTATAATTTCACTTTCCTGCCGTAGCGATCCAGTTTCTCAACCTCATTTATCAACCACTTACCCTTTCCTTGTTGAATATCTTGGCTCATTATTAGATTTCCTTATTTTGTAAGTTGCATGTGTTTTATTTCTGCCTACTTTTCTATTAGAGTATTATATATTATGAAAATGCAATATAACATAACACTAAGAAATATAATATTAGGGTGTTTCTACTATGAATATTGGTTGTCATTTGTATACATTGTGATGTGTTTCTGTTAAGTTATCTTCTCATTTTGTTCATAGTGTTTTTGCTTTAAAAAGTTAAAAAATAATATATAGTTATATAACTTTATAGTTTTTTTTAAATTTCTTACACCTAAGAAAGATGTTCTTGCCTTTTCCTTCAACATTAAAAATAATATACTTCTTTGATTGGTTGTAATAAATCTGTTAAAAATAACTTTAAAATGAATAATAAATTTGTTTAAAATAAAAAATGGGATATATCTGGACTTGTGTAAGTCGGAGACTTCCTATTTTTCCAATTGTTTATCCAAAAGTATTCATTATACTATTCATCCCTTTCCCCCATTGCTGGAAATACCACACTTATTATAGTAGAGCTTTAATGTACTTATGGATTTGGATCTTATTTTGTCTTTTTTGCCTATTTTGTCTGTTTCTCTGGCGATGGCATCTTGTTAAATAACCGCAGCTTTAACAAATCTCGCACCTGGTAGAGCACACCGCCTTGCGTTTTTCTTTCAGAATGTCTTGGTCGTTCCCCTCATGAGCTTCTTCATGGAACTGACAATGCCAAGAGGACTCCTGTGCCATCACTGCACCCCAGCCATCAGTCCCAGGGCATTCAATTAGAGGTGCGGTGAGTTGATGGTTATAGTGGAAAAAACCATATCTTTACCATAGTGAGTGCGCCTACCTAAGAATCATACCCGGCACAGTATTTAGAAAGTTTATTGAACTTTATTTAGAAGCTTTTTTATTCCTGAAAGTATATTTTATAGTTTCCTTCAGAGGGGGTTTTTATAGTTCTTTTTAGGTTTCTTTCTTTTTAAAAATGTATTTTTATTGATTTCAGAGAGTAAGGGAGAGGGAGAGAGAGATAGAAATATCAATGATGAGAGAGAGAGTCATTGGTTAGCTTTCTCCTGCACACCCCACAATGGGGATCAAGCCCACAACCTAGCCATATGCCCTGACTGGGAAATGAACCTTGACCTTCTAGTTCCTATGTTGATGCTCAACCACTGAGCCCCGCTGGCCAGGATTTTAGGTTTATTTCTATGAATAATAGGTTTTGTCTCAGTAGGACTGTGAGTGGGACTGCCCTATTCACACAGCTACATGACTGTGTGGACATTGAGGGGACACTAATTGTTGTGTGGTTATATTGTAAATTACACTGGCTTCAAAAAAATAAGAGTGAAACCCTATTTATTCTCTGCAACAATTTAAGTGATCTAGAGCCAGTTGTTCATTGAGTTGGAGAATGTGTCTTGGTCGGGTGCCAGATGGCAAAGGTAGGTCTTTGACCATGTTCTCACCCATGTCACTGGTGGCTCCCACCTGCTTTGCACAGCGTGCTAGCTCATCACTGCATGCCTCCTGCTCGACCAGCTTCTAAGGGAGTTGCACCTTCCAGCATCTCTGTGGTCCTTTTTGTGCATTTATAACAGTTTTTTTAAAGCACCTAGTTGATCTTTTTAAAATTAATTTTTAATTGATATTTAGAGAAAGTGTGGGAACCTCTTTTACATCCTGTGTGGTTCAGGGTTCCCGTTCAGGGTTCGGGTTCTGGAGGAGGCCGCACACAAATGAAAAGAGAGACTAGAAAATATTAATTTGGTGATATTGGGGGGCCAGGCAGGAGCCTCCCTCTAGTGCAACGGTTCTCAACCTGTGGGTCACGACCCCTTTGGGGGTCGAACGACCCTTTCACAGGGGTCACCTAAGACTTTTGGAAAACACCTATTTCCTATGGTCTTAGGAACCAACACACTGCTCCTCGGGGTAGCAAAATGTAGCAATGTAGTTTACTGTTGTCATATTAAGACTGTTACCCATGCTACACCACGATTCAAGACAAAATTTCATTTATTTGTAATTAGAAATAAATATTTCACAATATATAATTACATATTGTTTTTGTGATTAATCACTATGCTTTACTTATGTTCAATTTGTAACAATGAAAATACATCCTGCATATCAGATATTTACATTACAGTTCATAACAGCAGCAAAATTACAGTTATGAAGTAGCAACGGAAATAATTTTATGGTTGGGGGTCACTACCACATGAGGAGCTGTCTTAAAGGGTCGTGGCATTAGGAAGGTTGAGAACCACTGCTCTAGTGGAAAGACTACCCCCTGCTCTGGCCTTTCTATCCCTTTTATTAAGACTATGGGATACACCCATGACCTTTAGGCAGGAAATTCCAAGAATAGAAATTTACATGAAACAAACAGGTAGCCTCTAGCTAACAATGTTTCAACTAAACAGTGAGTGATTTGCTTTGACCTTTCAAAGCAGTTAAGGTAGACCAGCCTTCTGGTCTCCTGTCCACATCTTTCTATTAGTGAGACAATATTTGGTTTCCGGCAAGAAAGGAAGGGAGGGAGAGAGAGAAACATCAGTCAGTTGCCCCCTGCACATGCCTCAGCCCAGAATGGAGCCCACAACCTGGGCATGTGCTCTGACCAGGAACCAGCCACCACCTTTTGGTGTAAGGAAGACAGTCCAACCAGCTGGGCCACACTGGCCAGGGCCTATCACAACTTTCATTATAAGTCCATGTTTACTGCTTGTTTGGGGCAGAAAGGTTATTGTAGCTCGGATTCAGGGGCGAGTAGTTTCTAGGAAGTGTGGACCAAGAGTGAGGGGTGAGGACAGACATGAGGGAGGCACCTACGCTGTGTTGGGAGTAGCGGGGGCAGACTGGAAATCACGTGAGAGTTACTGTGGGCTGGAACTAGGGTGCGGGGTGGGACTGTCCACCCGCTCTCAGGGGAGGCACTTCCCCAGTATCTCTGGAGGCTTCACCTGTGGGCAGAGGGCTGGTGTTAACTCCAGCGGGAAGCCTGGCCTGCGGTGGGAGGAGAGGCTGTGCCTGCTGCCAGGGCTCACACTGTCCCTGTTGGGATGTTTTCTGCCTGTAGGTTCTTCCCATTCTCATCGATATTAATTCTTCATGGAACAGAGGTTTGCTTTAAGAAAAAGAGTTTACAGGTATATCATTCAGGCTCATCCCCATGTTCAGGAAGGATGTCTGGAGTCCTGGTGCACACACTGATTTCAGAGCGGCCGCTTACTGAAGATCGCTGCTTCTGTGACCTACCTGGTTTGCCATTATCTGCTTAATTACTAAAACGTCTGCTTACCTCTTGTGTGGTTTTGAACAATAGATATTTACCCTTCAAGACACAAGGCAGCTTGGCTGGTGTGTTTAGAGCATCAGTTTATCTGCCAAAGGTGGTGAGTTCAATTTCAGGTGTGATCCCTGACCCAAGTTAGGGTGCATGTATAAGGCAACCAATCAATGTGTCTCTCTCACACTGATGTCTCTCTTTCTCTTCTTTCCTCTTTTATCCTCTCTCCCTTCCACTTTCTCTAAAAGTCAATGGGAAATCCAACCAATGTTGCTCAGTGGTTGAGCATTGACTTGTGACCCAAGCGGTCATCAGTTCAATACCTGGCCAGGACACATGCCCAGGCTGTGTATCTGATCCCTATTATGGGGCATGTGGGAGGCAGGCAAAAGGGTTCTCTCTCATCAATGTTTTTATTTCTCTATCCCTCTCCCTTCCTCTCTTTCTAAAATGAATAAAAAGATATTTAAAAAAAAAAACAATGGGAAAATATTCTTAGTTGAGGATTAACAACAACAAAAACCAAAAGACACATGCAGGGTTATCACCTCATACCCTACTGAGGGTCTCACTCAGACTGAACAGCACTGCCTGCTTCATCCAGAAACACATCTTCACCGTGGACACTTACTCTGGTCAACAGCTTCGTCATCCTGTGACTCTGATTCCTCTCCCTTCCTGAGGGTCTCCTGGGCTCTCCTCTGGTTTCTAAGAATCAATATGATGAACTTAGATTGATCATTCATGTTCACGGCTGTGATCTCTCTGAGCTCTAGAGACTAGACCTCCTCACAGAGAACAAACTTGTGAAAATGGGGAAAACATAATATTGTTAATTTTTACACTTATTATGTGAGGTAATTGACAGCTAGCTACTATTATAGTTTTTTAAAGAAATAACATTTTGAGTCCTCTAAGGTGGGAAAGATACACAGTCCCTTAAACTGTGAATTTGGCTGTAGCCAGAGTGGACAAAAGTAGGTTTACACCTGTGAGTACATGAAACATAAGTTTATTTTTTGTATTATTATCAATTATTCTCTCAATTATCCATATGAACAACTATCAGTTCCTTTTGCCCCAGCCTGCACACACATTAACATTTATTTATTTATTTACCTATTTACTTATTCTTAAATATATTTTTATTGCTTTCAGAGAGGCAGGGAGAAGGAAAGAACAATAGAAACATCAATGAGAGAGAATTATTGATCAGCTGCCTCTTGCACGCCCATTATTGGGGATTGAGGCCACAACTCAGGCATGTGTCCTTGGCTGGAATCCAAACGTGACCTCCTGGTTCACAGCTCCATGCTCAACCACTGAACCGTATGGCAGACTGACCTTAATTTATTAATGGAAGCTTGTCTGGGCACTGGGAGCTCTGAGGTCCTCCTTCCCCCTCATGCTTCATCTTAGATGTCCACTCACAAGCAGGTGCTTCCCAGGCACAAAGCTCTGCTGCACCAGGTGCTGCCCATTTGGTAGGAGAGGCTGCCCAGGTGGGAGGGGAGGGTTTGGGAGGGGATGTCCATGTGGGAGGGGAGGGGCTGCCCATAGGGGGTGTTGGGAGGTTGGAGGGGAAGAGCTGGCTCCTGCTGGATGGATTTCCGGCCTTGGGACACCATGGAGCCTCCATTGCACTTCCCAGTTACTCCCAAGCAGTTGTGGTCAGAAAAGACCACCTGGGGCTTTATAACTGCCCAGCTTCCCTTCTGAGGGGCTCTGCAAGGCATGTGTGCCTGGAAGAGCTGCCTGTGGGGTGGTCAGCAAGAGTGTCTGCTGGTGTTTGTTTACCTTGTCGTGGACCATGGGGCCTGCTGCTCATGCTGGTTGGAGGGACACTCACTCTTGGCCTTGGTTGGGTGCATGCTTGTTGAGATATCCTGGCAACCTTTGGGTGTGCTCACAGTGACTTCCACGGCCCCTGGGGACCCAGGAGGAGCGGAGTGCCTGGTGTCAGGTGCTGTGAGGGGCAGTGACTCAAGGCCAGGAGAGTGCTCTGCCCCGGCTTCTGCCAGACCTGTTCCCCTAGAACCTGTTGGTGGGGGTGTCACCTCTGACAGAGAAGTCCAGCTCTCCCTTTAAGTGGGGGTGATGCTGCGTGGCACTGATTTGCAGGAGAATCTCTGAGCCAGGTCTGCAGCCTGCTCTTTGGGGAGGGAGAGGCCAGGCCCTGCTCCTGGCTATGAGGACTGGCACAGGCACCAGCCGGTCTGCCTGGCTGAGTGCAGCCTCTTCTGACTTTGCTCGGACTGAACAAGCTTCCCAAGCATGTTTAACTGCTTCTCAACATGGGACAATTTGGGCAGTTTTGCAGAAAATCGCAGGCGTTTGTCTGTCATTGAAAAATCAGAAGATCTACAGTCATTGGCCCCAGATTCCCGAGCTTAGTATCAGCCTCAGAGAGGTCCCGCCTGGGCGCGTGGAGCCCGTCAACGGCCACAGTTAGGGCATCAGTTACTCTCTGGCTCTGGAGGCGGGTGTGACTTCCAGTATGTGTATCCTTGTTAAAGGAGGGAAGCAGGCTATAAGCCGAGAGGATGGCATATGAGAGAGCACATTGCTTTCCAAATGGAAAGATTATCCAAAGGGATTTAATATGCAAAATGGATTTTGTCTAAAACATACAACTCCAGAAGCCACCATGTGAGCAACTGCAAGAACTATGGTTGACACATGGACAACTTGCTTATGAGACACGGGAAGACCTGAGAAGGGGTCCGACTCTCTTTCGAGCTTGTGAGTGGGAACCGCGGTGCTGCACAAGCCAGGCCAGGCCAGGCCAGCCTGCAGAGCTGCCAGGAGCTCTGAGAAGTGCGTTTCTGAGCACACATCATAAAGACAGAAAATACTGAACAGTCACTTAAGTTGGCAAGTTTAATTTCCTCCAGTGATGTGAGTGCAGAGTGTTGGAGAATAGCTGAGGACAATGCTAACATATTTGTGTCGTGTATAGTAAGTTGATGAAGTCCGACAGAACCCCTACTGCCCTTGGGCTCCATGCAGGGCTGGTTGGGACCCCTGTAGCTACCACAATATAGGGCCACCAAGTCCCATCTAGAAAGTGGCTGAGTATTTGGGTGTACCCTACACATCTCCACATTACCTACAACACCCGATACAGTGTAAACATTTCTGAATAGTCATTATACTGTATTTTTTAGAGAATGACAAGAAAATAAGTCTGTACATGTTCAGTACAGTTGCAGTCAGCAGCAATGTAACACTATTTCCTAGTATCTTCCACCTGCGGTTGGTTGACTGTGTGGTTAAAAACTGTCTTGACCATATTTGTGTGACTCTATATGAGGCTGAAGAACTTTGGGACCTAAATCCCATGAGAGGCATGGCATCAGAGGTGAGGTGCGGTGTGCACATGCTTCCAGAGGAAGGGGAAGTGTGCAGGGTGCCTCTTCCATCCCCTCCAACCCTCCTCCCACCCCTCGTGCCTCCTGCCCGCAGGCACAGACACGTGGCTCTGAGATGGAAATCTCAGGTGATAGAAAGCACTGAAATTTGCCAGGAATTACTTTTTCAACCAAATGGTTAAAGAAATGCAGTCTAGCTCAGCCAGGATGGCTCAGTGGTTAAGTGTTGACCCAGGAACCAAGAGATCATGGTTAGATTCCTGGTCAGGGCGCATACCCTGGTTAAGGGCTCAATCCCCAGGAGCGGGCATGCAGGAGGTAGCTGATCCATGATTCTCATCATTGATGTTTCTCTGTCCTTCTCCCTCTCCCTTCCTCTCCGAAATCAATAATAACATTTTTTTAAAAAATGGAACCTGTTTTTGTTGGAGTAAATGATACTGTGAATTAGGACCAAAGGCACTTGAACTTGAGATCCTTGGTTCAGTGTCTTTATCTCAGCAAAAGACAGGAAGAGCCTGTCCTTGCTCTCTAGGTAGCTTCTATATCCTCAGGATGGTCCGACTGCACACTCCTTCAGTGCTGCCAGGGGAACACCCCCCAAATCTCCACCCCCACACCCCTTCCCTCACCACACCTCCAGTTGCACTGGATCTCAGCCTGCCCCTGGTGTGGCTATGTGAATGCTGAGTGAAGGGACCCCTCTGCCTCTTGCAGTCAGCACCTCATGCCTGGGAGGGAGGGAAGGATCACAGACTTTTCTTGAGTCATGCCTTTATCCTGTGGACTGTGGCAGTCACTGACTATTTTATGTGAAGAAATTTTAGAAAATGAGTCTAGGCATCAGTGTGAGTGGACCCATTTTTCCAGCCATTGAACAAATTGCGAGGTCAAGGCAAGACATGAAGATTCGAAACAAAAGGGAGTCCACGTGGAGGCCAGAAACCTACTTAGAAGACCCACCAGAGGTGGGAGAGCACGCCGGGGCCCCCAGGATGTGCAGAGAGGGAGGTGATGATGGAAAAGGTGGTGCGGGGTCTGGCGTGGACGAGTGTGATGGTGATGCCAGAAACCGAGGCAGACGAGGACGTAGTGAGAGGGGAGAAGAACAGTGAGGATGGGTCCTGCCTGTCCAGTGACCCTCCAGGGCGTCACAGGCCCCCAAGAAGGGACTGTTTGTGACTCTGACTGGGACTCTGTGAGCAGAAGAGGGGAGTTGCTGTGGCTGGAAGCCAGTGGAAGTGACATGGTTGGACCAGACCTCAGAACTCAGAAGGAAGGAATGACTGTCAGTTAGATCAGGAGTAACCTCCCAGGCCTCCCAGACTGGATTTGATCCACAGTCAGTAAACAGCTGGTGCTGTAGCATTTCGACAACTGCAATTTCTTTTAGAAAATGTACTGCCTATTTGTGCCCGAGCAGACAGTAGCAGTCCCCTGTTAAGGATGCGAAGGTAGAGGCAAGCTGTCACACAGAACAGTGATCCCTGCCTTCATCTGAAAGGAGGCTGGTGTCTCTGACCGTGGTAACAGCAGGAGGTGCTGCCTCAGGGATTCTATCTGCAAGTCTCAGGATTGCAACGTGGCCTCATTTCTCCAATCGCCTGCTGTCCTGCTGCCAGGACACAGACCGGGGCCTCCCTCCCAATGGGAAGGCTTCGCCTGCGCTTGCATCCTGAACAACCAGGTCACAGGTGCCAGCAGCTCCCAGGCTGCTAGTGGGCAGGCTGCCCCCTGTTTGCCTTTCCTTCAGCGAACAGAGGGGACAATGGACTCATGAGAAACATGCTCACTGCAGAAAGGAGCTAAGAAGTGAAACCATATGTTACTTAGTTGAAGTCTTAATATAAAGAAGAGACAAAATCAAACCAAATCAGGGTCATGAGACCAGAAGAACATCAATAACAACACGCCAAAGCTGCATGCACAGCCCGCGCTGAAGGGCAGTTAGAGCACAGAGGCAGTTGGTGCGTCTGTGAAGCAACATCAGATGGCGCCTACGGGCCAAGTAAGACCCACAGGCTGCATTTCCCAGGTGCTCTCTGTGCAAACAAGACAAGCTCGCACACAGCCATGGCTCATGCTGCCTACCACCACGCAGCCCTGCCCCCTGTCCCCACCCCGCCACAACACACAGCCCCCTGTCCCCACCCCGCCACGCTACAGAGCCCTCCCCATCCCCACCCCACCACACCATAGAGCCCTCCCCATCCCCACCCTGCCACACCACAGAGCCCTCCCCATCCCCACCCGGCCATATCAGCAGTCCCCGCCCCCACCCCGCCATGCCACGTGGTCCCCATCCCTACCCCAGCATGCCACGCAGTCCCCCATCTCTGCAGCCTGTCACTCAGTGTGAGCAGCCCAGGGGTAGGGTTACTCCTTCTCTGTCACTCTGCCAGGGCTGGTCCATGACGGGGTGGGAATGACTGGGAAATCATGGGGCCTGCACTGCCTAGGCACTGGGATGAGCTCATTAAATGTTGGCCCAACCCAGTGGCTAATGCTTAAGCTGCAGCTTTGCATGGCCCTGAGTGATACTAAAGATATATACCCATGGCCATGGCCGACAGAAGGCTCACCCTGCTCGCAGTCAACTGTGCAGTAGCCGAGGAAGGTCTCAGTGGATCACGAGCTACCATGAGCCTCAAACAGGTCCCCAGTACCAGCACGTCACCCAGGGAGCTGGCTGCTGTGCCTGGCTGGCAGGATGCCCTTCCTGAGGAGTCCCTGCCTCCGCACTATGTCAGCCTGATGAGGACCCTGAGACTTGGGCCTGGCTGCAAGAGGCCGAAGGACCTGTCACCCATGCGGTGAACTCAGGAGTGCCACCTTGGAGGCCTGGTGAGTCAGTGCAGTGACCCTCAGGCCCCAGGCAGCGCATGCCCATGGAGGGGCTGAGTCAGTGACGGTGCATGGCCAGTGAGTTAGATAAAGACGCCAATCTGTTTCTTTTTTTCAAGTATAGTTGGCATTCACTGTTATTTTGTATTAGTTTCAGGTGGGGGCCTGGCTGGCCCCAAATGTTGAAGGCCCTTCAGCTGAGCTGGCAGGGGAGCCCCTTCTCACTCTGGCTGCGGTGGGTGAGGCCTCAGGAAGGGCTGTGGGGATGTGAGGCCTGAGGGAAGTGTTGTGATGTTGAGCCCAGCAGTTGGCTCAGTTGGTAAAGGACATCTTGTGCCCCAAAAGGCTGTGGGATCGATGCCCGGCCAGACACAGTTTGCATCCCGTTTGGGCATATACATAGGCGGCCATCACGTTCTCCCCCTTCTCTGAAAGCATGTCCTCAGGTGAGGATTGGGAGCATTGTTTAGCGACCAGGCTCATGGGCGACTGGCTGTGCAGCCGAAGGTACCGACACTGACGTGGCCTGTGGTCATGCCTATGTGGTGAGGCTCAGGGATCGTCTGTCTGCTCCGCAGTGACAGGCTCTGCTAATCACTTATAGTTAAAGAGGTGCACTCTTTTAAAATGTGGAAATAATATTTAATTGTGCTCAGTGCTCCTCAGCAGGCTCTGTTCTGGGCTGAAATGACCACTGTGCCCAGGCAGATGTGGAACAGCTCCCATGGCTGACACCCAGGATCGAGGGTTTCAAGTCTGCCCAGGAGCAGCCTGTGCATGGGTATCAGCTGCCAGCTGTGCTGGGTGCCAGGCGCGGAGGGCCATGTGCATGTGCCCCATGACTCCCACGCACACTGCGGAGTTACGGCTCCGGCTACAGTTTTACAAATGTTTTCGTTCCCGTTTTGCTGGCAGGGTGTCTCTGCCCTGGTGGAACCCTGGGCGTCGAGCTTCACATGGCGATGCCAGCTGAGGGTCTGTGTTGGTGTCTCACCAGCTTCCCGCATAGTTACCTGCCTCCTCCTGCTGTCATTGCCAGGCAGGCCGGGGGGAGGAGGGGAGGGCAGTGCGCCCGCGCTGCACAGGTGCTTCCTGACCCTGGGGAATGGCTCGGTACGTGGTGCTGGTATTCGTGCTTCTGGTGCAAGCTGCACCAGCTACCAACTCAGCTCTGAAAAGTTAAAAATGTGACAAAACATCCAAATGGTCCTTTAAGTGGTAAATGCTCCCAGTAACATAAGTGTGAAGGTGATGCGTAATAGCACGTGGAACAGAATCAAGTCTTGACGTCAGTGGTTTGTAATTTCCACCACATTCACCTGAGTCATGGCAGGTGCTGACAAGGGCTCAGAGGTCACCACCATGTTCCACAAGTCCGAGAGGTGGTGGCTGCTAACACAGCAGGGCCCTCGTGGGACCAGGAATGTGGAACACTTAGCCCCTTAGAGCCTACTGGTCTCATAGCTGAGCCATCTCAGTCCCCCATGAACAAATGTCCTGACATTTTTAAAGAAAAAAGGAGGCGGCAGACCATACTCACCCTATCCTCGACCCAATACGGGAGAACTGAAGCCAGGTGGGTGCAGACAGAGGGATGAGGAGCGGACGGAGGGGCTGCCTCCACACTACATAGAACAATGGCCTCGTGGTGGAGCTAGCAGGAAGTGGGTGCTGGGTGCCCGTGCCCAGGCCTCCTATTGCTCAGCTGCACTTCTGAGGGGTCCCTCACCCAGAAAGTCTTCGGAATGATTAACACAGAGACCACAGGTGAGGTCACCTGGGACAGGAGGAGGAGGTCCCAGCCCCAGGGCAGTGACAGCCAGGACGGGCCCCAACTCCCACCCACATTCTGGGTGTCAGTAAACTCCACATTTAGACCTGCGGTCGGTTGCCCCTCAAGAGTCCCATGGTTTGAGGACCCCTGGTGGTCCGTGAGATCTGAAAGGTCAGTGAGTGGATGCTGGTTTAGACAGTGCCTATGCCCTGTGGGTGCTGGGTGAGCTCTCGCTCTCACCACTCCAAGTCTGGGTGCTGTCGAGAACCTCAACATGGTGGCTGCTCCCCGAGAGGCTCCTGGAGGTGCTTTGGAGATTCCAGGCTGGCTCCTGCTGTGCGCCTGCAGGGAGTCGGGCCCAGCGCATCCGGAACAGGGCACCCAGACCCCTAACTCCAAACCTCCGAGCCTCTATCAGAACACGCTGCTCCTGGGTGGAGCGGGTGGTGAGCATTACGTCATCCGTGTGTGAGAAGGTTTCCATACACCACACTCTCGTGAAGGCTTGGGCAGCTGCCTTAGGGGAGCCAGCCACGGCTCGGCCGGGGCATCTTGGAGCTGCCGACATCCACCGGTGAGACCCAGTTAGAGGGGGTATGGAGTCTCAGAGCTCACTGGGATTCATGCTCCGGGAGCTTCTTCTGGAGGACCTAGTTGCTATGCAATGAATTAAAGCATTGAAATGTCATCCAGGTACTCACAGAGGCAGGTGGATTTTTAAAAGGGAATGGGAAATGGCTGGTTTAGCTGCTTCTTTTCGGGAAAAAGGTAAAAATGTATTTGTGAGTGACAACAATGTCCACCTGATTCTGGTCAGGGACAGCCCACCTGCTGTGGAGGCTGCCTGTGGACGCCCTGGTCCTCTCGAGCGATGACACGCAGAGTGCAGCACCGAGAACACTGTCTCCATTTCAGTGATGTCTGACTCCTGAGGCTGCAGGGTCAGAGCAAAGGACCTGTGGAGCTTTTACATGCGCCCAGAAATGTGAAACACTGAAAATGACTTTCCAGTTTTCATGAAGGTGCTGATGCCCATCTCTGCAGGGATGGGAGCACTTCCTTGTGGTTTGTGTCCAATTCCTACACAGTGGGCAGGTGAGACTTTTTAAAAATACATCTTTATTGTTCAGATTATTACATTGTTCCTCTCCCCGACCCCATAGCTCCCCTCTATCCAGTTCCCACCCCATCCCCTGACCTTTCCCGTCCCCCATCCACTGTCCTCATCCATAGGTGTACAATTTTTGTCCAGTCTCTTTCTGCAGCCCCTATACTGCTCGCTTTCCCCCCGAGAATTGTCAGTCTACTCCCTTTCTATGCCCCTGATTCTATTATATTCACCAGTTTATTCTGTTCATCAGATTTTTTATTCACTTGATTTTTAAATTCACTTGTTGATAGATATGTATTTGTTGTCACTTTCTTATTCATAATTTTTATCTTTACTGTTTTCTTCCTCTTCTTAAAGAATACCCTTCAGCATTTTATGTAATACTGGAGTGGTGGTGATGAACTTCTTTAGTTTTTGCTTATCTGTGAAACTCTTTATCTGACCTTCAATTCTGAATGATAGCTTTGCTGGGTAGAGTAATCTTGGTTATAGATCCTTGCTATTCATCACTTTGAATATTTCTTGCTACTCCTGTCTGGCCTGCATAGTTTCTGTCGAGAAATCAGCTGACAGTTGTATGGGTACTGCCTGGTAGGTAACTAACTGTTTTTCTCTTGCTGCTTTTAAGATTCTTTATCTTTTGTCCTTGGCATTTTAATTATAATGTGGCTTGGTGTGGTCCTCTTTAGATTCCTCTTGTTTTGGGTTTTCTGCATTTCCTGGACTTGTAAGTCTATTTCTTTCACCAGGTTATTATTTCTTCAAATAGGTTTTCAATATCTTGCTCTCTCTTCTTCTGGCACCCTCATAATTTGGATGTTGGTATGCTTGAAGTTCTCCCAGAGAGAGAACTATCTTCATATTTTTGGATTCTTTTTGCTTTTTTGGTTGGGCATTTTTTGCTTCTTCATATTTCAAATCTTTGACTTGATTCTTGGGATTATCTAGTCTGCTGTTAGATCTCTGTATATTGTTCTTTATTTCATTCAGTGTTTACTTAATTTCTGATTGGTCCTTTTTTATATCCTTGGGGGTCTCACTAAATTTCTTGGAGGTTTCTAGAAGATTCTTGAGTAACCTTATAACAATGGTTTTGAACTCTATATCTAGTATTTTGCTTTCATCCACTTCTTTCATTTGTGACTTGTTTCTTTGTCTCCACATTTTGGCTGCTTCCCCTGTGTTTGTTTCTATGTACTAGGTATCTGCTAAGTCTCCTTGAGTTGATAGAGTGGCCTTGTGTGCTAGGTGTCCTATACGACTCAGTGGTTCAGCCTCCCCAGTCACCTGAGGTAAATGCTCTTGGTACACCCCTTTTTGGGCTGTTTGCACAGTCTTGTTGTAGTTAATCCTTGATTGCTGTTGGTATTACTGGAAGGAATTGACTTCCAGGCCAGTTGGATGTGATGACCAGCTGTGTCTACACTGGAAGATCTGTTATGCAGGAGACACTCTTATGGGGCAGGACTTGCTTCAGTGGGGCTTTGGTGCTCACTGAGTCTGGCCCCTTGAGTATGTTGCTTATGGATGTGAAGAGTTGTAATCCCATATGGTCTCACTCTGACCACTGGGTACACTGGCTCTTGGATCTCCAAGAAGGTGCAAGGTCAGCCACAGTCTGGGGCCACCCAGCAAGAGCTACAGAGAGATCTGCAGATTCCTCCTCTTTGTTTGTGGTTTGGAAGTGCCCAGATGAGGCCCAGCTGTGAAGCAAGGTAGGTTACTGCTACCAGGCCTTGGGCCTTCCTGTTTGGAAGCTCTGGGGCTCTCTGTTGCAGCTGCAGTTTGACAGGTTTTAGGTGAAAGGAGAGGCCATTCATATGCAAAAGCTAATATGCTCAGCTTGTGTGAGGTTGTAAATTGGGTGGGGCGGGGTCTCTGGGAATCACCAAGAGGGAACAAACAGCAATGGCTGCCAGTCAGCCCTGAACCAGAGAAGTCCCCCATTCTCCACATCTAGCACCATTCTCTGCATCCCCCTCCTGTGTTGGAACAATGATCATGAGGGCACCCCTGAGAGAAAGCCGCCCTCGTGTTTCTGTTCCGATGCCAAATAGTGCAATTTCTCCCTGTATGTGCCTGAGTCCCCGAGTCTTGCCGGGAACTGGAGTTCAGAGCAAACAGGAGCTTTTTTCTCTCTCCAGATTAAAAGAGCAGCACATCCAGGTGCCAGCACTTTCTGAGCCTTCACACCTCTTACCTGTCTCAATGAGCTTTTTTCACCTCTCTCATTATGGAACTCCCACTTGGCCAGCTTCCCCAGGGTTCTGGGTGGTAGTAGTTCTGCCATTTGGCTGTGGTTTTGATGTGGTTGAGAGGCAGCGAGTACAGGTGCTGACCTATGCTGCCATCTTGGTTCTCCTTGAGGGGCAGGTGAGATCTGAACACCTGAATTGTTCACTCCCAGTGACCCGCCAGCGAGCGCTGCTCACAGACTCTGTCTCAGTAGCATGAGGTTCTATGCCCTGGGAGAATGAGGAAAGAGAAGGGTGGGGTTCTTGAGCTGGGCTCCTGGCTTTGTAACCGTCACGGCTGAATGCCCCCAGGACTGTGTGCACTTGCACCACTTACAGTGTGAAACCTCTACATGGCATGTCCTGCATGTGCTGCAGGAAGAGCAAGTCCCAGGCCTGAGCTCGTGTTCCATCTCCTCCCCTGCAGTGCCTGCAACTCACTCAGGTGCCTGAGGGGTGGGCGGGCTGGTTGCTGTCTCCTGGCAGAGTGGCAAGTTCTATTATAGAGCCCAGGAGGTCCACAGAAGCTGCTTCCTTCCACCTGTGATGCCCTCAGGGCCTCCTGGTGAGTGCAGATCTCCAAACCACCAGCACTGACTCAAGTGGAAACTGTACTATCAAACTAATAGCGTTGCCATGTGTGTCAAGTACACACACCACTGGTGTGGCAGTCACTAGTAACTGTCACCATTGCTAGGAATGTTGTGATGGGATGCTGAGCAGGTGACTTTGTGGGATTTCATCCTTGCTTCCCACCGTTGCTCTAGAGTTTACTAAGCGGTAGACTCCTCCAACCTTCCCCCTTCTTAGAAAACTTGCACATGACTATGCATTTCCTGGTCACTTTTAAGAAATACAAAGTTTTATTTTCAAAACACAATGTCAATGTGGCATTTTGAAATGCTTAGGTCTAAGAAATAGCAGAATTGTGAACTTGATTTAAACACCCCCATCTGCCAGGAGCCCAGACTGCAGGGCGGCAGTCTTTAGTTTGAGAAGGGGCTTCAGTGAGAAATTTTACATCATAAACAAGCACAAGAGGCATGTCCTCCTGTTGCTAGTCAACCCGCATTTGCCCAAGAGAAACTCCTCTCTCTGAGGCCCTGTCCACGCTCTCTGCCCAGTCTTACCACCTGCCCTATCCTTGCAGGTCAGTTCTCTGTCCCGCTGTTGGATATCCCCACCTCTGCTCTGGCCCTGCCTCCTCACCCCTGCTCTGTTAACTTTCTTCCTCCAGCCCTTACCTGCCTGTGACTTGGTTTAGAAAACCAGTTATTGAGGGAATGTTATACTTTTGAGATATCTGCCTCTTCGCCCAGAGCACTGAGCAGTGTGGGAGGTTCAGGGGCTTGGACACAGCAAACCGCAGCAATCAGTGGCCATGCAGCTCTGCCAAAGCCGGTTGAGCTGACCCCCACGGACAGGCTGCTCATGAGCAGCTGCTCCTCCCTGTCCCCCGGTGGAGGTGCTGGTGGTGACATTTACTGAAATGATCTCCTTCCATGTGGTGTCACGATCTTGCAGAGTCAGAGTTGAGATCAGAGTTGAATAACATGATCTTGCAAACCTTTTGCTTGGGGCTGAGAAAGGAGACCTGTCAATCCTTGCATCCTTACCCATAGGAGAGAGTGGGAATCAGCTTTTCTCCTTAGAGCTGCGGGAGCTGGGCACCTGCAGCACAAGGAAGGGAAGAAACCCCACGTCAATTCAGCAAAGAGAAATGAGCTGCAGGAGATGTGAAGTCAGCAAAGCTCTTGAACTTTGAAATAATTTATGGTTTATAAACGATAAAGGTTCCATTTAAATTGGGTTTTGTCATAAATTAAGGAAATCAATGTACAGAGATGGTGTGTATCTATTTTAGTTCTTATTTTGATAAAATAACAAGCTTTGGATAGAAGTATAATTGGCTATGAGCACATAGATTGCATGTGTTTCTTAGTATATAGAGGCAAAATCCCTGGGAAATTAAATTGTACAGTGACTTTACCACTTTTTTAGGAAGTCATGGTTTGTGCACACCCTGAACTTTAGGAGAACTCAAGCATGAAAAGCTATGAAGAGAGCTTAGTTACATTAAAATTCTACTTAACAACAAACTACTATTTTGGAAGGTTGTCATTGTCACTTTAGACATAAAAGGGAGGACAATTAATATTTATCAGATGCTTAGGGAGACAACACTTTCCATTCTCCATCTTCTCTTTGCTTCTATTGGCTTTGTTGACCCTCTGTGGGGCTTCCCCTCCATCTTCTTGATTGAGCCCCAATGGGTCAGGCTCAACTGCTTCGTCATTAATGATTTCTGTGGTTCCAACATGCTACCTGACAAACTGCGCACTGGCTGTTATCTGCAGCAAGATGACAGTGCAGCGTGCCTGGATTTCTGTTATGTGGCCAACTAATTGTCCAGGATGTGAATTTCATATTTGGAAATGAATCTGAATCGTGGACATAAAATTCAGAACTATGGATTTTAAATATATGTGTGAAATGAAAAATTGGATAGTTTGAGCTTTTGAACTCATATAGCAATAATTTGGAAAGCACCAAAAAATATAAATTGCACTATTTATTAAAGAGATGGAAGATAATGAGCAGAAAGGCCAGAAATAAAGTAAGTCTCAGTGCTAAGTCACTGGTTCTGAGGTTCAGAAGGGAGGCTGTGAACGTTACCAGGAAGCTGTTGCACCTCGGACTTGGCGAGGAAGACACTTACCCCTCCTGCCCTAGTTGAGTGGCTCGGCGCCTTGCCCCTGGCTGCTCTTGGGGTTGCCCAGTGCCCATGACTGCTCTCGGGGTCACCACAGCGACTCCTGACCCCCACTGTTTCTGATGGGCAGCAGTGCACTTTCTGAGTGTACCTTGTGGTAAAGACTAAGATCCGAACAGGATCAAAAAGACCCACTTCGGTGGGAATTTCTGACACTTGGGAAATGACAGACATGCAGCCACAGTCCCATGGCACTCATTGCTGGTCAGTGTGCCCTGAGCTCTGGGGTTAAAAGGGCCAGTTCTCTCAGGTCATTTGTGTGCCTGACTTCTTGTTCCATTTCCATGTAGAGTGACAAGTTCTATCAATGGCAGGAAGAGAGCAGGTGTCTGGCATGCCCCTGATGTGTACACCTGGGTATTTCTAAGAAAAAAAGATAGTACACAAGGAACAGGGAGGCTAAGAAACAATGGAAAGCGGAGACAAAGAGAACAACTGACTAAGAAATACCAAAGCGCCTCTGGTTTTTGTTTCCGCTTCTTTTAAAAAATATTTCTTTATTTAAACAACACTTAGGCTCATTTGGCTGGAACGTCATCCCTACACCAACAATTGACTGATATTTCTCTCTCTTTTTCTCTCTCTCTAAAAAATCAATGAACACATATTCTCGGGGGAGGATTAAAGCAAAAACATAAACAACACATCACATAAGCAGAGGAAAATGCCTGAACCAGACCTGGGAACATCCGCACAGTACACACCCCTCGTAACCTCCCTGGGACAAAAGACAGCACTCGCAGCCTGGAGCTTTCTTCCTCTCGTCCAGTGTGGCCCAGCCTCCAGCACTCCCTCTCTGAGGGGACACCCCAGCATGGCCCAGCCTCCGGCTCTCTCTCTCCAAGGGAACGCTGCCTGTGGGAACTTGTATGGATAGAGGGAGTGATGAATTTGTCTGTCTGACCCCTCTCCCTTCAAGGCACGTGTGTTGTGTTATTGTGGTGAACTATGGTTTAATGTTAGCAGTGGCTGTGCAGCGTCCATGGCTTGACCACACCACTGGGTCCATGCTGAGCGCGTGGTGTTCTGTCTACAGGCTGTTGCAGGTGTTGTGCTATGAGCTTCTTGCACACCTTCCAGGGAGCCGGTGAGCTTTATGGTGCCCTCCTCTGGGAGTGGAATCCTGGGGCGAAAGGAACAGCTAGCAAGTCTTCTCCCAGAGATGCACCACTCACCTGTTGGCCATGTGGTGCATGAGGGGCAGTCCTGTCACTGCAGCCCATCTGCTTCTCAAGCCGCTTTCTGGTGTCACATGCACTTTGCTGGGAAGTAATCAATTGCCACCTTTCCACATGAGTCCTTCTCACAGATCCTCCTGTGACTGTTTGCCAGTCTTTTCTCTCTTTTCACAGCGTTGTCTGTCTTTATTATAGGAGTCCTATCTCATGTAGTTACATTGCAAAATCCTTTTGCTGGTCTGTACCTCCATTTTCATTTTTTTAAAAATCCTCACCAAAGCTTTGCTTATTGATTTTAGAAACAGAGACATAGAGAGAGACATCAATGATGAGAGAGATTTATTGACCGGCTGCCTCCTGCATGTCCCACACTGGGGATTGAACTGTGACCTCTTGGTTCATAGATTGGTGCGCATCCACTGAGCCATGGCCGAGCTATGAGTTTATTTTTATGAATGGACGATGCTGATTGTTTGGTGGGGGCTGTGTCACTGGGCAGTACCTTGAACAAGATGACTCTGAATCTATGCATCTCAACTTCTTCTCATCCCTGTGCCACAACTGGAGTGGCTCTCTCCATCCTGTGGTCCTCCTTCACCCTGGCTCCTGGAGCCCACTGTCCTTGGCCCATCACATTCTAAACCAGCTTGCCAATGTTGGTGAAAAAACCTATGGGGATGCCGTTGGCCTTTTAGAAAAGGGGAGATGTCCATCTGCTTTTTCGATCCTTGTATCACTCTGTATGAGACAGAGATTATTGGTTAAATATTTGAAGGAGGAGAATCCAAGATGGCGGCATAGGTAAACTCCTACACTGCTCCCTTGCACAACAATTTCAAAACTACAACTAAAAGACAGAACGGACATCATCCAGAACCACAGGAAAGCTGACTGAGTGGAAATTCTACAACTAGAGGGAAAGAGAGGGGCTCATGGAGACCCAGAGGAGCTGCAAAAAGCTGAGGTATGGAGACACAAGCATGGAGAGAGCAGGTGCTAGAGTACCTGGCTTGTTTTCTCTGGCAGGAGGGAAACGGAGACTCTCAAAGGCATTGAACCCCTTATCCTACAACACTAAACCCCAGATCCAGCCGAAACTCATAAGGGGGGAGTTTGGACTGTGAAAAGGGAGAGGTGCACGGAAATTTAGGGGAGTCGCAAAAGATCAGAGGCCTGGTGGCACGAAAGGCACTGTGCAGAGGACAGACTGCTGATTGTGCCACTGGCTTTCGAGAGTGGGTGGGAGACAGACCCTCCCAAATGTATCACTTCTGACTCCACTAAGCCCCTGTTTCGGGTGAAACCCTGGGGACCTAGACTTGTGTTGTCCTGGAGCGTAGGGGAGCCAGAAAGGCAGAGGTCTAGAGGCACTGTGCGCGTGCACAAGGACCGCTCCAGTGATTACCCAGTCACATGAGACTCAGGGGCCGTGGTGGGCAGGGCCGACTGGAAGGCAAGGCAGTCCCTTAAGCCCTGAGACTCCACCCATCCCAAGCTCAACAGAGAGGCTTCTGCGATTTTGCAAGCCTGCTGTCATAAGGCTGAATCCAACACAGAAGTTCTCCCGGCATAGTGAAAATGCTGAGACAAGGGAAGGGATCACAAACAAAAGAAATGGAGGGAAAAAAACGACTGGATATAGAGTTCAAAACCACGCTTATAAGGTTTTTCAAGAATATCCTAGAAAAGTTGGATAAAGTTAGCATGAGCCAAGAAGAGATGAAAAAGGACCAACTAGAGATGCAAAAGATTCAACTAGAGATGGAAAAGGACCAACTAGAAATTAAACACACACTGACTGAAATAAAAAATATTATAGAGTCCTAACAGCAGACTAGAGAAAAGCAAGAATTAAGTCAAAAATTTGAAATATAAAGAAGCAGAAAACACTCAACTGGAAAAGCAAGAAGAGAAAAGAATCCAAAAATGTGAAGATAATGTAAGGAGCCTCTGGGACAGCTTCAAGCGTACCAACATCAGAATTGTGGGGGTGCCAGAAGAAGAGAGAGAGCAAGATACTGAAAACCTATTTAAAGAAATAATGACTGAAAACTTCCCACATCTGGTAAAAGAAATAGACTTACAAGTCCAGGAAGCACACAGAACCCCATATAAAAGGAATCCAGAGAGGACTACACCAAGACACATCATAATTAAAATACCAAGAGCAAAAGACAAAGAGAGAATATTAAAAGCAGCAAGAGAAAAACAGTTAATTATCTACAAGGGAGCACCCATACGACTGTCAGCTGATTTCTCAACAGAAACAATGCAGGCCAGACGGGAGTGGCAACAAATATTCAACGTGATGAATAGCAAGAACCTACAACCAAGAATAATCTATCCAGCAAAGCTATCATTCAGCATTGAAGGGCAGATAAAGAGCTTCAGAGATAAGAAAAAGCTAAAGGAGTTCATCAACTCTAAACCAGTATTATATGAAATGCTGAAAGGTACTCTTTTAGAAGAGGAAGAAGAAAAAGGTAAAAGCCAAAAAATTATGAACAACAAATACATACCTATCAAAAGTGAATCTAAAAATTAAGTGAATTAAAAATTTGATCAACAGAATAAACGGTGAATATAATAGAATCAGGAGCACAGAAAGGGAGTAGACTGATAATTCTCAGGGGGAAGGGGTGAGGGGTGTACAGGGAGAGACTGGACAAAAATCATTCACCCATGGATGAGGTCAATGGGAGGGAGGTAAGGGCAGAGGGAAGGGTGGTAGTTGGGTGGAGGCTTGCTATGGAGGGGAAAAAAAGAGAAACAAATTAATAATCTGAATATAAAGATTTAATTAAAAAAATATTTGAAGGAACTTGTCAGAGATGCCGTCGGGCCTTGTTCCCTCTGGGAAATGTTTCCTGTGATCAGTGCGGCTGGTCCAGCTGCTGCAGCCGCCGCTGTCTTCCCAGTTCCTATAAGGCCAATTGTGTTTTTCAAGGGTTTATTCTTTAACTAAATTCTAGAGAATATCAGAGCTGTTCTAAGGCAGTGAAGATTTTAATTTCAAAAGAAATGCTCAAGACCCTTGGTCAAAAGGAAATGGTCTGGATTGTTCTGACAAGAGACAGTGCCTTCTCAGACTCAGCCACGAGAAACAGTATCTCTCCCGGAACAGAGGAGAGGACGAGCAGTGTCAGGGTCCCTCGCTGGCTCTGGGTGTGGCTCACACATCGTTAAGTTGTCAACGGAAAAGTGATCAGGTAGGAGTCGGTATCGGCCAGATGTAGAGGGTGCATTTGGGAAAGAAAGGCTTGCAGCCTCTGCAGGGGACAGGCTGCCAGTCCTTATGCCAGATGGAGCAGAGAGTGAGGGGAGGGGGGAGGACAAGAGAGAGGGGCTGTACCCAGAACTGTCAGCAGGTTCCTGGGTGACGGGTGACTTCTGGAAGTCCAGGCCCTCCCACACCCTCCCCACTGACTGTCTTTGCCTAAAGCTCCTGTTAGTCCTTGTCATAACCGTGTTTCCTGTTTTATTAGCCCAGATTTGTATACTTTAGCCAGAGCCTGGCGCTGCATTCACGCTAGGGAAGCCCTTGGGCTCCATCCTGCCTTCTACCCCATGGGGCCAGTACTGGCCTTGGTGCTCCTGAAACTCAGTGTTCCAAACACAAGGATGAGATCTATGCTGTTCAACGCTGCGTGCCAGAGGATGGGAAGTAGGCCCTCAGGGACGTGCATTATATTTCTGTCCTGCAGACACAGCCACACTCCACTGTCTCCTGCTAGGCTGTGAGCCCACCCCATCGCTGCACCCTGAACAGTGATGGCCCCAGAGACGCGCTGAAAACCTTCCAGGTTCAACATTCTTTGGTTCTGTTTCTACCAACATCTAAGTGTTTCGAGTTCTTAAAGTCCCTTTGTGATCTCATGACACCCTGATGCCCATGTGGAAGTGGGCACATGAGGTATCATCTAGACCAGGGTTCACTGCCTGCCTATGAATCTCAGTGTAACCCCTCTGCCAGCAGCCAGCAGCTGGCTTTCAGGGAAGCTGGCTCTCAGGGCAGCTGGCTCTCAGGGCAGGTGGACAAGCAGGTCTATGGGGAGGACAGAGCTGAAGCCGGAGAGGCTGGTGACACTGAGCAGGAGGTTGGTGTCGGCAAAGGAGAGAGACTGTGAAGGGGGACAGCCAGGGGGAACACATGGGGGGTAGCTGGGGGAACACATAGGAGAGCATCCGAGGGAAGAGGCCTGGAAGACAATATGGTGATGGTGGACTTGGGACACAAAACAAGTGTTCAATGGGTGTGGGAGATACTGAGGATACACACAGGTGAACACGCTTGTGTGAACTGCTTCTCACAATGGTTGGTGATGGTGGCGAGTGGAATCATTTGCAGAACTATTTCAAAAGTAACAACAGATTCAGAAACGAGGGGCAGCCACATGTGCTGGTGCAAGGAATGCATCCAAAAGCAGGTTTCCAAGAAAACACAGTTGGGACATGAGCAGCTGGCAGGGGCCAGCACACTGCCTGGCACCTCCGTGTGCCACGGGCATCGCAGGACACCTGTGCTGAGCCCCTCACATAGGACAGACAGTGAGGTCAACTTTCTAAAATTTGATTTTATTTTCCAATTACAATCCACATATAGCGAGGTATTGGTCCCGGGTGTGTAGCCCAGGGCAGACATGTATGACCGACCATGGACCTGGCATCTTGCACTGCACAGTCAAGGCAGTCTTTTCGCTGAGGGTCATGGCACGGTTTCCCTTGTCGCCTTCCCCAGCCTCTCTCGAGGCTGGCGCTGGAACTTCCTGCCTCCTGTGGGGCAGTGGGTGAGTCGGGCTGGAGGAGAGCCCTGTGTTCTGCCAATCTGCAGGACAGCAAGAAGCTGAGCTGGGGATGACTGCCACGTTGGAACTGTGAGTCCAGGGACAGCGTGGGTGGGACTGTGTAGCCATGGCAGATGCCCCCAGCAGTGGTGCGGCCGCCCTAACCAGCACAGGCGCTGAGCCCAGCCATCTCTGGCTGTAGAGCTGACTTGTCCTCACCCAGGTGTTCCACCGACACGCTTGACATCTGCCGACTAATCACTGAGTACAAAGCTGCATGGTGGCCTTGTGCTGGGCCATGCCTCTCTGTCCGTATGTGCTGATCTGGGCTAGCATGTCCACTCACTGTGTGGGTAGTTTGGTGGGACAAGCTGTTTTCAGAAAAGCATGCCAAGCTGGCCACATTCAGAGAGCTGCTGTGCCCTCGCTTATACCTTTGCCATCTCTTCCTGCCATGCGGGGAGGCCCCAGCGAATGCTGGAGCACTCACAGCTGGTTACCTGGCCACACTCAGGTGAGAGAAGTGAAACAGGTGCACACCTGTAATCAGGAATTTGCCAGAAGTCATTGGAAACCAAAGTTCGGTGTCGGAGGCTGAGCTGGCATAATGACCCGTCTTCCTGGAAGCTCCTGGGCTGAGCGGACCTCGCCTTACCAGTGCTTGTCCTGGAGGCTCGGTACTCATTGGACGGTGTCTGGGCCAGCACAGACCGTTGGTTACCTTAACCCATCTGCGCCATTGTCTGGGTTAAAGGAAACATGCATGTGGGCAGCTATCACTGTCCACACAGTGTCATGACCACCTGCTCGCCCTGTGATGGCCCATGCCCAGCCCATGCGCATGTGGCCCATGCCCTAGAGCGACAGAGTGTGTGATCCCAGCGCACAGCCAGACTCCAGGTGGGCCTTGGACGGACGAGGAACCGGGTGGATCTGGGTAGAGATGGCTTCCTGGCCTCGATTGGCTCTCTAGGACCTGGGGCACTGCGTGGAGTGGTGGTGCCGGGCCTAGCACATGGCCTCTGTGATGAGTGGTGGCAGCAGTCGCACTACCGGGCACAATGACGTGACCATGGGGCATCATCAAGGGGACATGATGTGGGCTGTGAGGGAGGTCAGGAAACAATTCAGGAGCTTGGGTGGTGGTGGAAAAGTCACTCCTGCCTCTCGAGAGGGGACCTTGAGGCACTGGGCAGCTCCAGGCAAAGGGGGTACTGTGTGGGGCTTGGTCAGAGCGCCCGCAGGACCTGGACCTACCATGGAAGACCAGATTATCAGCTTCCAGTCATTTCCTCTGTCCCTGCAGTCTGTTTTTCACTGTGGTTTAGTTTGCCACTGCATCTTGCATTTGCCCTGGGTGGTGAGGACACTGGGGTTTCCCATATTCATTGGGGTTCCACACCAGCTACACCTGCTACCTCAGATGGGCCAGGAGCACAGAACCCCAGTAAGCAGGCCAGTTGGGGGAGGCCCATCAGGAAAGTGTGCATGTTGTCACGAAGGTTCAGGGTGCTGCTCGGTGGCCAGCATGACTGTATCATTTCTCTTAGATTATAATCTCCCTGAATGCAGTGATTTCATTGTAGTTCATAACAATCCCATGTAGCATTTGGCACAGGGACATGTACGTGAATATGCAGTGCATACATGTTTACTCTTAAAAAGAAAAGTTTGATTTCATTTATGTTTTTTCTATTTTCCCATCATCATTTACCCTCTCCCCTGTGCCCTCCTACATCCTCCCCATGCTCCCTGCCGCCTTCAGGCACCATGGCCAGGAGTTCTCTCTCTTCTTTGAGGAGATGTGGTTTGGGTGAATACACAGTATGGTGCACAGATGGGATGTGTGGAATGGTGCCCCTAAAATCTGAATAATCTTATTATCTGATGTCACCCCAATCCTATCTAATAAAAGGCCAGAGGCCATAGTGTCCGCTCAACCAGTCACCATGAGGTGCCCACAGGCTCCAATCCCAGCAAAGCGGGTGGCAGGTGGGTGGGGCAGTGAGCAGGCTGGTGGGAGGGCAGAGTGATGAACAGAGGCAAGTGGGCAGGCAGCATGGTGAGCGGAGGGCTACTGCATTAGATTTTGTGCATAGCACCTCTAGTAACTTGAATGAAAGTGAAGTCTTACAGAAGATGCTGGGAGCCGGTGGAGCGATGCTTCTGTCCCACAGCTTGGCCTCCTGCTCCCTCAGAGCTGGACTGTCCCCAAGCCTAGCCCTTGCATCATCAGGCCTGCAGATCTTCTGTCCTCCCAGGTCTCCCCACTCTCTCCGGTCTCCCCATCTTCTTGGGTCTCCCCGACCTCCTGGGTCTCCTCATCTTCACAGTGCTCCCCATCATCATGGGTCTTCACCATCACAGCCCCTTCCTCAGCTTCATCCATGTGAACAACTGCCCATCCCCCGACCGACTACTTTTACTTTAAGGCAGTGGTTCTCAACCTGTGGGTCGCGACCGCTTTGGGGTTCAAACGACCCTTTCACAGGGGTCGCCTAAGACTATTGGAAAACATCTATTTCCCTTGGTCTTAGGAACCAACACACCGCTCCTTGGTGTAGCAAAATGTAGCAAAGTAGTTTACTGTTGTCATATTAAGACTGTTACCCATGCTACACCACGATTCAAGACAAAATTTCATTTATTTGTAATTAGAAATAAATATTTCACAATATATAATTACATATTGTTTTTGTGATTAATCACTATGCTTTACTTATGTTCAATTTGTAACAATGAAAATACATCCTGCATATCAGATATTTACATTACAGTTCATAACAGTAGCAAAATTACAGTTATGAAGTAGCAACGGAAATAATTTTATGGTTGGGGGTCACCACCACATGAGGAGCTGTCTTAAAGGGTCGTGGCATTAGGAAGGTTGAGAACCACTGCTTTAAGGGAAATTGTATTGAACCAAAAAGAAAGTTAGATGTCATTGGGAGTGTTCTCAGAAATCACTTTTATGGAAAATGCTAGAACTGTAAAAGCAATCTATAGTTGAGTGGGTAGAGCACCAGCCTGGGACTGAAGGGTTCCGGGTTTGATTGGGATCAGGGCACATGCCAAGCTCGTTCCTCAGTAGGGAGTGTGCAGATGGCAGGTGATCAGTGACTCTCATCATGGATGTTTCTCTCTCTCCCTCTCCCTTCCTCTCTGAAATCAATAAAAATATTAAGAAATAAGTAAAGAAATAAAAACAATCCATAACATAGGCTTTACAATACTTTTATGCTATTTTTTTCTTACAGAGATTATAAAATTCTATTTACATGATAATTCTCAAAAATATTCTGCCAAGAAAAAAAATTGAGAATAATTTATTTCACCAATATCTATTTAAAGATGGAGCTGAAAATAAAGACAACTTAAAACCTAGATACAAGGGTATCTCATGAAATCCTTTTTAAAAACTAGGGACAAAATCATTTCCTTTTCCGAAAGAAATATAAGCTACTTTGATTATAATTATGCTACTACTGATTAGTAAAAGGATGGCACTGGCACTAAAATTAAACTTTCTGGAAAGTTCCACTTCCTATTTAAAATTAAAAAGACGTTTGACACCCTCTCTTTGTGTGTGTCTTGTGTGTGTTTTCCTCCCTTTGTTCCTTTTCATAAGGTTTCCTGTGCTAGAGTTCTCTAAGCATAGCTATATGCCTTCCGCTTTGAACAGGAGGGGTGACTACCTAAATTTGGGGTGACTCATGCTGAAACCATTTGGCTCAGTGGATAGAGCATTAGCTGCAGACTGAAAGGTCCCAGGTTCAATTCTTTTCAAGGGCATGTATCCTGGTTGCGGGCACATCCCCAGGAGGAAGCATGCAGGAGGCAGTTGATCGATGTCTCTCTCTCATCAATGTCTCTAACTCTCTATCCCTCTCCCTTCCTCTCTGGAAAAATATCAATAAAATATATTTATAAATAAATAAATAAATAAATAAATAAATAAATAAATAAATAAATAAAT
>JAAGEH010000040.1:29318140-29349316 GCA_011751065.1 Lasiurus cinereus
AATAAATAAATAAATAAATAAATAAATAAATAAATAAATAAATAAATTTGGGGTGACTCTAGATTTTGTGGGTGCACCAGCGGGTCGGTGGTCTCTTCTGGGAACGCACAGCCACGTGACTTTCCATTGCATCTTGTTTCTGTTTGCTGATCACAGCAGGCACACTGTGAGCCTTCAGCTCCTTCTTCTTTAGAAATCTCTCTTCCATTTTCTCATGATAAAAGGAGGCCTTCGATCAGCGCCCAGATTGCATCCGGGATGAACCACAGCACAGGCCCTGGCCAAGCCATGTCCTTAAACAAGCCGTTTCCTGTCCCTGTGTCTCAGCTCCAACAACTGTCTCCTTCACATGTTACCTCCTAACACAATAATACCCTCTTCACAAATCTGCCTCAGACATGCAGCGCCTTCTTCCTCTGCCTCCCACACCCCAACCATTCTAAGCCTCCACTTCTCCCACTTCTGACAAGTGTCTCATCATCGAGGCCACAGTGATCTGCACTTGGCCAGTGTCAGCAGTCACGTGCCTGCTGCACCCTAGTCCAGCTCTGTGCGCCCCAATGTGCTGCAGCCTCTTGGAGCCTCTCTCAGACCCTGTGGGCTGCTGTGCTGTCATCATTGAGCTGACAGTCCTGGAATAAATGTCCACAGGCAGCAGGCAAGCGCAGCCCTTGCAAAGTACACTACCAGAGAACACAGGAGCCTGCCCCATCTGAGCCTTCACAGACCACACTACCACCCTGCAATGTGGCTGATCACAGGAAAACCGTCCTGACCAGACACCAGGTCACAGCGATGTGAGGAAGACGATCGAGTGTTCTAAAAGAAAGTGTGTGCATGCATGCATTTGCATGTGCACTGGTGTGTGCATGCATCATATGTGCATCCATGTGTGCACATGTATACACACATGTGTGTGCAGACCTGCATGCGTTGTTTGTGTGCACGGATATGTGTTTGTATGTGTGTGTTTGCACTCAAACCACACATATTTTCTCTCTTTGGGAGGACTACCATGTGGGGTGTGTAACAGGCATGTTGTATGGTAACAATGACTGTGCTGCCCATGCTGCAGCTCAGGCTCAGTGGCTGGCTCAGCCGCTCACAGGGGCTTTCCCAGAAGCTGGGAGAACTGACAATTGACTCCTGCATGCATGCTGCGCTGCCAGAGCAGAGAGGAGGCGCTCACTCCTTGTGCTGAGTGGTTCTCCCTCGAACTAACTGGAGTGGCAGCTGATGAGATGCCATCAGCCTCACAGCTTAGCTTGTGCCTGCGACTAAAACAACTTCATTTTCTAACAATGTGAACATCCTGATGCTGGGGCTCCCACGTGCGTTTTAGGGCACAGCCTGTTAACGGGAGCACGTATTTATGGCGTTGCACTGGCTCAGGCAATCAGAGCCTGGAAGAAGCTGACTCCCTGAGACCCTCAGGAGGTGCCTACTCAGGCAGAACCCATTTCTGAGTGGAGCAAGTTGGAAGCACATTGCCTCCTCATTGGATGAGCCCTGCTTGGGATTTTTCCCAGAATGGATGATGGCTATTGAGATACACACAGGCGGCGTCCACCTGTCACAGCCATGTGGGGGGGTTTGGTCACAATGGCGTTAACACTGGCTTGTCTGTGCCTGAAGCCATGAGGTGGCTCCCTTCCAAGTGGAAAGATCTTAGTTGTGGCAGGAAAAACCACATGAAAAAATACAACAGACCATGCAATATGGTGGTAAAGACCCATCCATCAGTGCTTCCGGGTTTTCTGGTCCGTTTCATGTGCTCCCGGGTCTGGGCACGTTGTGATGAGGCAGAGGGATATGATTTTCCTTGTTCCTGGAAATACCCCTATGTCCCATGGCCAGACCAGGAATGTGATCGGTGGTGTCAGGATGGACACACTCCTCCTCCCCAACTGCACATCACATGGGCAGTCAGTCACATGTGCAGCTGCACGTCATATGGGCAGTCACGGTCACATGCTCAGGTGCTGGGAAAGGACAGCGGCCCCTTCCTTGTGCAGTCTCTCCCTACCCGCACCCTCCCTGTGCGTCCCAGTATGACTGCCTCTCTGATGGTGCCCTGGGTCCCTCCTCACACTTGCACACTCACCTTGTCTCCAGGGCGTTCTGTCCCAGAGGAGGCCTGGTAATGGGAGGTGACTGTCCTGGTTCCTGCCACTGCAGGTAGCAGGGGGAAGCCAACCAAGTGGCAGTGACTGTCTATTTCCACTCTAATGAGAGGGAGGCGGCTCGCCCAAAGGCTGGCCAGTGCTGGCTGGAGTCATCTCGCAATGGCTGCAGCTTCTATTGTGAGACCCGGGGCAGCTGGGCAGGGGTGCACGGACACCAGGGAATGGGTAAATGCTACAGCAGGGCTTTCAGTGTATGTTTTCCTGGGGACAATGCTCAGTGCTGGATGGAGCTCAGCCGCCTTGTCTGTTCACAGGAGGGCTGGCCTGTCTCGTGTCACCTGAATGCATAGGAAGTCCTGCCTCAGGGACGCCGTGCAGCATTGTAGAGTTGCCGGAGCCCAGCAGCACTCCCAATAACAGCCGGTCACCAGACACCTCAGGGACGGACAGTCCTGGCGAGCAGCCGCGAGGGCACTTGGCCTGCTTTGTTTGCTGTGTGAGTGGAGAGTTCCAGACACCCTCCTAACTCCTACCTCCTCACATTGATTAGTTGGTCTCAGTGTCATAGTTTTTTTCTCTAAAACCCTGGACTTTATTAATACAGCTATTATGATCTGTTCTGAGTTCTTAAGCATTTTTGTTTGAAGGGACTTCCTCAGATTTGAAATCAAAACAGCCTTCTTCAGTGTCTGTGAACCAAATGCATTTGCAAGTGGGTTGTTTTTACTTGGAATTCTGGTATTTTGTGGAAAAGAGAAAGCAACAGGGAGAGAACAGATGTAGAGTTAGCATGTTTCTCACTCTGTGGATTTCATTAGCTCTTGGACACCCTCCGGGTAGAGTTCTGACAGGTGTTTGGTAAATGATGCCTTTCGGTCCGTCTGGGTGGAAATTCATTTTGGTTCAACGTGACAGCAGCACCAGTGCTACTCCCAATGGCCAGCCAGGGGAGCAGGGCGTTTGTAGGGGCGTGGGCAGGGGAGTTAGAGCTCTGTCTTCCTATCACTCCTCCTGCTGTTCTGTCCCCATGTTTCCCACTTGGAGACACTAATGGCTGCAATAGCCCTCTGAGCAGCCAGTTCTCCAGCAAATAGCCGCCTTTCCCCGGTTCTGTTCAGTGCGTATCAACAAACATGACACAGTCTAATGTTCTCTATGCTGGGAGCTGCCTCAGCCAGAGAACCCAACATTGAGGCAAGCACAGAAGGGACATCCAAACACACGCATGCACACATGCACACACACAGGCACATACACACACACAAGCAAATGCACGCACACACATGCACACATGCACACACATACACACAGATATGCACACACACACCAATCTAAAACCGTTCAGAACAGACACACATTATTCTTTTGCTATCAACCAAGTTCTCATGGAGATGGGAGAACACAGAGCCCTCCTGGGTGAGAAGGTGAGAGGGGAGCAGGCAACGCTGGCCGTGCAGAGAGAACATTTATGGAGCGCTACTGTTGTTGCTTTCCTGAGGGCTGTATGCATGGAAACGCACTTCACCCTTGCAGCAGTCGTGTTAGCAGTTGTACTGTCACTGCCTGTCACCTGGTATGCTATGTGAGGCGAAGTGGTCAGACATTTGCCATGAGGAAGTGGTGAAGACAGTAAGAGATCCACAAGAGACTATCTTTATCTCCCAGGAGTACAGATGCAGGCTGTGACCAAGTGCAAGTCCTATGCTTTGCTATTCCAGTGACATAAAGGAAGAACCACAGGGTGCACCCATGCATCCCGTACCCCGAGGCGCAGAGCCATGAATGAAGGCCCTGTGAGAGGGACAGAAAGGGAGGCGCCTCCCCTGGGGTCGCACAGTGCCTGCTGGTGCTGGTGCCCTGGCTGTGCCCATGCAGAAGGGATGGCCTAAGAGGTGCAGGGAGTGTGGCATCTGAAATGCCAGGCATCCTGTGGTCAAGACCTTCAATCCACTTATGTCATCATACTCTCATTGCTCCCCAACGACCCTCTGCATCCCAGACGAGTGGGAGCGGCCATTGTCTGCCTGGGTCTGGGTCTTCGCAGAAGACGCTGGTGAGAGGCCTGCAGCTGCCTCAGGTACTGTTCCTCCAAGCTGGGCCTGAGACCCTCTCCCTCTCCTGGTGTACTGTGTTCCTCCCCAAGCCTCCCTGCCTCGGGTTTCCTTGCACCTTCTGTCTTGCACTCATTAGTTTGCTTCCTGCTTTATAAAAAAAAAAATAGAAGCAGACAGAGGGGACTTCCACAAACTCTCAGCACCATGTCACTTGCCCACTTGCATCATTCAGAGCACAGCCCCCCTCCACCCCTGCACGGGCTGCCTCCCACAGCCCCAACTCTGCTCTCATATTTCCTGTCCCTGCTTATCTCCTTCCTGAGGGAAAAGCTCCTCGCAAGGGTGGACTGTTTCTGTTTTTTCTCAATTGACTTTCCTAGCCTCTGTTTAGGCTATTTGCTCGGCAGCTCTTAGACCTTTTCCTGGCAAGAGTAGCAACGACCACACCGGCCAGCCTCTTCTCTGATGGGCTGAGAGCCTGTGTCTCCTCACTTGGAAACACAGAGTTCTAGCACCTCTGGAAAGAGTCGAACCGAGCCCGCTCAGCTCCCTGCATAGTGTCAGCACCTCCTCATGGCATTCCACTTTCCAAGGTCACACCAAAACCTTGGCACTGCTCCTGACTTCTCTCATCTCTGACAGTTGACAGCCAGCCCCCCAGACCCGATGCTGCTGCTCCTAGGAATATTCCGGGATCCCACGCCACCACGGCACTCATGCCCAGGCCTGAGGCTATCCTCAGCACATAAACAGAAGAGATGCTGTTAGAACAAGGGTCCCATTGTGTCAATTTCTGCTCAAGAATTTTTAGTGACTTTTCATCTCCCTCAGTGTAGAAGCTAACACTTTTTAAATGTGTGGTTTTTTAAAAAATTTGATTTCAGAGAGAGAAAGGGAGGGAGAGATAGAAACATCAATGATGAGAGAGAAACATAGATTGGCCACCTCCTGCATGCCCCTAACTGGTATTGGGCCTGAAACCCAGGCATGTGCCCTGATAGGAAATCAAACTACAATCTCCTAGCTCAAGGGTCAGTGCTCAGCACCTAAGTCATGCCAGGCGGTGGAAGCTTACATTCTCATGCATTCCATGCTCTCACCCTGGGCTCCCATTAGGTGGCCCAGCATTTCAGCATCCTCAGCTCTTTAGCTCTCCTTCTCTCCATGAGTCCTTCCTTCTCTTCCTAAATTTTCTGCTCCTCATCCACGCAGCCCGCTTTTAGTACACAATTTCTCCTTGGCAGGCATCCCACCTGGCGTGCTCAATATTTCAATTATTTACCTGGTCTTGTCTTTCTCCCTGACTAGAATATAATCCTCATGAGGTTTTTTTTACCACTTGCTGTTTTATTTTATTTTATTTTTTATTAATGTGTTACATGTGTACATATCTTCCCATTGCCCCTTCCAAACCTCTCTCATGCATGCCCTAACTTCCCAGTGTCTTGTGTCCATTGGTTATGCTTATCTGGATGCATACAAGTCCTTCAGTTGATCTCTTATCTACCCCACCTCTCCCTAACCTTCCCGCTATAATTTGACCGTCTGTTTGATGCTTTACTGCCTCTGTATCTATCTTTTTGTTCATCAGTTTATAATGTTCTTTATTATCTATAAATGAGTGAGATCATGTGGTGTTTTTCTTTTATTGACTGGCTTATTTCATTTAGCATAATGCTCTCCAGTTCCATCCAGGTTGCTGCAAATGGTAAGAATTCCTTTTTTATTTTATGGCACCATAGTATTCCATTGTGTAGATGTACCATAGTTTTCTGATCCAGTTATCTACTGATGGGCACCTAGACTGTTTCCAAATGTTAGCTATTGTAAATTGTGCTGCCATGAACATAGGGGTGCATAAATCATTTCTGATTGGTGTTTCTAGTTTCTTAGGATATATTCCTAAAAGTGGGACTACTGGGTCAAATGGGAGTTCCATTTTGTTTGTTGAGGAAACTACATTCTGTTCTCCACAGTGGCTGCACCAGTCTGCATTCCCACCAGCAGTGCACAAGGGTTCCTTTTTCTACACATCCTCGCCAACACTTGCCGTTTGTTGATTTGTTGATGGTTGCCATTCTGACAGGTGTGAGATGGTATCACATTGTCATTTTGATTTGCATCTCTTGGATAATTAGTGACTTTGAAAATGTTTTCATGTGTCTCTTGGCCTTCGTTCTGACTTCTTTCAAAAGGATTCTATTTAGGTCCATTGCCCCCCTTTTTTTATTGAATCATTCATCTTCCTTTTATTAAATTGTACAAATTGTCTGTACATGTTGCAGATTAAACTTTTATCCGTGATAACATTTGCAAATATGTTCTCCCATACAGTGGGCTTTCTTGTTGTTTTGTTGATGTTTTCTTTTGATGTGATAAAGCTTTTTATTTATTTTTATTTATTTTTAATTTTTTATTAATGTATTACATGTATACATATCTTCCCATTGCATCCCCCCATTCCTATGCATACCCTAAACCCCCAGTGTCTTGTGTCCATTGGTTATGCTTATATGGATGCATACAAGTCCTTCGGTTGATCTCTTATCTACCCCACCTCTCCCTAACCTTCCCACTATAATTTGACAATCTGTTTGATGCTTTACTGCCTCTGTATCTATCTTTTTGTTCAGCAGTTTATAATGTTCTTTATTATCCATAAATGAGTGAGATCATGTGGTGTTTTTCTTTCATTGACTGGCTTATTTCACTTAGCATAATGCTCTCCAGTTTTATCCAGGTTGCTGCAAATGGTAAGAATTCCTTCTTTTTTATGGCAGCATAGTAATCCATCGTGTAGATGTACCATACTTTTCTGATCTACTCATTTGCTGATGGGCACCTAGGCTGTTTCCAAATTGTAGCTATTGTAAATTGTGCTGCTATGAACATAGGGGTGCATAAATCCTTTCTGATTGTATTTCTAGTTTCTTAGGATATATTCCTAATAGTGGGATTACTGGGTCAAATGGGAGTTCCATTTTTAGTTTTTTGAGGAAACTCCATACTGTTCTCCACAGTGGCTGTACCAGTCTGCATTCCCACCAGCAGTGCAGGAGGGTGCCTTTTTCTCCCCATCCTCACCAAAATTTGTTGATTTGTTGGTGATTGCCGTTCTGACAGGTGTGAGATGGTATCGAAGTTGTCGTTTTGATTTGCATCTCTTGGATAATTAGTGACTTTGAGCATGTTTTCACGTGTCTCTTTCATTCTTTCTATCTTATTTCAAAAAGATTCTATTTAGGTCTCTTGTCCATTTTTTTATTGGATCATTTATCTTTCTTTTATTAAGTTGTATACATTGGCTGTAGCAATTTGATGACTGCTTCGATATCTTCCTTAGTTATTGGTCTATTGAGATGTTTAGATTCTTCCTGATTGAGTTTTGGAAGGTTATATTTTTCTAGGAGATTAAACCTTAGTTATTGGCCTATTGAGATGTTTAGATTCTTCCTGATTGAGTTTTGGAAGGTTATATTTTTCTAGGAATATGTCCATTTGGAGATTAAACCTTTATCAGTGATAACATGTGCAAATATGATCTCCCATACACTGGGCTTTCTTGTTGTTTTGTTGATGGTTTCTTTTACTGTGCAAAAGCTTTTTATTTTGATGTATTCTCATTTTTTAATTTTCTTTTTAACTTGCATTGCCAGAGGAACAGTATCAGTGAAGAAGTTTCTTTGGCATATGTCTGAGATTTTGCTGCCTGTGGATTCCTCTAGTATATTTATGGTTTCCCGTCTAATGTTTAAGTCCTGTATCCATTTTGAGTTCATTTTTGTGTATGGTCTAAGTTGGTGGCCTAGTTTCATTTTTTTGCATGTATCTGTCCAATTTTCCCAACACCATTTATTGAAGAGACTGCTTGGTTCCATTGTATGTTCATGCCTCCTTTGTCAAATATTAATTGAGCATAGTGGTTTGGGTGGATATCTGGATTCTCTATTCTATTTTATTTGTCTATATGTCTGTTCTTGTGCCAGTACCAGGCTGTTTTGAGAACAGTGGTTTTGTAATACAGCTTGAAATCTGGTTTTGAGATCTCACTTACTTTATTCTTCTTTCTCAGGATCATTGTGGCTGTCTTTTTTTGTTCCAGATGTATCTTTGGAAAGTTCTTTCAAGATCTATGAAATATGCCATTGGTATTTTAATGGGGAAGGCATTGAATCTTACATTGCTTTGGGTAGTATAGACATTTCAATGATGTTGATTCTCCTATTCCATGAGCAGTGTATGCTCTTCCATGTTTACATCTTCCTCTATCTTTTTTAGTGTCCTATAGTTTTCCATGTATATGTCTTTTACCTCCTTAGTTAAGTTTATTTTTAGGTTTGTTAATTTTTTTGGTGCAATAGTGTAGGGGATTGATTTTTTTTTTTAGTCTCTCTTTCTCTAAGTACACTATTAGTGTATAGAAATGCCATAGATTTCTTGGTGTTAATTTTGTATCCTACTACATTGCTGAATTCATTTATTAAGTCTATTAGTATTAGTATGTTGATGGAGTCTTTTATGTTTTTTATATACAATATTATGTGATCTGCAAATAAGGACAGCTTTACTTCTTCTTTTCCAATTTGGATGCCTTTTATTTCTTCTTCTTGTCTAATTTCAATGGCTAATACTTCCAGGACTATGTCAAACAGGAGTGGTGTGAGTGGGCATCCCTGTCTTATTCTTGTTCTTAGGAGAAATGGTTTTAGTTTTTGCCCATTGAATATGATGTTAGATGTGGGTTTTTCATATATAGCTATTACCATCTTGTTGAGAATTTTTATCAAGAAAGCGTGTTGGATTTGTCAAATGCTTTTTCTGCATCAATTGATCTGACTATGTGATTTTAATCTCTCAATTTGTTTATGTGATATATCATGTTTATTGATTTGCAGATATTGTACCATCCTTGTATTGATAAGGATCAGAGTGGAGATTAATCCTTGTATTCCTGGGATAAATCCTATTTGGTCATGGTGTATGATCTTTCTGATGTACTGCCAAATCTAATTTGCTAGAATTTTGTTGAGGATTTTGGCATCTATGTTCATGAGAAATATTGGCCTATAATTCTCTTTTATTGTGTTGTCTTTATCTGGTTTTGGTATTAGGGTGATACTGGCTTCATAGAAGGAGCTTGGAAGTGTTCGTTCTTCTTGAATTTTTTGGAATAGTCTGAGGACCATAGGTTATAATTCGTCTTTGAATGTTTGGTAAAACTCCCCTGTGAAGCCATCTGGCCCTGGGCTTTTGTTTGCTGTAAGCTTTTTGATGACTGCTTCAATTTCTTCCTTAGTTATTGACCTATTGAGATGTTTAGATTCTTCCTCATTGAGTTTTGGAAGGTTATATTTTTCTAGGAATATGTCCATTTTTTCCAGATTGTCCAGTTTGTTGGAATAGAGTTTTTCAGAGTATTTTTTTAAAACAATCCTTTGTATTTTGGCGGGGTCTGTTGTTATTTCTCCTCTTTCATTTCTGATTTTGTTTATTTGGATCCTCTCTCTTTGCTTCTTGGTGAACCTGACTAGAGGTTCATCAATCTGGTTTATCCTTTCAAAGAACCAGCTTTTGGTTTTGTTGATCTTTTGTTGTATTGTTTCTTTAGTCTCTATGTCATTAATCTCCACTCTGATCCTTATCATTTTCTTCCTTCTGCTTACTCTGGGCTTTTCTTGTTGCTCTCTTTATAACTCTTTGAGTTGTAGGGTTAGGCAATTTATTACCATTGTTTCTTGTTTTTTGCAGTAGGCTTGTAGAGCTATGAACTTCCCTCTCAAGACTGTTTTCACTGTGTCCCATAGATTTTGAATTATGTTTTCATTGTCATTTGTTACCATGATATTTTTTATTTCTTCCTTGATCTCTCTGGTGACCCAGTCATTGTTTAATAGCATGCTGTAAAGTCTCCATGTGTTTGATTTCTTTGGATTGTTTTTATTGTAGTTAATTTCTAGTTGTATGCCATTGTGATCTGAAAAGATGCTTGATAAGATTTCTATTTTCTTGAATTTGAAGAGACTTTGCCTATGACTCAACATATGGTCTATATTTGAAAATGACCCATGTGGACTTGAGAAGAGGCTTTGGCATGAAATGTTCTGAAGATGTCCATTAATTCCATCTGGTCTAGTAAGTCATTTAGGATTGATGTTTCTTTGCTGATTTTTCTTTTTTTTTTTAGAGGATTTGTCCAATGGTGATAATGGGGTATTAAAGTCTCCTACTGTGATTGTATTGCTGTCAATTTCTCTCTTGATATCCTCCAGGAGTGTTTTTTTTAAAGTATTTGGGTGCTCCTGTATTGGGTGCATATATGTTTACCAGGGTTATTTCTTCTTGTTGGATTGCTCCCTTTAGTACTAGAAGTGGCCTTCTTTATCTCTTGTTATGTCCTTCAATTTGAGATCTCATATGTCAGATATAAGTATTGCTACCCCAGTTTTTTTATTTCCATTTGCTTGTTTTTCATCCCTTCACCTCAAGCCTGTGTGCATCTTTTTTTCTGAGGTGGGTTTCTTGTAGACAGCAGATATATGGGTCATTTTTCTTATCCAATCCATTACCCTATGTTTTTTTATTTTAGCATTTAATTCATTTACATTTAAAGTTATTATTGATAGGTACTTGTTTGTCACCATTTTTATTCTTTACCCTTGTGTTTCTTCTTCGCTTCTTATTTCTTTTCCTTTCTTTTCTTTCTTGTTTATTTTACAGTAGACCCTTTAGCATTTCTTGCATTGCTGGTTTGATGGTAATGAATTCCTTTAATCCTTTTTTGTCTGTGAAGTTCTTGATTCCACCTTCAATTTTGATTGATAGCCTTGCTGGGTACAGTATTCTTGGATTCAAAGCTTTTCTTTGCATAACTTTGTATATCTCATTCCATTCCCTTCTGGCCTGATGAGTTTCTGTTGAGAAATCAGTTGCTAGTCTGATGGGCCGTTACTTTGTAGGTAACTTTCTTTCTCTCTCTGGCCACTTTTAAGATTATTACTTTGTCGTTGATGTTTGCCAATTTAATTATAATATGCCCTGACATCAGTCTTTTGCGGTTCATTTTGCTTGGGACCATGGACCTTCTTGGATTTGTGTGGGTTTTTTCTTTCCTATATTAGAGAAGTTTTTTGTCATTATTTCTTCAAACAGATTTTCTATTCCTTGCTCAGTTTCCTCTCCTTCTGGAACCCCAATTATGCAGATGTTGTTTTGTTTCATGTTATCCCAAAGTTTCCTTAGGCTCTCATCCTGCTTTTTAATTTTTTTTTCTAAAAGCTGCTGTATTTGTGTATTTTTTCCTACCCTGTCTTCTAGTTCACTAATGTGGTCCTCTCCTTCTTCTAGTCTACTTTTGATGCTTTCTATTGAATTCTTTACAATAGTGATGTCATTTTTCATTTCTTCTAGGTTCTTACTCATATTGTCGAATTTGTCTTCCATTCTTTTTAGCCACCTTATAACCATTTCTCTGAATTCTTTCTCTGGCAGGTTGCCTGCCTCCATTTTATTTACTTCGTTTTCTGGTGATGCCTAATTTTCTTTCATATGTGGGCTGTTTCTTTGTCTCCCCATGGTCTCTCTTCTCTGGATGTCTGGTTATGTAGTTCTCTCTCTCTTGCATTGATTTAAAGACACAACCTGGTATAATGAACAAAGTACCGAACAGAAATATATTCAAGATATTAATAGCCACAAATAAAGGAGACTACCAGAGAGAGACAAATTAGGGGATAGGAGAGAAAGAAGAAGAAAAAAATAGAAAGAAAAGAAAGGAGTGCCAAAATGCAATTGGGAGAAAGGAGAAAAAAAGAAAAAAAGAAAAAAAGTAAGAGAGAAAAGAAAGAGAAGTGGAACTAATTATATATGTGGGGAGAAAACTGCAATAGAACAGCCACTAATCCCAACAAATGCCAGCAACAAGTACCTGGACATTAATTCAAACTACAAACAACAACTAATATTGAAGGAGGTAAAGGAAAATGGAAGTAAAAAAACAAAACAAAATCAAAACAAATAAAAAACAAAATAAGAAGAATAAGCAAAATAATCTCACAATAAAAAGTATAAAAAGTCAATATAATCAACATTCAAGCAAACAACAACAAAGAGAGAAAAACAATTTTTTGGATAGTGAAGACAGAAAAGAGAGAGGTGTGTAAGGACTTGGAGCAGGGGATTAGAAATTACATATATAAGTCAGGTGAAATTTTAACAGAGGGTAAAAAGAAAGAATAGGGAAAATCTAAAGTAGGAAAACGGTAAGAGAAACAGGGCAACAAAAGGGGAAAAGTTAGGAAGAGAGTGAAGGCATAAAGGTTGAGTTGAGATAGAATTAAATGATGCTAAAGAAAAGATGAAAATAGAATGTAGAACTCTAATCCCAAAGTAAAATAAAGAGAAAATAAAATGATACTTTTTTTTTCAAAAAGGTAAAATTGTAGTTGTAATAATACTGATTGAAAATAAAAATGTAATAATTAAAAAGGTAAAAACAAGTGAGGAAAAAAGAAAAAATTAGTTTCTTAAAAAATGAAAAAATTAATAATAAATAAAAAATTAAAAAAATAGAATGTGCAGTAGTGAAGGTTGTTCACTTTCTCTATTTTTCTATTTGGCACGCCTGTTTCCTAGTCAGGGTAGTATTGCAGTTCCCTGCTTTCCACTGGTGCTCAGTGTTGTAAGCCAGTCCTGGTTTTTAAGCAGGGAGTGTGTCTTAATCTCTTTATTCTTTTATTTGTGATTACATAAGAGTCAATTTGTGAGTCAGCACCTGGGTGGCAGTGTTTCTGGATTGACCCCTGAGACTATAGCCTGTGCTTAGATCCTGCTTTCCCTGTGGCACTCAATGTCGGTTTGTGGGAGTGGGCTGCCCCAGAGCTGGTTCTCCAATGGTCACTCCCCACTCTGATCCCCAGGTTCCAGAAAAACAACTTTCTTCTGAAGTCTCCCAGGGTGTCAGAAGCAAGGATCAGCAATGCAAGAGGAAAGAGCGCAAGTCTGTGCAGTCTCCCTTCCCCGCTCTTGTCCAAGCAGCCGGCACACTTTAATAACTCCCAGGCTATCCTTCTGCATCAGATAAAAATGGATTGCTTTCTAGAGATCCCCTCTGTTAGCAGCTCTGAGGACCGCCTTCCACATTCACAGTTCAGGCCAGGCCCAACAGCCACAGATTTCTCTAGATGCAGATTTCTCCCCAGTGCTCCACGCTCTCACAGTGAGTACATTTCTCTGTCCAGTGGGACCAGTGACCTCACCTTATCCCAGGAGAAATCTGACCTTTTTATGTATAGTGTAAAGCTTCTCTGAATCCTAGTGTCTGTGCCAATTGGGGACCAGTGTTCTAGGGCTTGCAGCAGTTTGGTAGGTGCCACAGATGTAGATTTTCAGGTTTCAGATAACATCCACTTTCTCCTTCAAGATGGTGCGGTCCCGGCATCTGAGCTAGTGGCTCCAGGAGAAAAACCCAGCAGCAGTGCAGGCTGCCCAGTCAGGGGAACCTCTTCCAGCAGTCCCCCACCTTCTCCTGGAGTATAGCTGTCCCTTAACTCACCAACAAACACTCCCAGTGCAACCCTCAGCTGTTCTCTGTCTGCTTAGGGACAAGGCTCGGGATACGTGTGTCTATTCTGCTGCCATTTTTCCCCCCCACTTGGTGTTTTTATTCATGTCTAGGTGATTCCCAGAACCTAGAGCAGCAGCATCTAGTAGTTCTTGGCACAAAACATGTGATCTCCCATCATGTGTTGAATGAATGAAAATAACGCAAAGCTCTCCATGGCCACTTGAGGCACAGATGGCCTTACTCGCAATTGGAGTAATGAATAAATGGCACAAAATAAATGTCATTGAGAAAATTACACAAATCAAAAACAAAGGGAGAGTTACAGAATGAAGTCAAGACACAGCAACTCCTTATGTTATGCCTCAACAAGACGTTGCTTCTCAGCCTGAAGGTCACATTCCCAGAAGTACCTTCTTCCAGCCATGCTTTGGGGGCCTGAACCCTCCTTCCTGGAGCCCAGCCTGCAGCTGCGCAAGGCGGACACCCAGGGCATTGACCTGTGCGCAGTCATTATGTTCCAGCCAAAGCCACACGTGGGGCTCAGCAGGCCTGAGTCTAAGGTTTAGCTGTCCTGCTGACCTTCCACTTGGGAAGCCATTTAACTACAGCGAGCTTCAGTTTACACACACACACACACACACACACACACACACACACGTGTTACATAGATGCATGTACTGATTTGGGGAGAGTTAAAGGAGGTACTGCTATTTAAAGCACTTAGCAAGAGCATGGAGATTTGTGAGGGATCAGGCAGTTTTAATTAATATGGTCAGCTGAGCTGTGAACTGGAAAAGCTTACAAAGGGCTTTAGTGGAAGGCCTTCGAAATGGATGATAATGCCTGGTGGGTGTGGGCACAGGCGCCGTGATATGAGAAGTCAGTGAGGAACGGCCCCTTGACTTACAGATAGAGCTTGGGTTCAGCTTTGAGGGGAACTAAGATGTATGTTAAGTCTGCAAATGTTGTGGTCGGACTTATGTGTCCTGTTTACTGCCCTATTAGCAGGTGAGATGAACCAGAAGTTTGAACATGTGAGAAGATGAGAGCAGGGATAATTCTATATAATAAAGAGGTAATGGGCAAGTTAACCTCCCCCCCTACACACAAGATGGCTGCCTATGACCAGGCTGGCAGGGGGGTTAGTGAGGAACGACCACACAACTGAACAAGCAGACTGCATGGGGCAACCAAGTCGGCTGTGGGGCCAAGAGGGGCAACAAGACTGGCAGGGAGCAAGTGGGGGGCAACCAGGCCAGCGGGGGGCAATTAGGGGCAATGAGGCCAGAGGGAGGCAGTTGGGGGCGATTCCCGGGATCAGGCTCATACCAGCAGTCACATATCCCCCGAGGGTTCCTGGATTGGAGAGGCTGGGCTGAAGGGACCCCTCCCCAGAGCACAAGTTTTGTGCACTGGGCCTATAGTTAACAATAAAGATGGTAAGCCCTCGGCCAGGCTGTGGGCCTGGGGAGGAAAGGCAGAGAGAAGAAGCCTGACCTTTGAGAGGCTGCCTCGGGGCCTGCCAGCTTCTCTGCTGCTGCCAGCGGACCTGCATTTCTTCTGCTTTGGTGTTCATCTGTGAAATTCAGGGTCCCCAAGGCCTCCATCCAGGGCTCGATTGGCAAGGTGTTCCAAGCAGCGGCCCAGGGACCCTGGGCTGTCGTCTTGGATGGAGCCATACTCAGGTGCAGCCAGACAGCTCTGTTCATGACCACAGAGACTTGATCGTCTGTGTCGTCAGAATAGAAAGCTCTTCAGGAAAACACTGCCAGGTTACGCAGAGATGCCCCCTGTCTTAGCCTGGCTCCTTCGCATATTTCCTCCAGAGTATATCAAATCCATGTTGGAAGCTTTAAAAAAAAATCTTGTTTACAAAACAATGCTGGGGTTTAACCAAAGGCACAGCCTACCAGTTCATGACAAAGATGAGGTCTCCCAGCCTTTGCCGTCACTGGACCCCTGGCATGACAGATGAGGGGGGAGCGAGGTGGTCAGGTGTGGGAAGGAGGGAGCCACCTCCTGCCGTTCTGAACCGAGGTCTGGAGCGAGAGATGCGGTGGAGTGTGGAGGAGCCTGTGTGGTGTTCGGGTGCAGATCCCTCACCTCCAGTTTCCTGAAACGTAAACCTCGTTCACATCCACCCACAGGATGTCCCAGAGCGGCCACTCAGGAGGCGACAGACCAGCACCCAGGAGGGTAACTCCAATGGGATGGGCAAGTGTACAGCAATGAGATGCGCCTGAGGGGCTGTTTGCCATGCGCTGCACTCCCTGTCTCATGCATGGCCCACATTGTTGGTAAGTTACATGGCATACGGAGCTGTTCTCTCACAAGTGGCACATTGCAGATAATATTCAATGAAACTAGAATAAACATGTCTTCTAAACATCACAAATGGCATAAGCATCAAAATGTCTAAAGCCTTTTGACAAATACCACGTTTCTCTGTAAAGCAAACCACCTGACAGGTCACAGGGCAGGTGGGCTAATGTCCGGCTCCCTGAGTCAGCGCCTCAGGCCCTGGCTGTGGAGTGGCCCAACTTCTTAGACCCATACCCTTCGAGGACCTGGAAATCTCACCGGCAGAGTCTAGATACAGGGGGTGCCTGGCGGGGTTCTTTCTGCTGGCACTGGTGCTGTGGGGCCGGTTTGGTGGCTGGAGTGCCTCCTGGTCTCAGCAGAGTGTCCGCAGGCAGTGGGGTGGTTCCAGTGACTCCATTCCAGGAGGTGCTCTGTCCCCAGAGGCTGTAGGGTTAGTGGGTTCCTGAGGTCCCTCCTGCCCTCACAGTATCTCCCTCTTTGTGTGTGCAGTCTCTGTTGAAACAACGATTGACGACTCCTGGGGGACGAGTCTGTGCCCAAGCCCCAGCTCCCTGTAGTCTTCAGGGCAGCCTCTTTCTTCTCCAAGTAAATGGAAGCAGGAAACAGCTGGGATGTTACCCGCCAGCCAGCTCCTTTGCTCATCCTGGAGAACATCTGTGTGTAAAAAGGGTTATTTCTGTTTCTCTTTTGCATGAGAGTGGAGTTAATGATGCTCTATTTATTCCACATCAGTTTGAAAAACTGTTTCCGTTCTTCCTGGTGCTGGGCCACGTCTTACATTTTAGAACAGGAGCATCTGGAGGGAGCACGAGGGCCATGTCACCAAAAGGAAAATGGTCGGAATTCAGACTGTCCATACCAAGCCTCTCTCCTCAGTTCCACTATATCCTCTCCTTCCATGGTGTCTGTGTTTCCAGGTGAAGCGCTTCTGCATGAAGCAGGAGCTGGGAATCTGCCCCAGGGAGGTGTGCGTGCATGGCCTAAGGGATGGTCACTGTGAGTCAGCCAGACTTAGGCTCCTGTTGCTTCTGGGATTCTCTGAAAGCCCATGCGTGCGCTAACCGCATACCGAATGCCTGTCCCCCAGGAGGGTGACTGAGCGGAAGGGGCTCCCTCCTTTTTCCTGTGAGCATCTCACCCACCCTCTGCCCCCACAGGCATCTGAAGAACCACAAAGAGAGAGAATCTGAACTTAATGGTGATGCTGACTTTTCCCAAAGATGTTTCAGGAAATAACCTGGTGGAGAAGAGAACAAAAAAATTCCAAGCATTTGCACAAAAAGAGCTCACATGGAATGTGGCCTAGTTTCCCAGTGAGTGGAGACATGGGCCAGTGGAATCTCAGGAAGTGGGTGTTGCTGGAATTCGTGTGTTTTGGTTCAGCTGGCTTTCTTTAACTTTGGGGCAGCCCAGACTGGATAAAGATGGCCACTGAGTTCACACCGTTTATAGTGGAGGAAGGCAGCAGGGAACAGGCAGGAAAGGACCAGAGATGGAGGCCAGTATGTTGATGCCCAAACCAGGGTGGCAAAGAGGGTGGACTGAGGAGTGGGCATCAAATTGGGGACCCACAGTTGCCCTACTCCCAGAGAACACAAGCAGAAAGCAGCTTTGAAGTTTGTAGGAATCAGGAGAGAGTGATTTTCTTGGAAAAGAACAGGGAATCCTGAAGTTGGGGCCGGGTGCACTTTACACTGTTCTAAGCCCCAATGTCATAGGCCTGAGTCGGGGATTCAGATGTGCATTTGGGGCAGGAGAGAGGAATGCACAGCTTTTCCAACATCCAAGAAGGGTTTGTGCCCCCAGGTGCAAGGGGAGCCCTAGCCCGGCGGCCGTGCTCATCCCTATGTACGTGTCTAATGCGCGTGACCCACTCTGCCCAAGGCCCAGCGATGCCGTCAGGATGGTGATGCCTGGGCTGCAGTGGCCCTCACCAAGCCGGCAGGGGTCCCACCTACTCTCTGCAGGAGCTCGGATGCAGGGCCTGGGACCCGTTGCCTGTGAGGAGGCTGCGGTGCAGCCCAGCGCTGGGCCCACACCACAGATGGGGAGTGGTTGGCTGGCACAGGCCTCAAGGCAGCTCAGTGCTGCCTTAAGGCTGTGCCCATCAGCATGGAGCCCACAAGCGGAAGGAGCCACGCCAACCCTGGGGCGGCTCCAACTCCTGCCATTCTTGAAGGGGGTGATTGCAGGGGGTGTTGGGAGCACAGGGCAGTCACAGAACTTAGGCAGAAGGTCTGCTGGTGGCACCTGTCCTCAGCCCGGCATCCCGGGGCCACCAGCTGCACCGCCATGGAGACACCCCTGCAGGGCCAGCCTTGCTTGTGCGGCCAGTTGGGCTCGGGAGGGCTGGCCTTAGCTTGTCACTATCGTGCGAGTGGCCCCTGTGCCGGTGGACTGCCTCTGAGCCGGCAGGTGGGGGGGGTGTGGCCTCTGCAGCTGGGAACCAGAGGATGTGTTTGCTTCAGGAAAGCTGTTTGTGCCTGGGCAGCTGTGGGTCTCAGCTGGTACATCAGAGAGGGTGAGGCGGGAGCAGGACAGTGATGCTTAGGGTCCCTCGGACTTAGGAGTCAGAGGAAACAGGTGAGGGTGAGGGTATTCCTCTCAGTCTCAGGCTAGAATGTCCCAGTGTCCCCACACACCCTACCCCCCCACTCCCCACAGGCCTGCCAGTTCCATCCCAAACCCAGCTTAGGGAGATTCTAAACTGATACCATCCATCGGGGATCAGATGGCTGCTTTGCGAAGCTCTTCATAGGAAAGGAGCGCCCGGGGACAACTGGGGCTGCACCCGCGCTCCTGGCAAAGGGCCTGCGAACTCTAGGCATTGCCCACAGGCACCTCAGCCACCCTGGTGGGTGACAGGAGCATTATTAAAAGAGATTGAAAAAGACACAGCAAAATGGAAAACTATTCATTTTCCTGCTGGCAACTATTCATTGTCAGCTGGTTGGGGGGCGGGTGGGGGGCGCGGCCTGGAAAACAGGGAGCTTCCCAGTCTGCGTTCTCACTTCGGCCCCCTGATCTTGACCCTTTCATTACGGTGGCTCTTCTCTGGCTCTGTCCAACAATGCAGGACCACCCCCACTGTGAGACGGACCATGATCCCAGTGACAGACTGCGGCCGCAGGTGCCAGGAGCCCGCAGCCCTAAGGGACTCCAACCTGTTAGCGTTGCCATGGTTCTGTGTATCTGTCTCTGCCAGTCCCACCTTTTCTGGTTGTCATGACTCTAGTGTAATTGGCAGTCAGATAGCTGATGCCTCCAGCTTTGTTCTTTTTTCTCAGGATTGTTTTGGTTATTTGGGGTCTTTTGGGGTTTCATACAAACCTGATGATTTCTCGTTCTATTTATTTTAAAAAATGACATTGGAATTTTGATAGAGATTATTAAATCTGTACATTACTTTGGGTAATACGGCAATTTTAACAATGTTGATTTTTTCAATCCATGAACATGGAATAGTTTTCCATTTTGCTGTGTCTTTTTCAATCTCTTTTAATAATGCTCTGTAATTTTCAGTATATCAGCCTGTCACGTTCTTTGTTAAGTTTATTAATAGTATTATTCTTTTGGTAGCTATTGCAAAAAGAATAGTTGTGTTTTCACTTTTCTTTCTGAAGTTTTGTTGTTAGTATACAGGAAGGCAATGGATTTTTGCACATTGATTTTGTATCCCGCACTTGATTGTATTTGTTTATTGTTTCTAATAGTTTTTTTTTTTTATGGAGTCTTAGGGTTTTCTATATGCAGAATCATGTCATCTACAAAAAGTGACAGTTTGACTTCTTCCTTTCATATTTGGATCCTTTTATTTAGATCTCTTGCCTTATTGCTCTGAATAGGCCTTCCAGCACTATCCTGACTAAGAGTGGTGAGAGTGGACATCCTTGTCTTGTTCCTAATATCAGAGGAAAAGCTTTCAGTTTTTCACTGTTGAATATCATATTAGCTGAAGGTTTACCATATATGGTCTTTATTATGTTGAGGTACTTTCATTTTAGCCCTAGTTTATTGGGTGTTTAAATCATAAATGGATACTGTATCTTATCAAATGCTTTTTCTGCATCTATTGATACATTCAGACAATTTTATCCTTTGTTTTGCTAATGTGGTGTATTATGTTGATTTATTTGCATATGTGGAGCCATCCTTTTGCCCCTGGAATAAACACTACTTGATGCCGAGGTATTATTTTTTGGATGTACTTGCTGTATTCGATTTGCTAGGATTTTTGCATCTGTATTCATCAGGGATATTGGTCTGTAGTTTTTTTTACTTGTCTTATCTTTCTGGGTTTGGTATCAGGATTATATTGGCCACGTAGAATGTGTTAGAAAGTGTTACCTCTTCTTCAATTTTCTGGAAGAGTTGAGGAGGATGAGCTTTAAATCTTTTTTGAACATTTGAGGGAATTCACTGGTGAAGCCATCTGGTCCTGGACTTTTATTTTTTGGGGGAGGTTTTTGATGGTTGTTTCAATTTCCTCACTGCTGATTAGTCTATTTAGTCTAGGAAGGTTATATATTTCTAGGAACTTATCCATTTCTTCTTGGTTATTGAATTTGGTGGCATATAGTTTTTCATAATGTTCTAGTATGATCCTTTGTATATCTGTGATGTCTTTGGTGACTTCTCCTCCCTCATTTCTGACTTTGTTTATAAGGGTCTTTTCCCTTTTTTCCTTAGTGAGTCTAGCCAAGGGTTTGCCACTTTTGTTAATCTTTTCAAAGAACTAGCTATTTGTTTTGTTAATTTTTTGAATAGTCTCTTTGTCCTTTATTTCATGTAATTCTGCTCTAATTTTATTATTTTCTTTCTTCTGCTGACTAGATTGCTTTTGTTCTTTTTCTAGTTCTGTAAGATGTGATGTTAGGTTGTTTAGTCGTGATTGCTCTTGATTCTTGAGGTAGATATTTCTTTATTAATTTTTTGTTTGTTTGATCTGGTTAGTGCTGTCAGTGAAGTATTTGAGTCTCCAACTATGATTGTGTTTTGATCCGTTTATCCCTTTAGTTCTGTGAATAGTTGTTTTATATAGTTTGGTGCTCCCTGGTTGGGTGCATATATATTAAGAAATATTATATTTTCTTGATTTAGTTCCCTTTATTATTATAAAGTATCCATCTTGGTCTCTTGTTATCTTTGTTACCTTGACATCTATTTTATCAGATATAAATGGGGGCTACACCTGCTTTTCTGTGGATGTTATTTCCTTGGAGAATCATTTTCCACCCTTGTACTTTGAATCTACCTTTGTCTTGTCAGTTTAGATGTATCTCTTGTAGGCAGCATAGGGTTGTGTTGTGTTTTTAGATCCACTCTGCTAATCTGCGAATTCAGACCATTTACTTTTAGGGTATTTATTGATGTATGAGGATTTCTATAGCCATTTTATCTTTTGTTTTCTGGTAGCTCTGTGCCTCCATTGGTTCTTTTCCTTTATGTTTCTGTCTGTTGTTTTTGTTTAGTGGTATTTCATACTTCTTTCCTATGTTTCCTCCTTTTTTAAACTATGTGTTCCGGTTTGGGAATCTTTGTATATGGTTACCATTGAGTTAAAAAAATTGCATATATTCTGTAGCTTTTTTTTTCTTTTTGTTGTCACAAAATATCCCTGTTTATGTGTAAGTTTTTTGGTAATCTTACTCATAGTGTGGTGACCTTGTGTTCTTTATTTCCCACTGGGCTTTCTCGCTGGATTCAGATGACCTGATTCCTCATAGATATTGTTGACTCCTTGTTCAGAAATGCTGCTTCCCAGCAGGGAGGTCTGAACCCCTACTATTGAGGAGGAGGTTGTTGGGAGGGAAGCAAGAGGACAGTGATACCACTCAGGTAACTGCAGACAAGCATCTTCACATACTTGTTTTCAATCAACTGTCCCATCATTGCTGAATCAGAAGGACAAATGGTGCCACCATCAGCAGCATCATTTCGCAATATAAATGGATATAAATATTATCAAGTGAGACTTCATCATTATTGTTCACACTCAGGAAACATCCAGAGGAAAAGATATAAATATATAAATAAATAAATAAATAAATAAATAAATAAATAAATACACACACACACACACACACACACACACACACACACACACAGGTATATAGAAAAGAAAGAAATGGCCCCGATGGTTGTAGTTATTAAATGGACAGAAGAGAATCACGTGATCACAGTGGTGCCAATGTGCTGCTGCTTGAGGTGCTGAGATGGCCAGGAGACACACCCAAAGAGGATTGTGAGTTCACACCAGGAAAAAGGAGGAGTCTGCAAAGGCTATGAAATTTGAGGGAAAAAAAAAATCAAACTATTAACATTCATGTCCATCTATAGACTGAAGGTGGTCACATATTTTCCAGGTCAGGACAATGCTTGCTGGCCAATGAAATGAAATGTTTTTATTAAAACTTTAACAAAGACAGAATATTATTTGGGATTTGTGAAGCCCCCTAGAGACAAAAATGCTAGTTCTTATGTAAATGATGACAGGTCATGGCAGCTATGTGAAATGTCAATTTTATGTCTCCTAAACGCTATCCTGTAAAGTCAGTGGCAGTTTTTCTTTTTTATTAAATATTTATTGTTGAAAGTATTACATATGTCCCCCTATTCCCCCATTGTCCCCTTATAGCCCACCGCTCTCTACCTACCACAGCCCTTAACCACCTTGTTGTCTGTGTCCATGTGTTATGCATATGTGCATAAAAGTTCTTTGGTTGATCTCTTCACACCCACCCACCCTCTCACATCTTCCCCCTGAGAACATGTATTCTGTTCCATGTTCCCATGTCTCTGGATTCTCTCTGTTCCTCAGTTTATTATGTTAATTAGATTCCACATATGAGAGAGGTCATGTGATAGTTGTCTTTCTCTGCCTGGCTTATTTTACTTAGAAGAATGCTCTCCCGATCCCTCCATGCTATTTCAGAGGATAAGACATCCTTCCTTTTTACAGCTGCATAGTATTCCATGTACAAATGTACCACGACTTTTTTATCCACTCATCTACTGATGGGCATTTGGGCTGTTTACAGATCTTAACTATTGTAAATTGTGCTGTTATGAGCATAGGGATGAATATATTCTTTCTGATTGATGTTTCAGATTTCTTAGGATATATTCCTAGAAGTGGAATCACTGGGTCAAATGGCAGTTGCATATTTAATTTTTTGAGGAAACTCCATACTGTTTTCTAAGTGGCTGCACCAGTCTACATTCCCACTAGCAGTGCATGAGGGTTCCCTTTTCTCCACATCATCACCAGCACGTATCATTTATTGATAGTAGCCATTCTGACAGGTGTGAGGTAATACCTCATTGTCATTTTAATTTGCATCTCTCTGATAACCATCCCTTGGTTTCATTGATTTTTTTTTTGTCTCTATGACATTTATTTCTTCTATAATCTCTGTTATTTTCTTCCTCCTACTTACTCTGGGCTTTTCTCATTGTTCTCTCTCTAAGTCTTTAAGTTGTAGGGTTAAATAGTTTATTATTAATTTTTTTGTTGTTTCTTGAGGTAGGCCCATAATGTTATGAACTTTCCACTTAGGACTACTTTTGTTGTGTCCCAGAGATTTTGGGTTATTGTGTGTTCATTTTTATTTTCTCCAGGAAGCTTTTATTTCTTTCTTGCACTCATTGGTAACCCATTCATCTTATATAATTAAAGGGTAATATGCAAATAGAACAAATGGCAGAACAACTGAACAACCAATCAAAGCATAATATGCTAATCATATGCTAAGGCTGCTCAACTGCTTGCTATGACATGCACTGATTACTAGGGGGCAGATGTTCCGATTGATAGGTTAGCTTGCTGCTGGGGTCTGGCCAATCGGGACTGAGCATGATGGGCTGTACATGCCCCAGAGTCCTCCTGCAGACCCTCCCCAGCCTGATTGAGCACAGGAGGGGTCCCTCAACCTGGCCTGCACTTTCTTCCAATCCAGGACCCCTCAGGGGATGACGGAGAGCCAGTTTCAGCCCGATCCCACAGGTCACTCCTCTTGGGAGGACACCAGATGCAGGTCTCATGGCTAGTGAGTACTCCTGTGGCAGCGAGAGCCTCTCCTGATCAGGATTGATTGAGTGCAAGTCCACAGCAGACACAGTGGGGCCAGGATGAGCTGGAGCACAATAGGAGCTACAGGCGGAGTTGTACTGTAGGTTTCGACCTGATCACTCCAGACCATCCAGAGGTACCCCACTTGTGCACAAATTCATGCACTGGGCCTCTAGTTGTTTAATAACATGCATGCTATGTAGCCTCCATGTGTTTGAATGTTTTGGGTGTTTTTACTGTAGTTGATTTCTTTTTTTTAAAGTATATTTTTTATTGATTTTTTACAGAGAGGAAGGGAGAGGATAGAGAGTTAGAAACATCGATGTGAGAGACATCGATCACCGCCTCCTGCACGCCCCCTACTGGGGATGTGCCTGCAACCAAGATACATGTCCTAGACCGGAATCGAACCTGGGACCTTTCAGTCCACAGGCCAATGCTCTATCCACTGAGCCAAACCGGTTTCGGCTGTAGTTGATTTCTAATTCATTCCAATGTGATCTGAGAAGATTCTTGATATGATTTCAATCTTCTTGAACTTATAGAGAATTGTTTTGTGTCCTAACATGTGACCTATCTTTGTGAATGATCCATATGCACTTGAGAAGATTGTATATTCTGCATCTTTGGGGTGAAATGTTCTATAAATGTCAACTAAATCCCTCTGTTCCAGTGTATGATTTAGAGTCACTGTTTCTTGTTAATTTTTTTTTCTGAAAGATCTATCCAGTGAATTTAGTGCAGTGTTAAAGTCCCCTACTATGACTATGTTGCTGTCCATCTCTCACAATCCTCCAGGAGCTTTTTAAATATATTTAGGTGCTCCTACATTAGGTGTATATATGTTTATCAAGGTTGTATCTTCTTGTTTGGTTGGTTCCTTTATTATTTTGTAGTGATGTTTATTATCTCCTGTGATGGCCTTCATTTTGAAGTCTATTTTGTCAGATATGGATATTACTACCTCAGATTTTTTTTTCCTTTTCCATTTGCATGGAAATTTTTTGCCATCTCTTAACTCTCATCCTCTGTGTATGTCTTTTGTTCTGAGGAGGGTCTCTTGGAAACAGCATATAATTGGATCATGCTTTTCTTTCCATTCAGCTATGCTATGCCTTTTAATTAGACCATTTAATACGTTTACCATTAAGATTATTTTTTTTTCATTTTTTATTAATGTGTTACATGTGGACATATCTTCCCCATTATCCTCACCCATACATGCCCTCACCCCCCAGTGTGTTGCGACCATTGGTTATGCTTATATGCTACTACAAGTCCTTCAGTTGATCTCTTATCTACCCCATCTCTCCCTAACCTTCCCACTATAATTTGACAGTCTGTTTGATGACTTACTGCCTCTGTATCTATCTTAATGTTCATCAGTTTATAATGTTCTTTATTATTTACAAATGAGTGAGATCATGTGGTATTTTTCTTTCATTGACTGACTTATTTCACTTAGCATAATGCTCTCCAGTTCCATCCAAGTTGCTGCAAATGGTAAGAATTCCTTCTTTTTTATGGCACCATAGTATTCCATCGTGTAGATGTACCATAGTTTTCTGATCTGGTCATCTGCACCTAGGCTGTTTCCAAATCTTACTGTTGTAAATTGCGCTGCTATGAACATAAAGGTGCATATATCCTTTCTGATTGGTGTTTCTAGTTTCTTAGGATATATTCTTAAGAATGGGATTACTGGGTCGAATGGGAGTTCCATTTTTAGTTTTTTGAGGAAACTCCATAGTGTTCTCCAAAGTGGCTGCACCAGTCTGCATTCCCACCAGCAGTGCATGAGAGTTCCTTTTTCTCCCCATCCTCACCAAAACTTGTTTGTTGATTTGTTGATGATAGTGATTTTGACAAGTATGAGATGATATTGCATTGTTTTGATTTGCATCTCTTGGATAATTAGTGACTTTGAGCATGTTTTCATGTGTCTCTTGGCTTTCCTTCTGTCTTCTTTTGAAAAGATTCTATTTAGGTCTGTTGCCTATTTTTTTATTGGATCATTTATCTTCCTTTTATTAAGTTGTATAAGTTGCCTGTATATGTTGGAGATTAAATCTTTATCAGTGATAACATTTGCAAATATGTTCTCCCATACAGTGGGCTTTCTTGTTGTTGTGTTGATGGCTTTTTGTTGTTGTTGTTTTTGCTGTGCAAAAGCTTTTTATTTTGATGTAGTCCCATTTGTTTATTTTCTCTTTAACTTCCATTGCCAGAGGAGCAATATCAGTGAAGAAGTTCCTTTGACATATATAGAGAAGATTTGCTGCCTGTGGATTCCTCTAGTATTTTTATGGTTTCCCATCTTACGTTTAAGTCCTGTATCTATTTTGAGTTTATTTTTGTGTATGGTGTAAGTTGGTGGTCTAGTTTCATTTTTTTGCATGTATCTGTTCAATTTTCCCAACACCATTTATTGAAGAGATTGTTTTGACTCCATTGTATGTTCATATCTCCTTTGTCAAATATTAATTGAGCATAGTGGTTTGGGTCAATGTCTGGATTCTCTATTCTATTCCATTGGTCTATATGTCTGTTCTTGTGCCAGTACCAGGCTATTTTTGAGAACAGTGGCTTTGTAATACAGTTTGAAATATGTTATTGAGATCCAAACTACTTTATTCTTCTTTCTCAGGATTGCTGTGACTATTCAGGGTCTTTTTTGTTCCAGATGAATCTTTGGAGAGTTCTCTCTAGGTCTGTGAAATATGTCGTTGGTATTTTAATGGGTAGTGCATTGAATCTATCAATTGCTTTGGGTAGTATGGACATTTTAATGATGTTGATTCTCCCAATCCATGAGCATGGTATGCTCTTCCATCTGTTTACGTCTTCCTCTATCTCTTTTTTCAGTGTTTTATAGTTTTCCATGTATAGGTCTTTTACCTCCTTGTTAAGTTTATTCCTAGGTATCTTATTATTTTTTTTTTGGTGTAATGGTAAATGGGATTGTTTTTTAGTCTCTCTTTCTGTAAGTTCACTGTTGGTGTATAGAAATGCCATAGATTTTTTGGTGTTAATTTTGTATCCTGCTACATTGCTGAATTTATTTATTAAGTGTATTAGTTTTTTGGTGGAATCTTTTGGGGTTTTTTATATACAATTCATGTCATCTGCAAATAAGGACAGCTTTACTTCTTTTCCAATTTGGATGCCTTTTATTTCTTCTTCTTGTCTAATTGCAAATGCTGATATTTCTGATATTATGTCGAACAGGAGTGGTGAGAGTGGGCATCCCTGTCTTGTTCCTGTTCTTAGGAGAAATGGTTTTGGTTTTTGCCCATTGAATGTTTATCATATATAGCTTTTATTATGTTGAGGTATGATCCTCCTATTCCCACATTACTGAGAGTTTTTATCAAGAAAGGGTGCTGGATTTTGTCAAATGCTTTTTCTGCATCAATTGATATGATTATGTGATTTTTATCTCTCAATTGTTTATGTGATGTATCAGGTTTATTGATTTGCAGATATTATACCATTCTTGCATTCCTGGGATAAATCCTACTTGGTCATGGTGTATGATCTTTCTGATGTACTGCCAAATCTAATTTGCTAGAATTTTGTTGAGGATTTTGGCATCTATGTTCATGGGGGATATTGGCCTGTAATTCTCTTTTATTGTGTTGTCTTTATCTGGTTTTGGTATTAGGGTGATGCTGGCTTCATAGAAGGAGCTTGGAAGTGTTTGTTCTTCTTGAATTTTTGGAATAGTCTGAGGACCATAGGTTATAATTCTTCTTTAAATGTTTGGTAAAACTCCCCTGTGAAGCCGTATGGCCCTTGGCTTTTGCTTGCTGTAAGCTTTTTGATGACTGCTTCAATTTCTTCCTTAGTTATTGGCCTATTGAGATGTTTAGATTCTTCCTGATTGAATTTTGGAAGGTTATATTTTTCTAGGAATAATTTCCTCCAGATTGTCCAGTTTGTTGGAATAGAATTGTTCATAGTATTTTTTAACAATCCTTTGTATTTCAGTGTGTCACTGTGGAAGATTCCAAAAGAGAGAGAGAGATCTGCTGGCCACCAGCCACCAGCTGCTGCCACCTACACCGTGACACACTGTTCTTTTCTGACGCTCATTTATGGCCACTTTCCCATGGCAAGGTGTGGCACGAGAGCTGTCAGGTCATCATAGAGCACCAGCCACTGCTAGTCTGCAACATGTAGCTGTCTCAGAGGGAGTCATCGCCCTGAGGTGGGGGAAGGCACAGGGGATGGAATGGGCTTTTTACAGATGTTCGTAACAATATTACGAGATCTGCACACACGAGGCTCAGGTTCTCCGGTGGCCTTTTGCCTCACTCGTCCACCAACAGGGGTCTGGGCGCTGGGTTGGCCTCCGCTGGAATCACCCGCGATCTGGCTCTCCTGGTCTGGGTGCTGCTGGTCATTTCAGCGACGCCAGGTGTCAGGCGTAGATGTGTCTGTAAGCCTTGAGTAAGTTGCTCGCCCTCCTGAGAGCACTTCTCTGCATGTGCGACAGTGGACAGCAATGTACATATTGTGAGGATTAAACGGTATAAAGCCATTGTCAAAGTTATATTTTTAAAGCTTTGTTATTGGGTGAAATAGCTAAACATGTGTGGATAGTTTTACCTTTATTAAAGAGAGAAACGGTTTGTATATGATGATTTATAAATTCCCTGTAACTTTCCACTCTGCCCCTCACCCCCACCCTTTTTGTGGGGGAGCAGTTTGTGCCAGGGCATATGGGCTAATGTTACTACTGCTCACATGTTTCCATTTAATTCTAAAGTCCATTGTTCTGTGGCATTGAGGTTAGTATCAGAATTGAAAGGTCAGTGAGTCAAAGACAATGGAGCACAGCACACTTTTCTTCCACCTTCTAGCTTGTCATGTTTATTTCAAAGATCAGGAAGCCTACCTCCTCCCTGCTCTGAGGTTCCTTTTCCAGAGCCACGGTTCACTGCCATAAACGTGGCAGGAAAAGTTCCTGAGTGTCCATGCTGCTGGGAGAGCCCCCAGGACCTGCTTTCTGTTCTCATGCACTGACGGCAGCAGGAGCCCTGCTTGTGGGATGACTGTATGGTAGGATCCGAAGTGCAAAGTGGGGCTGCACAGGAATCCACCGGTCCAGGCCCAGGTGGGGCAGCTCTGGGGACAGGGGCATGTGCTTGAACCCGCCCTCTGACAATGGATTCTGTACCTAACCCTATGCTTTGATGTCTATATCTCCATCTCGCCATAGGACAATTTGTGGTAATAAAAAGCAAGGGGTCCAGAGACCCCTTAGTTTCTTCAGCCAAGCTCCTCTGCCCTGCCCCCCACCCAAATGCCTTTCAAAATTGTTTCATCTCTGGACTCTTATTTAATTTATCCACAGCCCCTTCTCCAGGTTTCCAGAACCTTCTAGATGCCAGATCAAGACCACCAGCATTAAATGTCTGTGACCTGGGCTCCATCAGCCTGTGAAGGGCGTGGAGCCCCAGAGGCCTTGGTTCTGTCTTCATTGCCTCAGAGATGGAGATGCCATCCATGGCACATCAGCTGGTCACAGGTTCCCAAGAAATGCCAGCCTGCTCATTGCTGCAAAGATTTGGGTGCTGATTAATTGTAGACCAATTAAATGGCTGTCTTCTCTTTAAATCCTTACCCAAGGACATGTTCATTGATTTCAGAGAGAGGGAAAGCGGGGAGAGAAAACATTGAACCTACTACTAAGGAGTGATTTGGGTAGCAGCACCAAACGCACTCTCTCACAATGCTGACCACACCCACGGCTGTCACTGGCCCAACCACACCCACTGCTGGCACTGTCCTCACCACCCCCACTGCTAACACTGGCCCCACCACACCTGCAGCTGGCACTGGTCCCATCATACCTGCTGCTGTCACTGGCCCCAACACACCCACTGCTGGCACCGGCCCCATCATCCCTGCTCTGGGCACTGGCCCTATGACACCCACTGCTGGCACTAGCCCCACCACACCCACTGCTGGCACTGGCCTTACCACAGCCACTCCTAACACTGGACTCACCATACACACTGCTGGCATTAGCTCCACCACACCCACTGCTGGAACTGGCCTTACCACACCCGCTGCTGGCACTGGTCTTACCACAACCACTGCTGGGACTGGCACTACTACACCTGCTGCTGGCACCTGCCTCACCACACCCACTGCTGGCACTGGCCCCATCATACCAGCAGCTGGCACTGGCCCTATCACACCCGCTGCTGGCACTGGCACCACCACACTCACTGCAGCATTGGCCCCACCACACCTCTGCTTGCACTGGCCCCACCATACCCACTGCTGTCACTGGCCTTACCATACCCGCTGCTGGGACTGGCCACACCAAAGCCACTGCTGGCACTGGCCCTACCACACCCACTGCTTGCACTGGCCTCACCACACCCACTGCTGGCACTGGTTCCACCACACCCTCTGCTAGCAGTGGCTCCACTCACACCCACTGCTGGCACTGACTCCACCACAACTACTGCTGGCATTGACGCCACCACACTCACTGCTGGCATTAGCTCCACTCACACCCACTGCTGACATTGGCTCCACCACACCACTGCTGGCTCTGAACTAACCATACCCAATGCTAACACTGGCCCCACAACACCCACTGTTTGCACTGGCCCCACCACATCCACTGCTAACACTGGACCTACCATAACCACTGCTGGGACTGGCCCCACCACACCCACAGCTGGCACTGCCTCCTTCACACCCACTTTTGGCACTGGATCCACTCCCACCCACAGCTGGCACTGTTTCCATTCACACCCACAGCTGGCACTGGCTCCACTCACACCCACAGCTGTCAATGACTCAACCACACCCACTGGTGGCACTGGCCTTACCACACCCACTGCTGGCACTGGCCTCACCACACCCACTGCTAACACTGGCCCCACCACACCTGCAGCTAGCACTGGTCCCATCATACCCGCTGCTGTCACTGGTCCCAACACACCCAATGCTGGCACCGGCCCCATCATCCCTGCTGCGGGCACTGGCCCTATGACACCCACTGCTGGCAAGCCCCAC
>JAAGEH010000040.1:29354719-29413455 GCA_011751065.1 Lasiurus cinereus
CTCTCTCTCTCTCTCTCTCTCTCTCTCTCTCTCTTTCTCTCTCTCTCCCTTGCTCTCACTCTCACACCTCACCCTCTGTCCCTCCCCTTGTTCCTTTCTCTCTCTAAAAATCAATTAAAGACATATCCTCAGGTGAGGACTTTTTAAAAATCATAAAAAATTTAAAAAATAAAAGGAAATTGTGCTGCAGCAGCTGGTGACAGTGCCTCAGCAAGGGCTCAGCAGTGTTTGGGGAAATGAATGAAAATGCTTCTCCTCGTTTGTGACGCCCGTCCAGGCTGAGCTGTGCTCACGGGTATTCCAGGAAAGCCCTTTCAGGCCACGCTGCTCAGCGTTTCCTGGCGTCAGATGCCAACGTGGAAATAAATGATGTAGTGGTGCTTTAGCACTCAGTGCTCAAGGATTGCTTTGTTAAATCAATATACACAGGAAATCTGTTTGAACAATCAATGTCTCATAAACAGTTTCATTATTTATCAAAATTAGGTTATGTGTAAACTTTGTTCAGAGAAAGACTTCTTAACAAGAGTCAAAAAAGCACTGGCTCTGGAAAAGAGAGGTTGATCTGAACCACAATAAAGGGAGAAAATGCTGTCTATGGAGACACTTTTAAGAGGAGGTGTGCACCCCCACACCCGCCCATGCAGAGCAAAGTGCTGCCTGTGCCTCCTCAGGACACACAGTGATGGAAGTGATTGCCTGGCCATCGCAACAACACGGGTTAGCTGGGTAACGAGCATTGTAGCCATCTGTCACAGGAGAGCACCTGTCGTATGATTTCATTACCATAGACTTTAAGAGAGTTGCCTCAACCTTTGGGGTTGGAAATCAGGAGAATGAATGCCTTTGGGGTGATGCAAATTGGAGGTATCAGATGGGCTGATGGGATGGGTTGCATTTTATTTCTTTTAAAATATATTTTTATTGGTTTCAGAAAAGAAGGGAGCGGGAGAGAGAGACAGAAACATCAATGATGAGAGAGAATCATGGATCCACCCCTCCTTCACATCCACCATGGGGGATTGAGCCTGAAACCCGTGCCTGAGCAGGAATTGAGCAGGTGACCTCCTGGTTTCCGGGTCCAGCTCAGTCACTGAGCCACAGTGTTGGGGCCGCAGTGTTTGGTTCCGGACTGAGCGGGGGTTCCACAGATGTGTTCACATAGCGGCTACAGAGATGCCGCTTCTGTGCACTTCCCGGCATGGTTTCAGTCATCCATTTTCCAGACCAACCACTCGACTCAGTGCTCAGAACAAGCACAGACATGTCCTTCTGCCACAAGTTCATCACTGTACAGGTGTGGCAGGCGCTCTGTTTCTGTTCCTTGCTGTGAGCAGGTGTGACCAGGGAGGGTGCTTGGGATTATCTGAGGACTCTCGTTCGTGAGTGAAGCAGGTCATGCTGGCTGCTGGTGGGACGTACCATCGACTTTCCCTGTGGCTCTGGTCTTTCTATGCTCAGTGGCTGGGCCCTACAGGTGGCTCCATCCAATCCAGAAGAGGGATGTGGACCCCAGCTCAGTGGGAGGAATGCCCGTGTTCTGTGGGAAGACCCTGTGAGATGGAACCAGGCAGCCAATCTACTCAAGTAGATTCAGCAGAGACAGGGTGCATTACACATGAGCATTTATTCCAATCCTGCTAGCAGCATGGGGTGCAGCAGGTCACCCAGAAACATCTGCCCTACCCCCACCATGAGCTGCTGCTTATGGGGGAGACAAAGATTACTTGGGGGAGTAGGAAATGCAGGCCTGGGGAGTGGGCAATGTGGGCTGGGGCAGGATTCCACTGACAAGGTTCTTAATCTTTCCAAGACAACAAGCAGTTCTTGAATGAAAATGGACCGAATTCCAAGGCTATCTCCCAGGTCTGAGGCTGACTGCTAGGTCCCAGGGTATACCACTCCCAGCCAGGTCAGAAGGTCTGTCATTAATCAGAACAAGGTAGTCACAGAGCATGATTAATATTTCTTATAACTATAGCTAGTCCCAGTACTCTATTTTTGCCCCTAACAAGATGAAATGTATCATTGAGGTTTTCTTTATACTTTTAAAAAGTATCACAGCAAAGAAATGTCAAGTTAAAAAACATAACAGCAATCCCTGGTGGTTATTTTATAGTCTTCAGAGTTCATATTGATGACTGGAACGGGAGCCCAGGGTTTTCCCTGGGTGGAGTCTGGAGACGCCAAAGAGTGGAATTACAGACAGGAAGGTTTCAGCAAAAACAGGAACATCTATTCAGACACCCTGCATGGGGAGGGGCCCAATAATGGATTGTGTGGGTGAAAGGGGCCACATGCTGATCTGACAGCTCAGGGGAGGCCTGCATGACGGTATTGCAAACTCAGAGACCTAAAATAACAAAGAATACTCTGAAATTAAACTTTAACTAAAAGCAGTTATGTTGTAGGCCAGTATCTTTGCTGACAAGATCAACCTTTACCTTAACTGAGCCTATCTGTCTTTTTGCATCTATGATAACATATCCATGAAATGTCTGGGTAACTTATAACCTCCCTTTGTTTTTGGAGCCCTTAGGGGCATAAGCTAATGTGCTGGGCACCAGGACAGAGACCACAAATTCCTTTGTTGTTATCTTTGTTCCTGCACCCACCTAAGTATGTGTCCAACATTTTACTTTTTATCCAATCCCAGGGGTTTCCCCACTTCTCTAGTCTATCACCAATGGATTTCATGTAATCCATCTACACCCTTCCTTTGCAATGTATAAAAATAGAGGAAAACTGCCATTCTCCAGGGCATTATCTCAATCCATTGAGATTCTGCTTCCTGGCAATTGTCAACAGTTTGACTCAAATAAACTCACAGGATTGAATGTTTTTATGTTAACAGTTGCAGGTGAAACCTTGTAGTCTAGGGGTATACCTGTGCTGCAAGGCTGCTCTATGTCTACACGTGTCATCACCTGATTGAATCCCTCCTGTTCTTGCCCAGCAACGGACCTAGACGTTTCTGCTCCTGTGCATCTGTCCCTTCACCTTGCTGCAGGCCCTCCCTTGGTCCTAGGCCTCCTGCTCTGAGTCTGAAATCATCCTGTGATTCCTTCCTGGCTAATTCCTGTGATGAGGCTACTCAGGCTGAGTGCCTGCCCTACCCATGTGCCTGCCCTGTTTCCTATGGGCCTGCCCTGTTGACCTGCCAGCCAGGCTCACTCCTCTCAATGTGACAAACAGGCACCACAGGCACCACACAGGGACCTTCAGGCCCAGGTCCTTGTGAGCAAGGACCTCATGTGGGAGACAAACTTCACCGTCAAGTCCCTGTTGCTGTTGCTTTTTGGGCTAAGGAGGGGCTGTTGAGGAGTTAGGGGCAAAGCAGTCAGGGACGGGACTATGTGGGGAGAGGTGGGGTGTAAAGGGAGGTGCAGCTGAACCCTGAGGGCGTGAGTAGGACCATTTCGTCAGTCATATCCTGTCCTATGTAAACTTGCAAAAGCAAAGGGCCCTGATCACAGGCTGGACCACAGGGTGGGACAATGACCCGAAACCCTAGAGTTTAAAATGTATGGACGTCACTAGGGCCAAAGTTTTTGGACCAACAAATGGGCAGTTAGCAGGCAGGGTACATGAATCCCTAGGCAAGGAACTTCCTGGCAACCTGCCCTACAGGACGGAGCTTTTCTGTAAAAAATCTTGGCTTTTGCTCATCTTTGCCCGGGAACTCATTCTTTGATTTCATGAGACAGCAAACTCAGAGCGGAACAGAAATTGGCATCGTGTCACCAGTGATTCTTGGGAGAGAGGATCTCCGCGGAGGGCACCCGAGAGTGTCCCCGGGGGTGTTGCCTACTTTCCTGTGGCCTAAATACCCCATGTGTGCTCACCATGTCTCTGAATCTGGGCTGCAAGCCTGCTCACCATCTCTACTCCTGGAAAGCCCCATCCTTGCTGCTCATTCTCATCATTTAAATGCCATGCGCTTGGCCCCCAGGGCTCTGCTGGAGGGCAGGTGGAGGGGTGGCGTGTCCTACTCAAGTAGCATCAGGGGAGAGCTATCTTTAACGCTCTATTTTTTAATTGCTCCAATGTAGTTCTGTGAGCATTGAAATTTAATCTCAAAGGATCCCGTCTCTTTTTATAGATCCCAGGCCTTGTTCAGATAAAAAAAAAAGGCACTTACCTCATTTCAGAAAGAACAAATACTCCATCAGCAAAAGAAAGGGAGCTGGAAGTAGATGAGTTTAAAATGATGTGCTCTCCCCCACTCCCCTCAGTGACACAGGACCGGCTGGATAAGTGGGTAAACGCAGGCAGCACGTGAGGGGAGTGTGCTGCGTGTGTTCACCACGTGCAGTGAGCGTCACAGCCCTACACGGCCACCTCTAGGGGGAAAGCTGTGTGACAGATGGCTGCAACTCTCAGTACATTCCTATCCTGGCTTTTTAGGTGGTTGGGAAAATTTAGTCTGAATCCACATCTTCTAGCCAATTCTTCCTTCTTAGGCCAATGAGTGAAAAACCCGTGTTCAGATAGAGGAATGGCCAGCTATTCAAATGTTTGCAGGTGGTTTGCTCTCTCCTCACCCAGAGGGACATGGCATGTTCACTGCCTGCAGTCGATGCAGCTGTGAGGCCCCTCCCTGGCTCCATCACAGCCAAACTATTATTACCAAATGTGGTGGTGCCACAAGTGATGCTGGGTGTTCCGAGGGCTGCTGTGGTACCATGCTGGGTGCTCCCACATTTTCGCTCTGTCTGCTGAGGTAGGAATCTGAACGGCAAAGTCAGAGGATGATGGCAGAGCTGGGTTCCCCATAAGGGCCACTGATGTCACCTGGTGCCCCACATCTCTCCCAGCTTCCTGGAGTGGCCCTCACAGATCCTGATGGAAGACTGATGCTGTCCGCACCAGCTGTGCTCACATGTTAGTGCCGCCACAGTCCCTGGCATAGACATAAGCACGCAGATTCTGAACCCTCCTCAGTTTCCAACGAGCAGGTCTGGAGAGGCTGACAGGTCCCCTTGCAGCAAGGCTGCTTATTTGAAGACTGTGGGGAAGCGCTGGTGTGGGATCCCAATGTTGGCTGCAGAACCCCGTTGATGCAGCAGGAACTGTGTCCTGCCTCACCTGCTGTCTTCCCCGCAGGTGCCGCTTCTGGCCCACAGCCCACTGTGCAGCCTGCTACTGCCTGGTCTCTCCGAGGAGAAAGCCTGTCCCCCTCCTGGTAGCTGGGGAGGCCAAGGTCAATCCCTTGCTCAACCCAGACCTGAACCCAGTATTTCAGAATGAATGATGGGATAAACCTGGAGGCGACTGCTTCTGGAGGTGCTGGAAAGCTATGAAGTAGCTAGTATGACATAGTAAAATCCAAGAAGCTGTGGCAGGTGGGGCGGTGCTAAAGGAGAGAAGATGCCTTTCTTCCAGATTGCAGCAGCCCGAGACTTGCTGCAGTTGGTACCTCACCCTGGCGCCTTGCACTGGCATCTCAAGGCCAGGGCAGCAGCTGCAAGGAGCCAGGCGCCTGTGTCTTGTGTTTAAGAGTTGGATCAGCTGCTGGCTTCTGGTGTGGGAGCAGCGTAGCAAGGCCAGGTGGGCCGGGCTGCAGGGGTTCTGTCTGCTCCTTTTTGTTTCCCTTTGGGACATTTGCATTCCTTTTCTATTTTTTAAAGAGTTTCAGACTTTCAAATGCAGGTTCCCTGGTCTTTATCTAGGCAACTTTTGACTTCTGTGTCCATTAAAAACAGGCTTCCTGCCACCAACCCCTGTTCTCAGAGGGGTCCCTTCTGAGCTGAAAATACATAACTGGAGCCTTAGCTCGGGGAGGCCACAAGGGAAGAATGTTTAAATGACTTTCTCCAGCTATTGGTGTAGAGGTGACTCATGTCCTAATAGAGAAAATCCTGATAAAGATTTTAGAAAATATTGGAATTTAAATAATTGACATTTAAAATTGGAAAAATGTATTGGTTTTAGAAAAAAATTAAGAATGGGATAAAGAAATGGGAAAAGGCTGGCTGGTTGAGGTTCCTTTTCTGAAGACAGACTGGGAGGAATCAAATAAATGGCAGAGAGGATTGACGCTCTTTCCCTTTTTATGACATTACAAGAGGCTGGATGCATGAATTTTGTTCAAAAGTAGGCCTTCCTTCCCCTGACTGCCGCACTGGCTTCTCTCTGGCACCAGGTACTCCAGCCTTGTCTAGAACAGTGGTTCTCAACCTGAGGGTTGCAACCCCTTTGGGGGTCGAACGACCCTTTCACAAGGGTCGCCTAAGATCATCAGAAAATGTAGATATTTACATCACAATGCATAACAGTAGCAAAATTTCATGGTTGGGGGTCACCACCACATGAGGAACTGTTTGCAAGGGCCGTGGCCTTAGGAAGGTTGAGAACCACTGGTCTAGAGGTCATCCAGAAGGATGTCTGGTCTAATTAGCATATTATGCTTTTATTACTATAGATTTTATTCCTATTTCTCTTGTATTGCTCTCACCACTCATTCTATTTTCCTTGCTGAGTATTTACTGATGGATCCTCTCGTCCTGTGCCACCTGCTCTTCCTGCCTGGTCTCTGCTTGGAAGGAATCCTGTTCCAGCATATTTTTTTAAAACAAAAAAAAACCCTTTTTTTTTAAATTAAATCTTCATTATTCAGATTATTACATTTTGTTTCTCTTTTTTCCCCTCTATAGCACCCCTCCACCCAGCTCCCACCCTTCCCTCTGCCCTTATCTCCCTCCCATTGACCTCATCCATAGGTGTATGATTTTTGTCCAGTCTCTCCCTGTACACCACTCACCCTTCTCCCCCTGAGAATTATCAGTCCACTCCCTTTCTTTGCTCCTGATTCTATTATATTCACCAGTTTATTCTGTTGATCAAATTTTTAATTCGCTTAATTTTTATATTCACTTGTTGATAGATATGTATTTGTTGTTCATAATTTTTTGGCTTTTACCTTTTTCTTCTTCCTCTTCTAAAAGAGTACCTTGCAGCATTTCATATAATACTGGTTTGGAGTTGATGAACTCTTTTAGCTTTTTCTTCTCTGTGAAGCTCTTTATCTGCCCTTCAATTCTGAATGATAGCTTTGCTGGATAGATTATTCTTGGTTGTAGATTCTTGCTATTCATCACGTTGAATATTTCTTGCCACTCCTGTCTGGCCTGCATTGTTTCTGTTGAGAAATCAGCTGACAGTTGTATGGGTGCTCCCTTGTAGGTAATGAACTGTTTTTCTCTTGATTCTTTTAAGATTCTCTCTTTGTCTTTTGCTCTTGGTATTTTAATTATGATGTGTCTTGGTATGGTCCTCTTTGGAAACACATAGTGTTTCCTGGACTTGTAAGTCTATTTCTTTTACCAGATGTGGGAAGTTTTCAGTCATTATTTCTTTAAATTGGTTTTCAGTATCTTGCTCTCTCTCTTCTTCTGGCACCCCCACAATTCTGATGTTGGTACGCTTGAAGCTGTCCCAGAGGCTCCTTACATTATCTTCACATTTTTGGATTCTTTTCTCTTCTTGCTTTTCCAGTTGAGTGTTTTCTGCTTCTTTATATTTCAAATTTTTGACTTGATTCTTGCCTTCCTCTAGTCTGCTATGAGGACTCTGTATATTATTTTTTATTTCAGTCAGTGTCTCTAGTTGGTCCTTTTTCATTTCCTCTTGGGACTCGCTAAATTTATCCATCATCTCTAGCATCTCTAGTTGGTCCTTTTGCATCTCCTCTTGCGACTTGATAAATTTATCCATCTTTTCTAGCATATTCTTGAAAAACCTTATAAGCGTGATTTTGAACTCTATATCCAGTCTTTTTTTCCCCTCCATTTCTTTTGTTTGTGATCCCTTCCCTTGTCTCAGCATTTTCACTATGCCGGGGAAACTTCTGTGTTGAATTCAGCCTTATGATATCAGACTTGCAAAACCGAAGAAGCCTCTGTTGAGCTTGGGATGGGTGGAGTCTCAGGGCTTAAGGGACCGCCTTGCCTTCCAGTCGGCCCCGCCCTCCACGGCCCCTGAGTCTCACGTGACTGGGTAATTGCTGGAGCGGTCCTTGCACGGGCGCCTGCAGTGCCTCTAACCGCTGCCTTTCCAGCTCCCCTGTGCACCAGGACCACATGACTGTAGGTCGCCAGGGTTTTGCCCGAAACACGGGCCCAGTGGACTCAGAAGTGGCATAGTTGGGAGGGTCTGTCTCCTGCCCACTCTCGAAAGCCAGTGGCACAATCAGCAGTCTGTCCTCTGCGCAGTGCCATGCGCGCCACCAGTCCTCTGATCTTTTGCGACTCCCCTAAATTTCCGTGCACCTCTCCCTTTTCACAGTCCAAACTCCCCCCAAATGAGTTTCGGCTGGATCTGGGGTTTAGTGTCGTAAGATAAGGGGTTCAATGCCGTTGGGAATCTCCGTTTCCCTCCTGCCAGAGAAAGCCAGCCAGGTACTCTAGCACCTGCTCTCTCAGCGCGCGCGTCTCCATACCTCAGCTTTTTGCAAATCCTCTGGGTTTCTGTGAGCCTCTCTCTTTCCTTCTAGCTGTAGAACTTATACTCAGCCAGCTTTCCTATGGTTCTGGATGATGTCCATTCTGTCTTTTAGTTGTAGTTTTGAAATTGTTGTGCGAGGCAGCAGTGTAGTTGTTTACCTATGCCGCCATCTTGGATTCTCCCCAAAACAAAAATCTTATTGTCAAAAGTATTACCTATGTCACATTTCCCCACATTGACATCTAATCCACCTGCACCTCCTATCCCAGGTCTTCACCACTCTTTGTCTGTGTCCGTGGGTCATGCATACAAGGTCTTTGGTTGATTTCTTCCACCCACACAGCCTCCCCAACCTTCCCTCTGAGATTCCATAGGATGGCTTATTTCACTTAGCATAATGCTCTCCAGGTCCCTCCGTGCTGTCTCAAAGGGTAAGAGAACCCTCTTTTTTACATCTGCAAAGTATTTCATGGTGTAAATGTACCACGGATTTTTTTATCCACTCATCTGCTGATGGACACTTGGGCTCTTTTGAGATATTAGCTATTGTAAATCGTGCTGCTATAAACACAGGGTGCATACATGCTAGAGGCTAATTCCAGCATGGATAAATTCAAGAAGTTCCATCAAACGGTTAATGGAACCTTGAGGCTTCAGTAGGGCTGAAGATACATATTATTGCCTACTAGAGTGGGTAAAAAGCATTTCCCCAAATCTGAATTTACATAAATGATTGATTGATGCCAGACAGCTGAAGGCATTTTAATCTACATGTTATTGCCTCCTGCTGGCCAAACACCAGAACAGCCGAAGGCAGTTTCCCCCAAACTGAAAATGCCTACTGTATACAAAACCTTAGCTTTTGATAAGTATATCTACTTTGCCTTGGGGCAATTTGTGTTAATAAAGAGTGAGGGGTCCTGAGTTTCAGAAAACTTGGTTACTGAAGCTAAACCCTCCTCTGGCTCCCACATGGATTACAAGTTTATATTATATTTCTAGTCACTTTATTAATTTATACCCAGTGCCTTTTCCAGATTCCTAGATGCTAGATACCACCCCAGCATTACATACATTCTTTCTGATTGGTATTTCAGGTTTCTTGGGACATATTCCTAGAAGTGGGGTCACTGGGTCAAATGTCAGTTCCACTTTTAATTTTTTGAGGAAATGCCATATTGTTTTCCGTAATGACTGAACCAGTCTGCATTCCCACTAGCAGTGCACTAAGGTTCCCTTTTCTCCACATCCCCACCAACACTTGTTGTTTGTCGATTTGTTGATGGTAGCCATTCTGACAGGTGTGAGGTGATACCTCATTATCATTTTAATTTGCATGTCTCTGATGATCAGTGACTTTGAGCATTTTTTTATGTCTCTTAGCCATCTATATGTCCACTTTGGACAAGTGTCTAAGCCCTTTGCCTATTTTTTAATTGGATTGTTTGTCTTCCTTTTGTTAAATTGCATGAGTTCCTTATATATTTTGAAAATTAACCCCTTATCAGATGAATAATTGGCAAATACTTTCTCCCATGCAGTGGGCTCCCTTTTTATTTTGCTGATAGTTTCTTTTGCTGTGCAGAATCTTTTTAGTTTGATGTAGTCCCATTTGTTTATTTTCTCCTTAGTTTTCTTTGCCCTAGGAGATATATCCACAAACATATTTCTATGAGAGATGTCTGAGATTTTGCTGACTGTAGTTTCTTCTATGATTTTCACAACTTACATAATGAACTCTCAGAAAGAGAAACCAGCCCTAACCAGTTTGGCTCAGTGGATAGAGCGTCAGCCTGTGGACTGAAAGGTCCCAGGTTCAATTCCAGTCAAGGGCATGTACCTTGGTTGTGGGAACATCCCCAGTAGGAGATGTGTAGGAGGCAGCTGATTGATGTCTCTCTCTCATTGATATTTATAACTTTCTATCCCTCTCTCTCCCTCACTAAAAAAATCAATAAAATATAGGTTTATTTATTTATTTTTTAAAAATATATTTTATTAATTTTTATAGAGAGAAAGGGAGAGGGAGAGTTTGAAACATCAATGATGGAGAAATATCTATCAGCTGCCTCCTGTACACCCCTTACTGGGGATGTGCCTGCAACCAAGGGACATGCTCTTGACCGGAATTGAACCTGGGACCCTTCAGTCCGCAGGCTGATACTCTATCCACTGAGCCAAACCAATTAGGGCAACAAAATATATTTTTTTAAAAAAGATAAATTAAGCAAACAATCCCATTTAACATTGCAACAAAAAAATTTCAGATACTTAGGAATGAATTTAACCAAAAAAGTAAAACAACTGCACTCAGAATACTACAGAATACTGAAAAAAAAGAGATAGCAAAATACATAAACAAGGAAAAGAATATACTGTGTTCATAAATTGGAATAATCAACATCATTAAAATGTCCATACCACCTAGCAATCTACATATTCAATGCAATACCATTAAAATACCAACAGCATATTTCACAGATCTAGAACAAATTCTCTAAAAATTTATACAGAACTATTAAAAAAATTTAGCCACAGCAATCTTGAGAAAGAAGAACAAAGTTGGAAGGATCACAATACCAGATATCAAGTTATACTACAAAGCCACCTTAATCAAAACAGCCTGTTACTGACATAAGAACAGCATATAGATCAATGGAGCAAAACAGAGATCCCAGAAATCAACCCAAGCCATTACACTCAATTAATATTTGACAAAGGAAGCAAGAACATAGAATGGAATAAAGGCAGTGTCTTCAACAAATGGTGTTGGGAAAATTGGACAGATACATGCAAAAAAAATGAAACTAGACCACCAACTTACACCACACACAGGAATAAACTTCAGCATGCATTCTAAGGATGTTAACTCACCATTCTGTGGCTCGCTCTAATGCAGAGAATCCAAGTCTCTTTATCATCACCTCAGCTCCAATCTCACATTTCTGCCTCATTCTGTTGCAGAAGACAGGTGAAAAACTAAGCCATGGATGGAGAAAGGGAGTTATATTTTATTAAATTCTGTGCAGGGCCAGAGAAAAATGTGCCTTTCAAATTCTGGGCTCCCCACATGAAGGAACCTTTTCTATTTATATATTTTCTAGCTGTTTTGTCTCCCAAATTTGGAATGAGACTTCTGGTTTTTCTGGGAAAGGCCTGGTGCTGGGAAGGGGACATGAGACCATATCTCAAGACCTAGCCTGGTGCCAGCACTGACAGGTCTGAGGCACAGTTTATGGCCTCTCTGGAATGAGAATAGTCTTATTTTCATTATTATTTAAGGAAGTGAAAGTTTACAGAAGCCAGAATAGCAGGTGAAAATTTCAAACAGCAGTTTTTATATAAGATGAATGCTTCAATTCCATGTAAGTGTCCTTCTTTCCCTCAAACTTCCCATTTCCTCAAATGGGATTCTCTGCCTGTCTGTGCCAATCGCGTTCCCTTCTGCCCTCCAGCCATGTCAAAGCACAACAATTCCCTTAATCACCTAAATTTAAACTTTTACACCAGCTTGGGAATATTCTTTTTCCATCCAAATCCTCTGTGCTTCCTCCGGGACCACCTTCTTCTCTTCAAGGACATGGCTGCTTCCTAGGCCCAGTTTAAGGCCTCCTTTCTGCAAACCCACAGCAACAGCTGTGCAGCCACTCCCTGAGACAGGTGCTTAGAACCTTCCTGGGCCAGAGCTTCCTGTGGGGGTAGTGCTTCGAGGCTGGGCTGAGTGTGTGAATGTATTTGTTGGAGGGTAGTGCTGCGAGGCTGGGCTGGGTGGTTAGTGCTGCCTGGTGGGGCTGGGGCAGCGGGGGTTTGCTCCTCTGTGTAAAGGGAGCAGGCCAGGCTCTGGCACTGGCAAGGGGAGCAGCAGACACTGAGCCAGTGCAGAGCTGCTGGGCCAGGGAGAGGCCTCCCTGTGGCATCTGGCCCACTGCAGGCGGCTCCTGCTCCCTTTCTTGTCCTGCAGTGTTTGAACTTGCAGCTTGTATTCTTGAAATGTTTTTTCCTAAGTTAACGGGTATTTTGTTTCTTGGGAACAAACATGTCCTCCCCAAACACCACCTTCTAGTACACACAGTCATGGCTTCTTGGCCTACCTCACCAATGCCGGTCTGCAGAATTAACTTCCCTGCACGCGCTGCCAGGCTAATGTTCCTGAGGAAACGTAAAAGGTCTACCCTCTACTCGTGCCCCTCAAATGGTACCTCAACCAATACTCTTCTTCTTGGCTCTCCCAGCTTAGAAAACATAGATTCTTACAGGTCCAACCTTATGCCTCCTCTTTCCCAAATGATGCCTCCACATAGGCAGGCTGGTGGGCATGCCCCAGGAATGCCACACTCCCCCGTGCCATGCCTTCTGTGGGGCTGTTCCAGGTCTCTATGCCTGCCTAAGTGCCACCGTTCCCACTGGGGCTAGGATAAGGCTACAAATAAGCGCCTAAGTGCCACCATTCCCACTGGGGCTAGGATAAGGCTACAAATGAGCGCCTGACGCTGGAGCATGGCCACAGGTTCTGAGAGCCTTCAGCACCCTCTCCTGGTCACATGGTCGCCCTGATACTGTATCAGTAGCAACATCTAAGCACCACTTTAGACTTTTCCAGGTTTTGTTACATTGTGCACATATTTCCCTTCTATCCCAAACATTTTTAATTTCCTTGTAATTTCCCTGGCACTAGTGAGTGATTTAGATTCAGTTACAAACAACTTTTCAGATTTCTCATTAACATAGGCCCTGGCCTATGTTGCCTGTTCTGACACAGGTGTATGCTGTGCATGTCGAGCTGAAGGCTCTGAACTGATTTGGTAAAGTTGGTTGTTCATGTCTCAGTATCCTGAGGACAATTTGTCTCCTTGTTCTGTTAGTTATTGCAAGAAGAATGTTGAAATATTCAATAGCAATTGTTTGCTTTGGGTATTTCTCCTTCTAGTCTATTAGCTCTGGCTTCAGGAAATTTGAAGCCATCTTGTGAATGTACACACATTTAACCTTTTATGTGCTTTTTGTGAATTGGCCCTTTTGTTCACTTAAGTACCTCAATTCTCAATTCTTGGCAGGTTCACAAAGTGGAATTTGTAGTTCTCTAGATTTTTCTTAGTGAGAGAGCATCAGTCTTTCCAGCTACAGTCTATGCAGAAGCCTGCCTCATTTTTGCCTATTACTAGAGGCCTGGTGCATGGATTCATCCACCAGTGGGGTCCCTCAGCCTGGCCTGCTACCTCTCACAATCTGGAACCCCTGAGGGGATGTCAGACTGTCAGTTTTGGCCCAATCCCTGCAGGCTGGCCGAAACCAGCAATCTGACATCTCTGAGGAATGTAGTAGTATGTGAAGCAGCAGGCTGCTTGGGAGGAGCCTGAGCCCGGGCCAGGCACCAGTGCATCTGCCGCTGTTCAGTAGCACTGCCCTGGAGGTGAGAGAGGCTCACACCACCACAGCTGTGCTTGCCAGCTGTGAGCCCAGCTTTTGGTGCCAATTAGCTGAGCATCAACCCTCTGGTGGCCAGCGCATGTTATAGCAACTGATCAACCAGTCGTTTTGGTCATTTGGTCACTAAGGCTTTTATATACATAGACTAGAGCCCTGGTGCACAAAATTCATGCATGAGGGTGTGTCCCTCAGGCCAGCCTGCACCCTCTCCAATCTGCGAACCCTCGAGGGATGTCTGACTGCCCTAAACAGGTAGTTGGACATCTGTCTCACAAACCAGGATTGCTGGCTCCCAACCACTTGACTGCCTATCTGCCTGATTGCCCCTAACCATTTCTGCCTGCCAGCCTGATCACTCCCTAACCACTCCCCTGCCAGCCTAATCAAACCCTAACTGCTCCCTGGCCAGCCAATAGCCCCTAACTGCCCTCCCCTGCCAGCCTGGTCACCCCTAACTACTCTCCCCTGCTATCCTCATTTCCACAACTGCCCTCCTCTGTGGGCCTGATTGCTCCCAACTGTCCTCCCTTGCAGGCCTGGTCCCTCCCAACATCCCTCTCCTGTTGGCCTGATTGCCCACAACTATCCTCTGCTGCTGGCCATCTTATGTCCACATGGGGGCAACCATCTTTGATCACATGGGGGTGGCCATCTTGTGTTTTGGTCATTTTGTGAATTACTCTTTTATTATAAAGGATAGAGTCAATAAAAGGCAAACATATCTTTTAAAAATCTGATAACTAAAAATCTCAGTTTTTAAAAGTGTAGGCACATAGTATAGAGATGAGACTGTCCCCTCCGTGACAGCATGACAGCACTCAGCAAGGTTCTTGTCCTCATTCTTGACCAATATCGCAGCATGCCCCTTTCCCTGAACAGAGGTCACCGTGTGGCTACCCTAGAAGCCAGACTGCTGCCCATGGAACACACTCCCGGGTCCCAGGAACTCAAGGACAGAGCCAACCAGGAAGGGTATTCTCAGTGACGCTCAAGACCAAACTGTTCATAGACTCCCAATCACAGGGATCCCAGCAACCCCTGAGGACGTGGGACGTCAGGGACTGTCACTTGTCAGATACTGTCAAAAGGAGCCTGGCTGAATTTTTTATCACATAAAAAAAGGACAATTAATTTGGCAGTTTTAAGCACATCCTGACAGCTGGTGGCCAGCCCAGAGGCTGTAGCTGTGGCCCTGCCTCCGACCACAGCACAGTGACATCCCTCCCGTGGCCCAGGCCTGGCCCAGCCCCGTGAGGCTGCGGGAGGCTGAGGAGATGGCCAGCACTTTCTGAGTCTCAAGGCAGCGCTGACAGATCTTGTTTGAATGGCGATGAGTTCCTCCCTAATGGATGGTTTTTACCTAAAATGTTCTTCAAAGGCTGGTTTCAGGTGCTTTTGTTCACTTTTAAACTGTTCTCTGATTTAAAATTATGAAGTCAATCTTTTGTGGGTTTTCCCTGAAAAATAAATTAATATGTTTAACCTCAATAATAGGAATCACATTCATGTTTCTTATTAAAAAAAACTGTAAAGGCTTTTTCATTGCTCACAACTCTCTAGTTAGCATTGCCCTTTGAGGCCTTGCCTCTGAGGTTGCTTCCTAAGGGCCAGCGGATACTGGCCACCACCCAGCTTGGGGCAGAAGTAGCCATTCCCATAGCTCATGGACAGCAGTGCCTGCATTTGATTTGCACAAAAATAAAAATGTTGTCACCCTCATGGATACTGTCCATGTGAAATGGCCTGTTCTATGTTCCAGGTAGAACCCCACTGAAACCCAAAGATGACTTCCCGAATGTCTAGGATGCAGGTCTTTCTGCTTCTTGGAGCACATGTAGAGGTTGCATGGCTGAGAGTGGTTTAAGTGGAACCTCTAGTAAAGGCAAGCACACAGAGAATACTAAAGCTGTCTTCTGTTCTGAATGCATCACAATACGAACCTAGAAAGGATGGAAATGCAGATGTAACTCTATCCATCATCTACCCATCATCTATCTATCTATCCATCATCTATCTATCTATCTATCTATCTATCTATCATCTATTATCTATCATTTATCTATCTATGTATCATCTACCATCTCTCTATCATTTATCTATCACATCATCTATTATCTATCATCTACCATCTCTCTATCATCTATCATCTATCATATATCATCTATATATCATATCTATCATCTATCATCTATCATCTATCAATCATCTATCCATCATCTATCTACCTATCATCTATCATCTATCTACTTATCATCTATCATCTACCTATCATCATTTATCTATCACCTATCATCTCTCTATCATCTACCATCTATCTATCATCTATCATTTCTCTATCATCTATATATCATCTATATATCATCCATCATCTATCCATCATCTATCTATCATGCATCATCTATCCATCATCTATCTATCTATCTATCTATCTATCTATCTATCTATCATCTATCTATCATCTATCATGTATCATCTATAATCTATCATCTTTCTATTCATTATCTATCTATCATCTATCTATTATCTATCTATCTATCTATCTATCTATCTATCTATCTATCATCTATCTATCATGTATCTATCATCTATCTAACCTCTAAAAGTATTATTGCTCAGGTACAAGCTGCTGCCAATATTGGAAGTGTGCTCTGTCAGGTCTCCTCTCTGAGCCCAGCTGCTGACATCTATATTAGAAACTGTCCCCTATTCACATTGTCTTGAGCACCCAGATCAATAAAGGAAAATGCAGTGGCATCTCTCCCCTGCCCCAGGCTTGGGAAGTGGGCAGTCTCCTTATCACCAGCTTCTCTTCTAGGAACAGTTAACAGATCGTGGATGGCAGCTGGGTAAGGCCACCCTTTCCTTCTAGTGATTTTAGTTTCTCATCAACATGCTGACTTCCCAGTCCCCCAAAAGCCTTCTCAGCTTTGCCTATGGCAGCTGGGACAGAGCAAAGGGCCCACACAGGCCCGGGGTTTCCTGGGAGTCAGAGTTCTAGGGACTAGCGTTTTGATCACTTTCTCCTTTTATTTGGTTGTTTAGTTTTTTTCCTTTTTGTCCTTCTATTTCTCTTTCTCTATCTCATACATACAGACATTGCTCTAACATTTTAGAAATACGCTTCAAAATAATTCAAAACCAGGTGGAGACTGCGCCATCTTGAAGGGGAAAGTGGATGTTTAAGGATACCTGAAAATCTACAGCTGCAGCACCCACCAAACAGCTCCGAGCCCCAGAACACCACTCCCCAATCTGCGCAAACACTCGGATTCAGAGGAGCTCCACACACCACACAGAAAGGTCAGATTTCACCTGGAATAAGGTGAGGTCTCTGGTCATGCAGAACAGAAAGGTGCACACACTGGGAGCTGCAGGACTGGGAGAAATCACCACCTAGAGAAATCCGTGGCTACTGGGCAGAGCATGATCCCTGAATGTGGAAGGGGGCCCTTAGAGCTGTTAACAGAGAGGATCTCTAGAAAGCAACACATCTTGATCTGATACAGAAGGACATCCTAGGAGTTATTAAAGTGTACTGGCTGCTTTCCCATGAACGGGGAAAGGGGACTGTGCAGACTGGCATACTTTCCTCTTCAGATCCTTGTTTCTGATTGCTAAGCTTAATACAAAGGATCACCCAATTGGGGACAGCCTGGGAGACTGCAGGGGAAAGTTGTTTTTCTGGGAGCCTGGGGATCAGAGTGGGGAGTGACCATCAGAGAACCAACTCTGGGGAAGCCCACTCCCACAAACTGGTATTGAGTGCCACAGGGAAAGCAGGATCTAAGCACAGGCTAGAGAGGACTTATAGTCTCAGAGGTCAATCTCAAAACACTGCCACCCAGGGACTGACTCACAAATTGACTCTTGTCTAATCATAAAAGAATAAAGTGATTAAGACACACCCACCAGCTTAAAAACTAGTAGAAGGCAGGGAGCTGCAATATTGTCCCAACTGGGGAACAGGCATGCCAAACAGATCAATAGAGGAAGTAAATGACCTTCACTACCACACACACTATTTTTTTTCTTTTTAATTTATTATTTTTTCATCTGTTACTTAAGAAACTATTTTTTTTCTTTTTTCCTCACTTGATTTTACCTTTTTAATTATTATATTTTTATTTTCAATCAGTATTATTACTACTATTATTTTACCATTTTGGGAAAAAATGTCATTTTCTTTTCTTTTTATTTTACTTTGGTATTAGAGTTCTACATTCTAATTTCATCTTTCCTTTAGCATCATTTTATTCTATCTTAACTCTAAATTTATGTCATCACTCTCTTCCTAACTTTCCCCCTATTGTTGCCCTGTTTCTCTTATGCTTTTCCTAATTTAAATTTTTCCTATTCTTTCTTTTTACCCACTGTTAAAATTTCAACCCACTTATACATCTACTATTCAATCCCCTGCTCCAAGTCCTTAGACACCTCTCTCTTCTCTGTCTTCACTATCTAAAAATTGTTTTTCAAGGAGAATCCAAGATGGCGGCATAGGTAAACACCTATACTGCTGCCTCGCACAACAATTTCAAAACTACAACTAAAAGACAGAACGGACATCATCCAGAACCACAGGAAAGCTGGCTGAGTGGAAGTTCTACAACTAGAGGGAAAGAGAGGGGCTCACAGAGACCCAGAGGAGCTGCAAAAAGCTGAGGTACGGAGACGCGAGCGAGGAGAGAGCGGGTGCCGGAGTACCTGGCTGGTTTTCTCTGGCGGGAGGGAGACAGAGACTCTCAAAGGCATTGAATCCCTTGTCCTGTGACACTAAACCCCAGATCCAGCTGAGACTCATACGCGGAGAGTTTGGACTGTGAAAAGGGAGAAGTGCACGGAAATTTAGGGGAGTTGCAAAGGATCAGAGGTCTGGTCGCGCACGGCACCACGCGGAGGACAGATTGCTGATTGTGCTGCTGGCTTTCGCGAGTGGGCGGGAGACGGACCCTCCGAACTGTGCCACTTCTGAGTCCACTAAGCCCCTGTTTTGGGCGAAACCCTGGAGACCTAGACTCGTGTGGTCCTGGTTTGCAGGGGAGCCGGAAAGGCAGGGGTTAGAGGCACTGCGGGTGCGTGCGAGCACAAGGACCGCTCCAGCAATTACCCAGTCACGTGAGACTCAGGAGCCGTGGAGGGCGGGGCCGACTGGAAGGCAAGGCGGTCCCTTAAGCCCTGAAACTCCACCCCTCCCAAGCTCAGCAGAGGCTTCTTCGGCTGAATCCAGCACAGAAGTTTCCCTGGCACAGTGAAAATGCCGAGACAAGGGAAGGGATTACAAGCAAAAGAAATGGAGGAAAAAAAACGACTGGATATAGAGTTCAAAACCACGCTTATAAGGTTTTTCAAGAATATGCTAGAAAAGATGGATAAATTTAGTGAGACCCAAGAGGAGATGATAAATACACTGACTGAAATAAAAACTATTATACAGAGTACTAACAGCAGACTAGAGAAAGGCAAGGATCAAGTCAAAAATTTGAAATATAAAGAAGCAGAAAACATTCAACTGGAAAAGCAAGAAGAGAAAAGAATCCAAAAATGTGAAGATAATGTAAGGAGCCTCTGGGACAGCTTCAAGCGTACCAACATCAGAATTGTGGGGATGCCAGAAGAAGAGAGAGAGCAAGATACTGAAAACCTGTTTAAAGAAATAATGACTGAAAACTTCCCACATCTGGTAAAAGAAATAGACTTACAAGTCCAGGAAGCACACAGAACCCCAAAGAAAAGGAATCCAAAGAGGACTACACCAAGACACATCATAATTAAAATGCCAAGAGCAAAAGAGAAAGAGAGAATATTAAAAGCAGCAAGAGAAAAACAGTTTATTACCTACAAGGGAGCACCCATACAACTGTCAGCTGATTTCTCAACAGAAACGATGCAGGCCAGACGGGAGTGGCAAGAAATATTCAACGTGATGAACAACAAGAACCTACAACCAAGAATAATCTATCCAGCAAAGCTATCTTTCAGAATTGAAGGGCAGATAAAGACCTTCACAGAGAAGAAAAAGCTAAAGGAGTTCATCAACTCCAAACCAGTATTATATGAAATGCTGAAAGGTACTCTTTTAGAAGAGGAAGAAGAAAAAGGTTAAAGACAAAAAATTATGAACAACAAATACACATCTATCAACAAGTGAATCTAAAAATTAAGTGAATTAAAAATCTGATCAACAGAATAAACTGGTGAATATAATAGAATCAGGAGCACAGAAAGGGAGTAGACTGATAATTCTCAGGAGGACAAAAATCATAAAGCATCAAACAGACTGTGAAATTATAGCAGAAAGATTAAAGTTAGGTGAGGTAAATAAGTGATCAATCAAAGGACTTGTATGCATGCTTATAAACATAACCAATGATCACAGACACTGGGGAGTTGGGGTACGCCTGGGAGGGAGGGGGAGCAATGGGGAGATATGTATAAAAATTAATAAAAATTAATTAAAAATAAAAATAAAAAAATAAAAATTGTTTTTCTCTCTGTCCTTTTGTTGTTGTTTGCTTGATTGTTGACTATATCAATTTTTTTATACATTTTTGTGAGATTGTTTTGTTTATTCTTATCTTGTTTTTTATTTGCTTTTATTTTGTTTGTTTTTTACTTCCATTTTTCCTTGCCTCCTTTGATATTAGTTGTTCTTTGTAGTTTGCATTAGTCTCCAGGTACTTATAGCTGGCATTTGTTGGGATTAGTGTTGTTCTATTGTAGTTTTCTCCCCATATATATTTGTTCCTCTTTTTTTTCTTACTCTCTTTCTTTTCTCTCTTATTTTTTTTTCTTTTTCTTTTTTCTCTCTTCTCCAAATTTAATTTTGGCACTCCTTTCTTTTCTTTTCTTCTCTTTTTCTCTCTTTTTCTTTCTTCCTATCCCCTAATTTGTCTCTTTCTGGTGGTCACCTTTATTTATGGATATTAATATTGTGAGTATATTTCTGTTCAGTGCTTTGTGCATTGTACCTGATTGTATTGTTTTTGTGCCTTTAAATTAATACAGGAGAGAAAGAACTACATAACCAGACAACCAGAGAAGAGAGAGCATGAGGAGGCAAAGACAGCCCGCATATGAAAGAAAAGGAGGCATCACCAGAAAAGGAAGCAAATAAAATGGAGGCAAGAAAGAAACTTTCCAGAGAAAAAATTCAGAGAAATGGTCATAAGGTGGCTGAAAAGAATGGAAGTCGAATTCAACAATATGAGTAAGAGCCAAGAGGAAATGAAGAAGAACCAAGAAGAAATGAAAAATGATACCACTGCTGCAAAGATTTCAATAGGAAGCATCAAAAGTAGACTAGAAGAAGCAGAGGACCGCATCAGTGAGCAAGAAGACAAGGTAGGGGAAAATACCCAAATACAGCAGCTTCTAGAAAAATAAATTAAAAAGCAAGAAGAGAGCCTAAGGGAACTTTGGGATAAGACAAAACAAACAAACATCCACATAATTAGGGGTACCAGAAAGAGTGAAAACTGAGCAAGGAATAGAAAACCTGTTTGAAGAAATAATGACAGAAAACTTCTCTGATATAGGGAAGAAAAAAAAACACACAAATTCAAGAAGCTCACATGCTCCCAAGCAAAATAAACCCCAAAAAAAGACCGATGCCAGTGCACATAATTAAACTGGCAAACACCAATGACAAAGTAAGAATATTAAAAGTGGCCAGAGAGAGACAGAAAGTTACCTGCAAAGGAACCCTCCTCAGACTAGTAACTGATTTCTCAACAGAAACTCATCAGGCCAGAATGGAATGGAATGAAATATACAAAGGAAATGTCTGAATCCAAAAATACTATACCCAGGAAGGCTATCAATCAAAATTGAAGGTGAAATCAGGAGCTTCACAGACAAAAAGGGATTAAGGGAATTCATTACAACCAAATCAGCAATGCAAGAAATGCTCAAGAGTCTGCTGTTAAAAAAAGAAAAAAAAAAAGGAAGCAAAGAAGATACACAGGGGTAAAGAATAAAAATGGCAATGAATAACTACCTATAAATAATAACTTTCAATGTAAATGTATTAAATGGTCCAATCAAAAGACATAATGTAACAGATTGGATAAGAAAACATGACCCATATATCTGCTCTCTACAAGAAACCCACGTCAGAAAAAAAGACGTGCACAAACTGAGGGTAAAGGGATGGAAAATGGTTTTTCAGGCAAATGAAAATGAAAAAAAAAGCTGGAATAGCAATACTTATATCTGACAAAGTAGATCTCAAAGTGAAGGACATAACAAGAGATAAAGAAGGCCACTTCATAATATTAAAGGGAGCAATCTAACAAAAAGAAATAACTCTGGTAAGCATATATGTACCCAATACAGGAGCACCCAAATACATTAAAAAAAATCTGGAGGATATCAAGGCAGAGATTGACAGCAATACAATCATAGTAGGAGACTTTAATACCCCACTATCACCATTGGACAAGTCCTCTAAACAAAAAATCAGGAAAGAAACATCAATCCTAAAGACTCACTAGACCAGATGGAATTAATTGACATCTTCAAAACATTTCACCCCAAAGCCACAGAATATACATTCTTCTAAAGTATGCTATTAAACAATAGAAAGATCAAGGGAGAAATAAAAAACACCATGGCAACAAATGACAATGAAAACACAACAATCTAAAATCTGTGGGACACAGTTAAAGCAGTCTTGAGAGGGAAGTTCATAGCTTTACAAGCCTACTCCAAAAAACAAGAAACAATGGTAATAAATTACCTAACCCTACAACTAAAAGAGTTAGAAAGAGAGCAACAAGACAAATTGAGAGATAAAAATCGCATAGTCATATCAATTGGTGCAGAAAAAGCATTGGACAAAATCCAACACACTTTCTTGATAAAAACTCTCAGCAAGAAGGGAATAGAAGGTTCACACCTCAACATCATAAAAGCCATATATGAGAAAGCCACAGCTAACATCATACTCAATGGCCAAAAACTAAAAACATTTCTCCTAAGAACAGGAACAAGACAGTGATGCCCACTCTCACCACTCCTGTTTGACACTGTTTGCAATCAGACAACAAGAAGAAATAAAAGGCTTCCAAATTGGAAAAGAAGAAGTAAAGCTGTCCTTATTTGCAGATGACATGATATTGTACATAAAAAACCCGAAAGACTCCATCCAAAAATTAATAGACTTAATAAATGAATTTGGCAATGTAGCAGGATACAAAATTAATGCCAAGAAATCTATGGCATTTATATACAATAATAGTGAAATTACAGAAAGAGAGACTCAAAAAGCAATCCCATTTACCATCGCACCAAATAAATTAAGATACCTAGGAATAAACTTAACTAGGATGTAAAAGACCTATATGCAGAAAACTATAGGACACTGAAAAAAGAGATAGAGGAAGACATAAACAGATGTAAGAACATACCATGCTCATGGATTGGGAGAATCAACACCATTAAAATGTCCATACTACCCAAAGCAATCTATAGATTCAATGCACTACCCATTAAAATACCAAGAAAGAACTCTCCAAAGATTCATCTGGAATAATAAAAAAAAAAGACCCCAAATAGCCACAGCAGTCCTGAGAAAGAAGAATAAAGTAGGTTGGATCTCAATACCAGAATTCAAGCTGTATTACAAAGCAACTGTTCTCAAAACAGCCTGGTATTGGCACAAGAACAGACACATAGACCAATAGAATAGAATAGAGAATCCAGATATCCACCCAAACCACTATTCTCAATTAATATTTGACAAAGTAGATACGAACATTAAATGGAGTCAAGACAGTCTCTTTAATAAATGGTGTTGGGAAAATTGGACAGATACATTAAAAAAACTGAAACTAGACCACCAAATTAGACCACACTCAAAAATAAACTCAAAATGGATATAGGACTTAAACATAAGTCAGGAAACCATAAAAATCCTAGAGGAATCCACACGTAGCAAAATCTCAGACATATGCTGAAAGAACTTCACTGATACTGCTCCAATGGCAATGGAAGCTAAAGAGAAAATAAACAAATGGGGCTACATCAAAATAAAAAGCTTTTGTACAGCAAAAGACAGCATCAACAAAACAACAAGAAAGACCACTGTATGGGAGAACATATTTGCACATGTTATCACTGATAAAGGTTTAATCTCCAATATCTACAGCCAACTTATACAACTTAATAAAAGGAAGATAAATGATCCAATAAAAAAAAATGGGCAACAGACCTAAATAGAATCTTTTTGAAAGAAGACAGAAGGAAGGCCAAGAGACACATGAAAACATGCTCAAAGTCACTATCTGAGAGATGCAAATCAAAATGACAATGCAATACCATCTCACACCTGTCAGAATGGTAATCATCAGCAAACAAATGACAAGTGTTGGTGAGGGTGCGGAGAAAAAGGAACCCTCCTGCACTGCTGGTGGGAATGCAGACTGGTGCAGCCACTGTGGAGAACAGTATGGAGTTTCCTCAAAAAACTAAAAATGGAACTCCGTCTGACCCAGAAATCCCACTCTTAGGAATATATCCTAAGAAATTAGAAACATCAATCAGAAAGGATATATGCACCCCTAAGTTCATAGCAGCACAATTTACAATAGCTACAATTTGGAATCAGCCTAGGTGCCCATCAGCAGATGAGTGGATCAGAAAACTATGGTACATCTACACAATGGAATACTATGCTGCCATAAAATGAAAGAACTCTTACCATTTGCAGCAACCTGGATGGAACTGGAGAGCCTTAGGAAGAGGTGTGATAGATAAGAGATCAACTGAAGGACTTGTATGCATGCATATAAGCATAACCAATGGACACAAGACACTGGGGGTTAGGGCATACACGGGAGTTGAGGGGGGCAATGGCAAGATATGTATACATGTAATACATTAATAAAAATTAAAAAAAATAATTCCAAAACATATCATTTCCTCTCACAAAAGTATCATCCACACAGTACAGGAGGGTTTCTGGATGAAAGAGCAGGAGGTCCTTGTTCCAACACGCCAGTGCTCCCCTTGAGCATCATAACTTCCCATGGCTCTCCAAGGTGTGTAAGGATGGGGACCTGGCTTCTGGGAAAGGTGGGCAAGAACAGGACCTGGGCTCTCCAAGTTGGGTAAGGACAGGACCTGGGCTCTTTGCAAGGTGCGAAAGGACGGGACCTGGGCTCTTGGCAAGATGGGCGAGGACTGGACATGAGCTCTGCAAGGTGGATGAGGACTGGGCCTGATGCTCCAAGATGAATGAGGATGGGGCCTGGGCTCTGGGTAAGGTGGGTGAGGACGGGGCTGGGGTTCTCCACGGTGGGTGAGGAAGAGGCTTGGCCCTGGACAAGGTGGGCAAAAATGGGGCTGGAATCTCCAAAGTGGGTGAAGATAGGGCCTGGAGTCTCCAAGATGGGCGAGGACGGGGCCTGGGCTTTCAGCGAGGTGGATGAGGACAGGACCTGGGCTCTTGGCAAGGTGGGTGAGAAAATGACCTGACTCTCCAAAGTGGGAGAGGAAAGGGCCTGGGCTCTTGGGAAGGTGTGCGAGGAAGGGGCCTGGGCTCTCGAAAGTGGGCAAGGATGGGGCCTGGGCTCTAGGCAAGGTGAGCAAAAACGAAAATGGGGCTCTCCGAGGTGGGTGAGGATGGGACATGGTCTCTCCAAGGTGGGCAAGGAAGGGACCTTGGCTCAGGGAAAGTTGCCAAGGATGGGACCTGGGCTCTCCAAAGTGGGCAAAGATGGGGTCTGGGTTCTGGGCAAGGTGGGCAAGGACAAGACCTGGGCTCTCAGTGAGGTGGATGAGGAAGGGACCTGGACTCTGAGAGGTAGACAAGGACAGAACCTGGGCTCTTGGCGAGGTGGGTGAGGGCGGGACCTGGGCTCTCCAAGATGGGCCAGGACTGGGACTTGGACTCTGGGCATGGTGGGTGAGGACGGGACCTGCAGGCAGGGGAGTTCAACTTTGCTGCTCAATCCCAGGTGGCTGTGCTGCTAAATGTCCTAGGAAAACAGAGAAATAAAGATGACAGAAGTGAGAGCAAGTCAGCATCTGAGGGGAGTGCGCCGCTTGTGGCCTCACTAAGAGGTCTGATTCCCAGGTTACCAGGGCGTCCTCAACGCCTGTGTTCAGACTGTGAACCACGGGCACTTAGAGAGGAGGATGGTGGGGACCCTGCAGGTGTGTCTGAGGGAGGAGGAGGGTGGGGACCCTGCAGATATGTCTGAGGGAGGAGGAGGGTGATCCCTGCAGGTGGGTCTGAGGGAGGAGGAGGTGCGGGCACTGGGCAGACGTTCCGGAATAGCATGCATATGCCCAGAATAGCGACCTGGGTGGTAGCAAAGCTCTGGGCGAGCACTGGGATCCCAATGGTCCCATGTCCCGAGAGCAGGTGGGCCCTCCTAAGGGAAAGTCCTGGGGCCTGGCTGCCTGTGCGCAGCTGTCTCAGCTCCTCAAGTCGCTTCCATGGCTCCAGCAGACTCTGCCACCCCCTGTCCTCTGCTGGGGCTCCCTTCCCTCTTAGCCCTTAGTCCCTCCTCTCGGTGAACCCACAGCCCTTAGTTCTTAACCATCCCATCCTGAGGGGGCCTCTGGGCCCAGCAGGGCAGGTCCCAGCCAGCTGCGGGGGACTGGAACTCTGTCTTGTCCTCTCACAGGGTAACCGGGAGCAGGAACCACATCTGCTTGGCCACCTGTCTTTCCCGCTCTGGAGCTTAGGACATAGTAGGTGCTCAGAAATTGCAGGTGTAAGAGGTAGCTGAGGAGGAAGTGTAAGGATGCTTAGTATCCAGGAACAAGGAGCACATGGCCCTTCCAGGTCTGGGTTGGGCAGCTGGCTCCTGGGGACATGCGTTTGGACTCAGTCCCCCAGGCAGACGTCACTGTTTTGGGGGCGTGGCAGAAGCTATACCCCAGGAAACAGACTGCCATTTCTGAGGCTCTCCCGCCCCTGAGAAGGCCTTTTGGGAAAAGACTGCACATCACTGACGTTTCTGACAGGCTTCCTGCGACAGGGCCACAGGGGAGGGGAGAGGCTGCCTGGTGGAGGTGAGGGATGGAAACCTTCGAGGGTACAGGGCAGGGAGTGGTGCGTGGAACCCGCCAGGAGGTGCGGGTTGTAGATCAGCATCCTGCTGGTGTCTGTTCTGCTCCAGAAACTGCGGAACAAATTTGGAGAAATGCACGTGCCTCGCATTCCTGTTTGGAGAAATTCCAGAAACTTCCATCAAAGGCTCCATGGCAGAGGGCTACACGTTCCTATGGGGACGCTCATGTATCGCGGGCACTTGACTCCTGCCTCATGACCTGCCACGGGCTCCTGCAGGGGTTGGCCCCGGGCGTGCCCTCACCTCCTCCCTGTGGAGCGAACCTGACCTGGAGAGCACCTAACCTGTGCGGAGCTGACCCAAAGGCCATCTGCTCACAGCGCTGCGGGCGGGCCGGCCCCACCTGGTCCAGGCGCCTCGCCTGTCATCGCCAGTGCCTGTCTGTCGTGTTCCTCTCGCCAAAAGCCGTGTCGCTGGCAGCCCAGACCGGCTGCGGACACGTGGGGGGCGAAAAGGGGGGGGTGGGGAGTGGGGAGGGCGTGTGCTCAGGTGGCCTTGAAAAGGTACAGAGCTCGCGTGGTCCCAGCCGACTTTTCCTAGGAAAGCATCACATTCCGGCGTCTGAGCCCCGAGACAGCAGCTCCCCTCATCGCCGCCGCCCCTGCACCGCTGCCCCAGCACTCCTCCAATTCCGCTGGCAAACACAGCTAGGACCATGGTTCTGCAAAAATCTAATCCTCTGATACCCGCCCACTGAGACATTGTCCTGCCTTCCCATATCCCCGCTCAGCTCTTCAGCTCCTGCTCTTCCCCGGTGGGCGGGATCGCATCCAACTCCTGGGTGATGCTGCGGCCGGCCCGGTGCTCACGCCAGCCCAGACTCCGCAGTGCGGTCACTCGTCTTTCTCACTGGAGTTCTGTGAGAGGTGTTTCCTCTGTGAGGGATGCATGTTAACAAGACCTCAGGGGTCACAAATGCCGTTTAGCCGGGGTGCTCAGTGGTTGAGCACTGACCTGTGCACTTAAAGGTTGCCAGATGGATCCCGGTGAGGGCACATCCCCTGGTTGTGGGCTCCATCCTGGGTGGGGGAGGGGGAGTGCTGGAGGCAGCCAACCCATGTTTGTACTCACATTGATGTTTCTCTCTCTCCTTCTCCCTTTCTCTTTCTCTAAACATCAATAAAAAATCTTTTTAAAAATGCCTTTTAGGTTGATGAGAGCCTTCCTGAAAATCTTCTTTTTAAAATTGAGATGTAATTACCATGTAACATTGTTTAAAGTGTACAACATGTTGGATTGATACAATTATATGTGGTAACTATAATTCATGCACTGGAGGGGATGTCCCTCAGTCTGGCCTGCGCCCTTTCGCAGTCAGGGAGCCCGGGGGATATGTAGGCGGTCAGACATCCTTAACACTGCCATGGAGGTGGGAGAGGCTCCGCCAATGCCAGCACCACAGGGCTCACCAGCCACAAGCCATCAGCCTGGCTTCTGGCTGAAAGGTGCTCCCTCTGTGGGAGTGCATTGTATTGAGCGTCTGCCCCCTGGTGGTCAGTGCATATCATAGTGACCAATCATTCCTCTGTGCAGTCTATTTGAGTATTAGCCTTTTATTAATGATTTCCACTGTTGAGTTATGGAGTCATATTTATCTTCATATTACATGTGTTTGTATACTTGATATGAAGAGATATTCAATATTTTATTACATTATTATATTGACTAGTGGCTCAGTGCATGAAATTTGTGCCCTGGAGGGGGGTGTCCCTCAGCTCGACCTGCACCCTCTCCAATCTGGAACTCTTCAGGGGATGTCCGACTGCCAGTTTAGGGTCCCAGGAATCAGGCCTAAACTGGCAGTTGGACATCCCTCTCAAATTGGGACCACTGGCTTCTAACTGCTCACCTGCCTAATTTCCCCTAACTGCTTCTGCTTGCCAGTCTGATCACCCCCTAACCTCTCCTCTGCCAGCCTGATCTATGCAACCTGCTCCCCTGCCTGTCCGATTGCCCCTAACTGCGCTTCCCTGCTGGCCTGGTCACCCCTAACTGTCCTCCCCTGCTAACCTGGTCACTCATAAGTGTCCTCCCCTGCAGGCCTGTTTGCCCCCAATTGCCCTCCCCTGCAGGCCTGGTCCCTCCCAACTGCTATCCTCTGCTGGCCAACTGTGTCCACATGGGGGAAGCCATCTTGTGTATTGGAATGATGGTCAATTTGCATATTACTTTTTTATTAGATAGGATTTGTTGAATAAATAAGCAGGACATGAAGTAATCAAGTATCTGTAGAGATAAGATCATCTTGGTATTTGCATTTCAAAAAGGGGCAGGTTTCAGATGGATGTTACTTTAAAAGGTCAGTGTGCTGTTTTGTATTCTTATATATTGTTATTTTGTTTATATTTTTAAAGCTACTTATTGGTCTGCCATGCTTTTAATTTCTTCTTTAATCCATGTTAAAGACTCTGTAGCAGACATGTAAAGAGTGAAAATAGGCTGTTTCTTACTTGCACGTGGGTAACAGTAGAGAGAGGCATTTGTGCAGCTGCAGGTAAGAGATGTGAGTGAATAGCCAAGTGTGAGTTCTGTGGCCATCCGCTCTCTCCTGATGTGTGTAGTGACCTTTGCCCTGGTGTGGATAGTCCTCAGGTTGTGTTTGTCTCGCTGGAACATGAAAAGAGTCACACAGTGACTGAAGTTACAGGCTTTTTATTTTTTTGAGTGTAAATGGGAGGCCTGCAGTCCCTTGGCATTTGGGATTGCCAGGTGCTATGAAGTTGAACTATTGTATCTGTATTTTCAAAAGTCTTGTTTTGTTTTAATGTTATTTTATTAAATTTAAGTTCCAATCCATTCAGAAATCCACACCTTCCACCATCTTTTATATCTTTTTTCTTTTCTTTTTTTTTTAAAAATATATTTTATTGATTTTTCACAGAGAGGAAGGGAGAGGGACAGAAAGTCAGAAACATCGATGAGAGAGAGACATCGATCAGCCGCCTCCTGCACACCCCACACTGGAGATGTGCCCGCAAGCAAGGCACATGCCCCCGACCAGAATCGAACCCGGGACCCTTCAGTCCGCAGGCTGACGCTCTATCCACTGAGCCAAACCGGTCTTGGCTATATCTTTTTTCTTTTTAAAAAAATCCTTATTATTGAAAGTATTACAAATGCCATCCCCTTTCTCCCCATGAGCCGTTTCTAGTCCACCCCCACCCTCACTCCAGGCCTTCACTATCCTATTGTCTGTGTCCATGGTTCATGCATATATGCTTACTCATTCTTTGGTTGATCTCTTCCTACCCACTCACCTCCTTCCCTCTGAGATTTAGCACTCGGCTCCATGTTCTCTGTCTCTGAATTTATTTTGTTCATCAGTTTATTTTGTTGTTGTTGATTTTTTTATTCCACATTTGAGTGGGATCATGTGATACTTGTCTTTCTCTAGTGTATTCTGCTCAGCATAATTTCCACTTAAAGAAATCTTGCCTTCTGAAGTTACTGCTTCATCAATTCTCAGAGCACAGCTGGCTTCTCTTCCGCCTCCTGTGCATTTAATTGAGGAAAACAGATTTGCTGCCTGAAAAGTCCTGTGTTCACCCATCAGCAGTCACACGGCTGCCTAGCTTCTGTGCTGCTGTCCTCTCTCCTCTTGTTTTCCTTCCTCCTTCTTCTCCTTTTCTTCCCAAACATTTATTGAAAGAGTTGTTTTAGTCTCATTCTTTTTTAAAAAACCAGTAAGTGTGCTTAGGAAGTTCTCAATAAACTAAAATGGAGTTTTGGTGGGCAAGGACCCATAATGACCCCTGAGAGCCTCACTGCTTCTGGTTCTTGAAAATTGTGTTTAACAGGGGAGTTTCCTGCCAACAGTGCCCGCTCTCATTCTAGGGACCATGTGGCAGTCTCAGTGCTTGTTAAGGAGTCACTGCGGTTCTCAGAGGCCATTTTCTCCAAGATAAACACTGGTGCTGTCCCCACAAAAGGGGCAGGCCAATAGTGCACAAGAAATTAAAATCTTCCAGTTATCTACCTCATAGAAATAGGAATCTCACTGAGCATGCGCGCACGTGTGTGTGTGTGTGTGTGTGTGTGTGGTCTATTGATTTTTAGAGGAAGGGAGAAGAAACATCAATGTGAGAGCTCAACATTGATTGGCTGCCTCCTGCATGACCCCCATGGATACTGAGCCAGAAACCCAGGCCTCAGCCCCAACTGGGAATGAACAGTGACCCTCAAGTGCACAGAAAAACATCAGCCAACGAAGTCCGCGGCTGGGCTCACCACAGTGTTTTTGAATTTGCTTTGACCCTGACAGTAACTTGCAATGTGGGAATCAGGCTTCAACATGGGGCATTCCAGGGTCATTCAGCCCCACCCCCTCCTTTCTCTCCTCAGCTGTCGGGTGTGATTCCTTCTGTCCATCCTCACCTGAGCACGGAGAAGTAAAGCCTCCTTCACTGTCCTCTCTCCCACCACAGTGAACATTTGTAGATGATTTTCAATGGCTGAGAACCAAAACTACTTTTTAAATATATTTTTATTGCCGAGACCAGTTTGGCTCAGTGGATAGAGCGTTGGCTTGCGGACTGAAAGATCCCAGGTTCAATTCTGGTTGGGGGCATGTACCTTGCTTGCGGACACATCTCCACTGTGGGGCGTTCAGGAGGCGGCTGATCGATGTCTTTCTCTCATCGATGTTTCTGACTTTCTATCTCTCTCCCTTCCTCTCTGTAAAAAATATCAATAAGATATATTTAAAAAAATAAATATATTTTTTATTGATTTCAGAGAGGAAGGGAGAGGGAGAGAAAGAAACATCAATGATGAGAGAGAATCATAGATCAGCTGCCTCCTGCACATCCCCTACTGGCATGTGCAACCCGGGCCTGCGCCCTTGATGGGAATTGAACCTGGAACCCTTCAGTCCATGGGCCAATGCTCTATCCACTGAGCACATGGCCAGGGCAGAACCAGAACTTTTCACAGAGAATTGGGAGAGGTGGGCAGTGCTGCCTGGGGACATTGACATGGAAAGCAGTTGCCCTGGGAAGGAGCTGCGGAGAGAGTGCTTGTCCGCAGAGCCTTGGCTTAACCAGCCTGAAAAAGCTTCCCTCTCCAGAGCCTCACACTCCATCCTGCTCCTCGGATGCATGTGGCTGAGTGCCTTCTCTCAGGCTCACAAGGAAAGGTCAGGGCCGCTTGGCAATGCTGTGTGTAGACATGTAGTAGTAGGAGTGATGCCCTGATTAGAAAGAAGAGAAAACTTCCTATTTCCATTCTCTTTTGTACTTTCAGGATGAGAGAGAGAGAGAGAGAGAGAAAGAGAGAGAGAGAGAGAGAGAGAGAGAGAGAGAGAGAGAGAGAGAGAACTGATAAATCCATCCATAATTGCAAAGGTCTGTGGTGGCTAAGTGGATGCTCAGTACAAATAGTCAGGGCTGACTGAGCTCCTCCTCTCACCCCCGGGCTCACCCTGCACCCTCGGGCTCACTCTGCACCCCTGGGCTCACTCTGCACCCCTAGAGTCACTCTGAGTTGCTGCTGATAAAAGTGATAAAAGCAGAGATTTGCCCCAAAGTCAGACCACAGAAGTAAGAAGACAGAAAACGAGATCCAGGTAATTCATAAGTGGAAATTGAAAATCTCTGGGTAATTATGTGCAGGAAGCCACCCATTGTCTTCACTATCAGAGTAGTGTGAACTGAGCTCTGGCAAAGGTTGGGGCTATACACCCACAGTTTAGTAGAGACAATCATTGCTGAAGTAACTTCTCCACCAGACAGTCATATAAATCCCTGCTGATAAGATAGTCTACCTGTTACTGGAAATTACCTGCCTAAGGGCTATAGGTGTATCCCAAATTGAATAAAAAGATGACAAGGCCAGTGCCCAAGTGGAGTCCTTTCTCTTGAGCTGGGTTCCCTCCTGGTCCCCCAATATTTCCAAATTATTGTTTGTTGTTTTGTCTCTTTCATTTGTATGTAGCCCCTCTTCTAGAGCCTGAATCCTGAGCCATGAAGAATGTGGGACCTTCACAATTATGAGTTTGGCAACTTGGAAAATTGCCAAATATCTTTCTCATTAAATGAGACTATTATTGTGCCCTCCTGTTTGAAGGCACTACTGTGGGTGAAACATATGTGAGTAAAGCTTCACTCATGGTGCATTTCACACTCGCCAAGGTTGCATCTTCATACAAATCATAGTGACTAACAGCTATTATCCCTATTGTGCAGTTAAGGAAACTGAGGCTAAGTAATTAGTGAGCAGCATGCACTAGTCTCTGAACAGTGAGCTTTTTATCCTAGAAGTTGATTACTAAGCAGGAGAGAAGACGTGAATGTATGATGCAGATTTAATGCAATTATCCTATCTAATAAAAGAGTAATATGCAAATTGACTGTCACTCCAACACCCAAGATGGCTGCCTCTATGTGGACACAAGAAGGCCAACAGGGAAGAGCAGTTGGGAGGGACCAGGCCGGCAGAGGAAGGAAGTTGGGGATAACTGGGCCTTCAGGGAAGGGCAGTTGGGGAGGACCAGAACTGCAGGGGAGGGCAGTTAGGGGTGATCAGGCCTGCAGGAGAGGGCAGTTAGGGGCAATCAGGAAGGCAGGTGAGCAGTTGGGAGCCAGCAGTCTGGATTGTGAGAGGGATGTCTGACTGCCTGTTTAGGCCTGATCCTACCAGGACATCCCTCGAGGGGGCCCAGATTGGAGAGGGTGCTGCACTGAGGGAAACCCCTGGTGCACAAATTTTGTGCACCTGACCCTTAGTCCTATATAATAAAAGCCTAATATGCTAAGTGTCCAACTGTTCAACTGTTTGACCAGTTGCTCTGCTGAGCACTGACCACCAGGGGGCAGATGCTCCAACCAGTAGGTTAGCTTGCTGCTGAGGTCTGGCTGATTAGGACTGGGTGAGATGGGCTAGACATGCCCTGAATACTTCTGTGATCCCTCCCCAACTCTGATAACACACTAGTGGGGTCCCTTGACCTGGCCTGCACCCTCTCACAATCTGGGACCTCTCAGGGGATGTTGGAGAGCTGGTTTAGGCCCAATCCCTGAAGGCCAGACCAAGGGACCCCACTGATATTGATTCCACTGGTGCAAAACTTTATTCATCGGGCCTCCAGTAAGATAATATGGTCCTAAGAACAGGAACAAGACAGGGATGCCCCTTCTCACCACTTCTGTTCCACATAGTACTGGAAATGCTAGCCATAGCAATTAGACAAGAAGAAGAAATAAAAGGCATCCAAATTAGAAAAGGAGTAAAACTGTCATTATTCACAGATGATTTGATATTATATATAGAAAACCCTAAAAACTCCATAAAAAAAACTATTAAACTTAATAAATCAATTTGGCAATGTAGTAGGATACAAAATTAACACCCAGAAATATGTGGCATTTTTATACATCAATAATGAACTCACAGAAAGACACGCTAAAAAAAAATCCCATTTACCATTGCAACAACAAAACAAAAAAAATAAGATACTTGGGAATAAACTTAACTAAGGAGGTAAAAGACCTATATGTGGAAAACTACAGGATGTTGAAAAAAGAGATAGAGAAAGAAACAAACAAGTGGAAGAATATACCATGTTCATGGATTGGTAGAATCAATATCATTAAAATGTCCATACTACCCAAAACACTCTATAGATTTAATGTAATCCTCATTAAGTTACCAAAGGCATATTTCACAGACCTATAAATAAACTTTTCAAAAATTTATATGGAATTAAAAAAGATCCTGAATAGCTGCAGCAATCCTGAGGGGGGGGGGGGGAAGAACAAAGTTGAAGGGATCACAATACCAGATATCAAGCTGTATTACAAACCCATTGTTCCCCAAATTGCCTGTTACTGGCACAAGAATAGACATACTGTATAGATCAATGAAACAGAACAGAGAACTCAGAAATTGACCCAAGCCATTATGCTCAATTAATATTTAACAAAGGAGGCAAGAGCATACAATGAAGTCAAGATAGTCTCTTCAATAAATGGTGTTGAGTAAACTGGACAAATACATGCAAAATATGAAACTAGATCACAAACTTACACCACACACAAAAATAAACTCAAAATAGTTAAAGGACTTAAGTGTAAGATGAGAAACCATAAAAATCTTAGAAGAATCCATAGATTCCAAAATATCAGACATATCTCGCAGCAATATCTTTACTGATACAGCTCCTAGGGAAATGGAGACTAAGAATAAAATAAACAAATGGAACTATATCAACATAAAAAGCTTCTGCACAGCAAAAGAAACCATCAACAAAACAACAAGAAAGCCCACTGCATGGGAGAACATATTTGCTAATGTTACATTGAATAAGAGTTTAACCCCCAAAACTTATAGGGAATTCATACAACTTAACAAAAGGAAGATAATCCAATCAAAAAAAATGGGCAAAGGATCTAAATAGACATTTTCCAAAATGTCTATTTTGAAAATGTCTTTTCAGAAGGCCAAGAGACATATGAGAATATGTTCAAAGTCACTAATCATCCCAGAGATGAAAATCAAAACAACAATTCCATACTATATCACATCTGTCAGAATGGCTATCATCAACAAATGACAAGTGCTGATGAGGATGTAGAGAAAATGAAATCCTCATGCGTTGCTGGTGGGAATGCAGACTTGTGCAGCCATTGTGGAAAGCGATATGGAGTTTCCTCAGAAAATTAAAAATAGAACTCCCATTTGACTCAGTTATCCCACTTCTAGGAATATATCGCAAGAAACCAGAAACACCAACAGACTATACGGTGTTCATGGATTGGTAGAATTAAATTTAAAAAAATCAGAAAGGATATATGCTCCCCTATGTTCATAGCAGCACAATTTACCATAGCTAAGATTTGGAAACAGTCTAAATGCCCATAAGCAGATGAGTGGATTAGAAAGTCGTGACACATCTATATACAATGGAATACTACACTATTGGAAAAAAAAAAAAGGAGGAACTCTTACTATTTTCAACAGCATGGATAGAACTGGATAGCATTATGCTAAGCAAAATAAGTCAGTCAGAGAAAGATAAATATCACATGATCTCACTCATTGTAGAATATAATGAACTAAAATAGATCCAGAGACACAGAAGCATCAGACAGACTATCAATCCTCAGAGGGAAGGCCAGGGCGGGACGAGGGTAAGATATCAACCAAAGGACTTGTATGTGTATAAGCATAGCTCTGGACACAGACAGTAGGGGGTGAGGACCTGGGCTGGGAGTTGGGAGCAGGCAGGGAGAGGTCAATGGGGGGAAAAGGAGACATATGTAATACTTTCAACAATAAAGAATTTTTTTAAAAGATAATATGGTAACAAATATATGGTAACAGAGTGTGGAGTGACTATCCCCATCTCTCCCACACGGTGAGTTCCATGTCTTAATCCCCAGATCCTGAGTGTGTCACCTCACCCAAAGGGACATGCAGACATGACCAAGGTTCAGGAACTTGGGGGAGGGAGTCACCTGGGTGCGTCAACAGTTGTCCTATGAGCACTTAGGAGCAGAGTTTCCAGTTTTGTCAGACAGCTGCGCTGACTAGTCAGGAGGGCCAGTTTCAGTCACAGATGCTGCAAGTGTCAGGGGGACTGGAGCCCAGGGAGGCAGCAAGAAGCTGGGGGGCAGGACCCTGCCCACAGCCTGCAGGGAGGAGCCCAGCCCAGCCCAGGTTAGCTTGTACCCTTGCGTTTCACCTCTGACTTGCAGAGCTTCATGCTGTTTCATGTTGATTTGTTAGGGCAGCATTAGAGGCTGGGCTCACCCAAATGAGACCTCTGAATAGTTCCCTGTTCCGGAGAACTCATAGATGCCATCCATCTGGCCCCAGGGATGCCTCTGGGCGCTGAGTCAGGAAGACCAGAGACAGCAGCTCAGAGAGGCCCAGTGAGTCTCTGGGGCCTCCCAGAGGGTGAAAGCAGCACAACACTCTGTCCAGGACTGGCTGCTACATGGACACTGTCACAAGCAGCGTGAACACTCCCGTGTAGTATGTGTTGTGGCAAATTCACAGTAAAACGACCAGCCAGCACTCTGAGGGAGGAAAGTTTAACCTTTAGTTCGCAGATCTGCTAATCCAGGGGAATTCTAGATTTAAAGCCTGAACTGAACTCATGGGGAGGTTCTGAACTATAGCTCTCCTGTTGATCTGAGAGTCCCTGCAGGTCCACCCAAGTCAGTCTCGGCAGTGGTCTTGGGGACACTCTTACATGCAATGTAGACACTGTCATGTGCAATGTGGACACTCATGTGCAGCGTGGACACTGTCACGTACAATGTGGACACTCACATGTAGTGTGGACACTCTCATGTGCAGCGTGGACATTCCCATGTAGTATGGATACTTTCATGAGCAGCGTGGAGACACTGCTGTGGAATACTATGCTACATGGACAGTCACATGTAGTGTGGACACTCTCACGTGCAGCGTGGACAATCTCATGTACAGCATTGACATTCATGTGTTGTATGGACACCCCTTTTCCTCTTCATCCCTCCTTTTTATTCCACTAGCTATTCTTAGCTTTGGGGATTACAAAAGGCTCAGGAATTGGGGATAATGTACAAAAAAAGGTGTTCAGTATCCTGAGTCTTCCCCATCTTCCCCAAGGGTTTGTCCTAATAGCAAGGGCACAGAAGTTCTCCTACCAGTACCAGTCTGGGGTTTCGGTGACACTTGTATGAAGACAGAATAAAACTGTTAGAAAAACAAAACAAAAACAATAATCCAGATAGGAGGGGATAAAGAAATTTCAGACTTAGAGAGGAAAAATGGTGGCAGAATAGACAGACGCCTCTGGAGCCTTGTCGCTGGGCAGAGGGAGAGAGAGCAGCTGAGAGTCTCACTAGGAGTATTTGTTGGCAAGTTAAGAGTCAGTTATCCTCCAGGAGAAGGTGGGGGACTGCTGGACGGGGCTCCCCTGACCAGGCAGCGCCACTGCCACTGGGTTTTTGTCTGCTGGAGCCACCAGCATGAACAAGGAGACCGCATCATCTTGCAGAGGGAGGTGGATGTCTACGGCGGTCTGAAAGCTACAGCTGCAGCACCCACCAAACAGCTGGGGGACCCAGATCACCACTCTCCAATCGGCAGACACATGGACTCAGAGGAGCTCCACACGGCACATGGAAAGGTCAGATTTCGCCTGGGATAAGTGCCTTGTGTGTTGTACCTGGTCGTGTTGTAGTTTGTGCCTTTGAATCAATATAGGAGAGAGAACTACATAACCAGATACCCGGAGAAGAAAGACCATGGGCAGAAGAAGAAACACCCTGCATACACCAGAAAAGGAAGTAAACAAAATAGAAGCAAAAATAAGCCTGCCAGAGAAAGAGTTCAGATAAATAATCATAAAGTGGGATGAAAAGAATGGAAGACAAAATCCACAATGTAAGAGCCAAGAGGAAATGAAGAAGACCCAAGAGGAAATGAAGAAGAGCCAAGAGGAAATGAAGAAGCAAGAAGAAATGAAGAATAATTAAGAAGAAATGAAAAATGACATCAAGGCTATAAAGAACTCAATAAAAAGCATCAAAAGTAGACTAGAAGAAGCAGAGGACCGCATCAGAGAGCTAGAAGACAGGGTAGGAAAAAAATACCCAAGTACAGCAGCTTCTAGAAAATAAATTAAAAAGCAAGAGAAGAGCCTAAGGGAACTTTGAGATAACACAAAACAAAACAACATCCACATAATTGGGGTTCCAGAAAGAGCAGAAACTGAGCAAGGATGAGAAAATCTGTTTCAAGAAATAATGACAGAAAACTTCCCCAATATAGGAAAGAAAAAAAAAACACACAAATCCAAGAAGCTCACAGAGTCCCAAGCAAAATGAACCCCAAAAAACTGACACCAGGGCACATCATAATTAAACTGACAAACATCAACGACAAAATAAGAATCTTAAAAGCAGCCAGAGAGAAACAGAAAGTTATCTACAAAGGAACCCCCATAAGACTAGCTACTGATTTCTCAACAGAAACTCATCAGGCCAAAAGGGAATGGAATGAAATATACAAAGTCATGCAAAGGAAGGATCTGGATCCAAGAATACTGTGCCCTGCAAGGCTTTCAATCAAAATTGAAGGTGAAATCAGAAGCTTCACAGACAAAAAAGGACTAAGGGAATTTATTACCACCAAACCAGCAATGCAAGAAATGTTAAAGGGTCTGCTGTAATAAAATTAAATAGGAAGCAAAGAAGGAAGTCGGAGGTAAACACTAAAAATGGTGACAGATAAGTACTTATCAATAATAACTTTAAATGTAAACGGATTAAATGCTCCAATCAAAAGACATAGGGTAACTGATTGGATAAGAAAACGTGATCCATATATCTGCTGTCTACAAGAAACCCACCTCAGGAAAAGAGATACACACAGATTGAGGGTGAAGGGATGGAAGATGGTATTTCAGGCAAACGGAAATGAAAAAAAAAGCTGCGGTTGCAATACTTATATCTGACAAATTAGATCTCAAAGTAAAGGACATAACAAGAGATAAAGAAGGCCACTTCATAATACTAAAGGAAACAATCCCACAAGAAGAAATAACTCTGGTAAACATATACGCACCCAATATAGGAGCACCTAAATACATAAAATAAAACCTCCTGCAGGATATTAAGGGAGAGATTGACAGCAATGCAATCATAGTAGGAGACTTTAATACCCCACTGTCACCACTGGACAAATCCTCTAAACAAAAAATCAGCAAAGAAAAATAAATCCTAAATGACTCACTAGACCAGATGGAATTAATTGACATCTTCAGAACATTTCACCCCAAAGCCACAGAATATACATTCTTCTCCAGTGCACATGGGTCATTTTCAAAGTGAGACCATATGTTGGGTCATAAGAAAAGTTTCTTCAAATTCAAGAAGATAGAAATCATATCAAGCATTTTCTCAGACCACAGTGGCATAAAACTGGAAATCAACTATAATAAAAACAATAGAAAGAAATCAAACACATGGAGACTAAACAGCATGCTATTAAACAACAACTGGGTGAGCAGAGAGATCAAGCAAGAAATAAAAACATCATGGCAGAGAGATATATATACATGTAACACAGTAAAAAAGAAAAAAAACACAAAAAAAAATCATGGCAACAAATGACAATGACAACACAACTATACAAAATTTATGGGACACAGTGAAACCAGTCTTGAGAGGGAAGTTCATTGCCCTACAAGCTTACTGCAAAAAAACAGGAAACAATGGTAATAAATTTCCTAACCCTACAACTCAAAGAGCTAGAAAGAGAGCAACAAGGAAAGCCCAGTGTAAGCAGAAGGAAGGAAATAGTAAAGATCAGAGCGGAAATAAACAACATGGAGCCCAAAGAAACAATTCAAAAGATCAACAAAACAAAGAGCTGGTTCTTTGAAAGGATAAACAAGATTGATGGACCTCTAGCCAGGCTAACCAAGAAGCAAAGAGAGAGGATCCAAATAAACAAAGTCAGAAATGAAAGAGGGGAAATAAGAACAGACCCCACTGAAATACAAAGGATTGTTAAAAAATACTATGAACAACTCTATTTCAACAAATTGGACAACCTGCAAGAAATGGACAGATTCCTAGAAAAATATAACCTTCCAAAACTCAATCAGGAAGAATCTAAGCATCTCAATAAAACAATAACTATGGAAGAAATTGAAGCAGTCATCAAAAAGCTTCGAGCAAACAAAAGCCCAGGCCCAGATGGCTACATAGGAGAGTTTTACCAAACATTCAAGGAAGAATTAAAACCTATCCTCCTCAGACTATTCAAAAATATCTAAGAAGAAGGAACACTTCCAAACACCTTCTATGAAGCCATCATCACCCTAATACCAAAACCAGATAAAGACAACACAAGAAAAGAGAATTATAGGCCAATATCTCTCATGAACATAGATGCCAAAATCCTCAACAAAATTCTAGCAAATCCGATCCAGCAGTACATCAGAAAGATCATACACCATGACCAAGTAGGATTCATCCCAGGAATGCAGGGATGGTACAATATCTGCAAATGAATAAACGTGATACATCACATAAACAAACTGAGAGATAAAAATCACATAGTCATATTGATTGATGCAGAAAAACCATTTGACAAAATCCAACACCCTTTCTTGATAAAAACTCTCAGTAAAGTGGGAATAGAAGGATCATACCTCAACATCAAAAAAACCATATATGATAAACCCACAGCTAACATCATACTCAATGGGCAAAAACTAAAACCATTTCCCCTAAGAACAGGAACAAGACAGGGATGCCCACTCTCACCACTCCTGTTTGACATAGTACTGGAAGTATTAGCCATTGCAATTAGACAAGAAGAAGAAATAAAAGGCATCCAAATTGGAAAAGAAGAAGTAAAGCTGCCCTTATTTGCAGATGACATGATACTGTCCATACAAAACCCAAAGGACTCCATCCCAAAACTAATTGACTTAATAGATGAATTCGGCAATGTAGCAGTATACAAAATTAATGCCAAGAAATCTGTGGCATTTCTGTACAATAATAGTGAAATTACAGAAAGAGAAACTAAAAAAGCTATCCCATTTACCATCGCACCAAATAAATTAAGATACCTAGGAATAAACCTAACTAAAGAGGTAAAAGACCTATATGTAGAAAACTACAGGACACTGAAAAAAGAGATAGAGGAAGATGTTAACAGATGGAAGAGCATACCATGCTCATGGATTGGGAGAATCAACATCATTAAAATGTCCATACTACCTAAAGCAATCTATAGATTCAATGCATTACCCATTAAAATACCAACAACGTATTTCACAGACCTAGAAAAAATTCTTCATAGATTCATCTGGAACAAAAGAAAGACCACGAATAGCCACAGCAATTCTGAGAAAGAAGAATAAATCTGGGATCTCAATACCAGATTTGAAGCTATATTACAAAGCAACTGTTCTCAAAACAGCCTGGTACTGGCACAAGAACAGGCATATAGACCAATGGAATAGAATAGAGAACCCAGATATCCACCCAAACCACTATGCTCAACTAATATTTGACAAAGGAGGCATGAACATTCAATGGAGCCAAGATAGCCTCTTCAATAAATGGTGTTGGGAAAATCAGACAGATACATGCAAAAAAATGAAACTGGACCACCAACTTACACCAAATACAAAAATAAACTCAAAATGGATACAGGACTTAAACATTAGAAGGGAAACCATAAAAATGCTAGAGGAATCCACAGGCAGCACAATCTCAGATATATGCCGAAAGAACTTCTTCACTGATATTGCTCCAAAGGCAACTGAAGCTAAAGAAAAAATAAACAAATGGGACTACATCAAAATAAAAAGCTTTTGTACAGCAAAGGAACCATCAACAAAACAACAAGAAAAACCACTGTATGGGAGAACGTATTTGCAAACATTATCACTAATAAAGGTTTAATCTCCAACATCTACAGCCAACTTATACATCTTAATAAAAGGAAGATAAATGATCCAATTAAAAAAAATGGCAACGGACCTAAATAGAACCTTTTCGAAAGACGACAGAAGGAAGGCCAAGAGACACATGAAAATATGTTCAAAGTCACTAATTATCTGAGAGATGCAAATCAAAACAACAATGCAATACCATCTCACACCTGTCAGAATGGCAATCATCAACAAATCAACAAATGACAAGTTGTTGGCGAGGATGGGGAGAAAAAGGAACCCTTGTGCGCTGTTGGTGGAAATGCAGACTGGTGCAGCCACTGTGGAGAACAGTAGTATGGAATTTTCTCAAAAAACTAAAAATGAATCTCCCATTTGTCCCAGCAATCCCACTCTTAGGAATTTATCCTAAGAAACTACAAACACCAATCAGAAAGGATTTATGCACCCCTATGTTCATAGCAGCACAATTTACAATAGCTATAATTTGGAATCAGCCTAGGTGCCCATCAGCAGATGAGTGGATCAGAAAACTATGGTACATCTACACAATAGAATTCTATGCTGCCATTAAAAAGAAGGAATTCTTACCGTTTTCAGCAACCTGGATGGAACTGGAGAGCCTTATGCTTAGTGAAATAAGCCAGTCAATGAAGGAGAAGCATCACATGATGTCAGTCATTTGTGGATAATAAAGAACATTGTAAACTGATGAACAAAAGTATAGGCAGATGCAGTAAAGCATGAAACGGATTGTCAAATTGCAGCAGGAAGTTTAAGGAGAGGTGGGGTAGATAAGAGGTCAATCAAAGGACTTGTATGCATGCATATAAGCATAACCAATGGACACAGACACTGGGGGGTTGGGGTATTCCTAGAAGCGGGTGGGCAATGGGGAGATATGTATACATGTAACACAATTAAAAAAAAAGAAAAAAAAAATTTCAGTCAGTCAGATGAATCCACTTTTTTCTCGAAGATGATCCACAGAGGGTATTCAGGTCAGAGGTCACTTTACACTCTTGATGCTGATTGTCCAGCTAGTGGGCTGCTTTTACTCAGGAAGGGAAGATCCAGCTGTTCAGTCCTGCAATGTTGAGAGCTGAGGGGGTGGTTAGTGTGACTGGATTATGTCCCTTCCAGGTTGGCTTATGGGGTTCCTTTTTCCAATCTTTGACCCATACCTGGTCTCCAGGCTTGTGAGAGTACACAGTTGTTCCTAGAGAAATGGGCAATGGGTCAGTAACTCATCTGTGGGATTCAAGGATACTTTTCCCAAGTCCTTGTAGCTGTTTCTAAATTTCTAAGCTCCCTATTTCCTCCAAATCTCCCTTTGACTGAATTAAGGGAGGGAGTCTGCCATATAGGATTTCAAATAGAGAGAAACCTACCCTGGTCCTTGGGGCACCGTGTATCCGCAGGAATACAAGAGGCAAGATATCTGTCCAAGGTAAGGTTGTCTCTTGGCATAGCTTAGCCATAGCTTGCTTTAGAGTCCAGTTCATGTGTTCTACTTTCCTGAACTCTGGGCCTGTAGGAGTATGTAAATTCCACTTAATTCCTAAAGCCTTAGCTACGTGCTGTACTGCCTCAGCTATAAAGGCTGGGCTATTATACGACCCTATGGTTAATGGCATTTCATACCTCAGAATTATGTCCTTTAGTAAAGCCTTAGTAACTTCTGTCGTCTTCTCTGTGCAGGTAGGATATGCCTCAACCCAGCCTGAGAAGGTGCAGACAAAACTAAAAGATATTTATTCCCTCTGGTAGGCCCTATTTCTGTAAAGTGTACTTCTAGATCTTCAAAGGGAGCCTGCCCATAGTGCTGAACTCCTATGGGTCCTACAGGACCCTGCCTTGCATTGTTCTGTGCACAGAGGAGGCAGTGCTGAGAGACTGAGGCGCATAAGGAGGGGAGATGGGAAATTAGATAGCATCTGCTTAACAAGGTTTCTAGAGCTGTCTTCCCTAAATGGGTAAGTTCATGCTGCTGGAGGACTACTCTATGAGCTAACTGTTCTGGAACGTAGACTTTATGATCTGGGAAAATCCACCAACCTTCCTTCATCCTTTTACCCCTTCTTCCTGGGCCCATTCTTCTTGAGGAGTGTATTATGGAGGTTCAGGTATGGTGTCACTGGTTTCTTAGCAGCTAGCCTTGCCACTGTGTCTGCCCGATGGTTCCCTTCTGACACTGAGTCTTTTCCTTTATGGTGTCCTCTACAAGGGAGGACTGCTACTTCCTTGGACTCCCAGACTGCTTCTAGTAACTTCAAGATCTCATTCTGATTTTTTATTCCTTTTCCTCCAGCCGTCAGGAGCCCCCTTTCCTTGTATATAGCCCTATGGATATGCAGGGTAGTGAAGGCATAGCATGAGTCAGTGTAGATGTTGGCGCACTTATCCTTAGTGAGATTTAAGGCTCTGGTAAGGACCCAAAGTTCTGCCCTTTGTGCTGATCATCCTTCAGGTATGGCATGTGCCTCTATTATCTCAAAGTCTGATACCGTTGCATACCTTACTCCTCTTTTCCCTTCTTCTAGGAAGCTACTGCCATTTATGAAGAATACTTAGTCCAGATACTGTAGAGGCCCGTCTATTAGATCTGGCTGCTGGAGTAAGCCTCCTCTAGGGCTTCTAGACAATCATGCTCAGGGGTTCCCTCTGAGATGGGTAGGAAAGTGGCAGGATTAAGAGTTCTTACTGCTTCTAATCTTATTTGTGGATTTTCACATATGCACCCTTGGTATTGAGTCATCTGAGCATGAGTTAGCCAATGTTTCCCCTTAGCTTCCATTAAGGTGACAACAGCATGAAGCACTTTAACATTTACGTTTTGTCCCAGAGTGAGCTTGTCTGCCTCTTTGACTAATAAGGCTATGGCTGCAAGGTCCATGAGGTATGGGGGCCACTCAGAGGCAACCAGGTCAATCTGTTTGGAGAGGTAAGCTACTGGCCTCTGCCCAGGTCCCAACTCCTGAGTCAGAACTCCTAGGATTATCCTATTGTTCTGTGAGCAAAAAGATTAAAGTCCTGTGTCACATCTGGGAGCCCTATGGCCAGCGCCTCTGTGGGCTTTGTCTTTTGTTGCAAAGGCTTTTTCCTGTTCAGGAACCCCAGTTAATGGATGCTTTTTCCTCTCCTTTTAAGGCTTCATAGAGGAGCTTAGCTAGATCTGAGAATCCTGGGATCCTAATCTGACAGAACCCTGCTGCCCTTATGAGTCCCCAAATCTGTCGCCGGATGCTGGGGACTGGTATGGCACATACTGCCAGCTTTCTTCCAGTCCCTAGTCTTCATTTCCCTTGGATGATTCGGAAGCCTAGGTGTTTGACTTCCCTCTGACAGATTGGAGTCTTCCTTTTGGACACCCATAACCTGTTTCAGTTAAAAGTCTTAGAAGGGCTGGTGTTCCTTCCCAACATGTGGAAGAATTAGGGAGCTCTTGAACTCTTGTGGCAGTCTGGTCCAAGTGAATTGTTCCTTAGCCCCTGTGGTTGAGTTTTCCCACTTGAAGGCAAACAGGGGCTGACTGGAGGTTGCCAGCTGAAGGCAGAAAAAGGCATCTTTTTTTATCTAGACCTGTAAACCGTTTTGCTTCTGATGGAATGAGTCCCAGGAGGGTGTATGGAGTCAGCAGCACCAAATGCAGGGTTATAATGGCCTCATTAACAGCCCATGGGTATTGTACAGGGTGGTAATCATTGGTCCCAGGCTTCTTGACAGGTAAGAGAGGGATATCCAATGGAGACTGACACTGCCAAAGAAGACCCCATTGAAGCAGTCATTCTAGATGGCTCTGGAACTGTGTTCCTTGGGATTGGACACTGCGAAGTTTTACAGGTCGTGCTCCAGGCTTCAAGTCAATTAACACTGGGGCGTGGTTCTTAGCCAGGCCCAGGGGATTTCCTTCTTCCCAGACCAGTGGAAATTCCTTCTCTAGTTCAGGCTCTAATGGCAAGTCCTTTGACTGGGAAATATAAAGTCTCCATTCTTCCTCCCGAGGCACTGCTAAAGACAGGATCATTGGAGAGGTCTCCTCACCTAAGTGCAGTCCCCAGCAAAGGTGATTTCTGCTCCCATTTTGGATAAAATATCTCTGCTCATTAGAAAGACTGGGCAATCTGACAAGTACAGGAATTCATGAACCACCTGGTGGCCACCTAACTGACATTGGCAGGGGCAGCAGAATGGTCTGCGGATGTGTCCCAATAGCTCCATTAATGGTGACTTTCCATCCTGAGAGGGGAGCTACTTTCTGAGTAACTACCAAGTGCTCTGCTCCTGTATTAACCATAAAGTTCACAGTCTGGACCCCGGTATTCATTTTGACCATGGGCTCATGGGAGCCCAGTTGGAAAGAGACTAGTCTGTCCTAGTCAGAGTCAGCTGTTGCAGTCCCATTATATCTGCCTCAGGCAGCTCTGGTCAATAGTGGCTGGGGGTTTGGATGACCTTGCCTGCTTCTTTTGGTAGCTCAGACGTTTATTCTTCCAGTGTCCTGTTTCCTTACAATAGGCACATTGGTCCCATTTAAGATCCATCCTTCCTTTTCCTGATTTGGCTCCTTGCTGTCTCCCTTTCCTTTTCTGGGAGTTAGCTTTTATAATAGCCACAGCAATCAGAGTCACTTTCCTTTGTAGTTTCTCCTTAGCCTCCTTTTTTAGCCACATTGTCTCAATTAATGAAAACCTTGTTTGCTATTTGTAGTAGCTTGGTTTCATTCTTTCCCACAAATCCTTCAAGCTTCTGTAGCTTTCTCCTTATGTCTGGCTGAGCCTGACTAATGAATTGACTATTGTTTGATTCTCTGAGGCCTCTGGGAGTGTAAGCTCGATATGCTTTACAGTCTTTCTCATAAAAGGCTGCTGGACTGTCATCAGGCCTCTAGAAAACCTCAGAGGTCTTGGCCATATTAGTGAATTTCTTGGCCGCAGCCCAGAGCCTCTGGAGGAAGGCCAGCTGATATCTCTCTAATATGCCCTTCTGTCCTCTGAATTCAGGTCCCACTTGGGTTCCACATCTGGGAGAGCCTCCCAGGCCCCTCTGTCTATGTCTAATGTTCCTGACAGAGCCTGGGTCTGGAGCCATTTCTGAGCTTCTGTTATTATTTTCATGCGCTCCTCAGTGTTAAAAAGCATGAGAAGGAGTTGTTTGCAATTGACCCAGGTGGGCTTATAGGTCTGAAAAATTGACTCCAGAAGGTCTAACCATGGCTTGAGGTTTTTTGGAATAAGTGGGAGTGTGATGCTTCCAATTTAAGAGATAGGTCATAGTGAAATGGTAGCAAAACACAGATCCCCCCTCTTGTGAAGTCCCGTTTTCTCCAATTATATGAGGACCCCACATTTCTCAGAAAGGAATCTGGAAAGCTGGCAATTGTTTGAGTCCCCAATCAGCTGCACATAAACATTGTCCAACTGGCTCTGGAGATTCCAGTTGCGGAGAGACGGAGGAGGTGGTGTATGTAAGCTTCCCTGGCTAGGAAAAGAAGCACTGGGTATCACTGAGGCACATATGAAGGTGGTAGAACTTGCAGGGCTTCCTCAGGGGGTTTTTGCAGAATAGGGAGCTTATTCTCCTGCCCTTTCTCCTTAAATACAAAAAAATGGATCCAAAGTATTTTAAGCTCTGCCATTTCTAGCCACTGGTCAATATAAGGGAACTGATTGGGATGACCTGGGTCTTCTGTCATAATTCTGTGGACATTCTTGATCATGGGGACACCAATGTGCCCTCCGGTGGCCATCCTACTCCAAAATATGGCCAGTCTATTTCACATATCCTTTTTTAACTCCCAGGGGACTAGTTTTACCATGTATTCCCAACAAACACCTTTTTAAAATTCCTTAACATATATTTTAAGACAGTAGAATTTGAGGAGGACCTATTACCCATGTTGCAGGGAGGGACTGGGTTGCTTCCTTAAAAAAAAAACTAAATAAAAGAACTAATAAAAATAAGGCTTATTTTCTAACTTCATTTGTCCTTGGGTATTGACAGCAAATGACACTAATCACATTTCTGCTATCAGTCTCCCTGAGTACATTGACATAAGCTATTTAACTTCTGTTTAGGGAGGCAAAATGCAAATCATTTACAGACAGTCCTCGGGTTCCTTCGGACTCTACATCATTTCATGGTTATATTATCATTTCCCATTTATTTATTTTAAAAAATCCATCATTTGGACATATGTACTTTATGTTTTTTATTATTTATTTACCACAAGTAAAGATCAGGAATTGTTATCTTTCTTTTAATTTTCTTTTACTGTTTCACTTCATTACTGCTGTGTATGTGCTCCATGTGGCTCCAACTTAACGGCGAAAATCACGTTACATCTTATCATAGGAATCACTCTCCGACATAACCTCCACATTCCCAAGTGTCATTGGTTTAGGGAAGACAGGATTTATAAGATGGCTCCAATGTTCTTGATGTAGAGAAGACAGGATTTAAGACAGGATGTACAAGATGGTTCTAATTTTCTGTTTAACCATTTCAGTTTTCCTGTTCTACTTGTCCTGGCTTACTGGCCTGTCATTTATTCAACTTTCAATATTTCACTTCACCTTCTTCCATTACACCCAAGTCATACTTTTTTTCCAGCTAGTTAGAACTCAACCTTAATTTTTAGGTGACATGTAAATAATTAACATTCCTCAGATTAGCAATACATTCACATTTTTTTAAGAGACACAAACAGAAAGTTCACTAGCTAAACAATTTAAACAAACAACAAAGAGACAATAAAGACAGATAATATTCCCTACTAAAAACTTTGAATCACCACAAAACACGGGAAAGGTTTAGAAGGGTTTTTTAAAAAAGGAAACAAACAAATGTAAAAACTCAATAGTAAATGAACACTTTTACACTAGCATGCACCACGTTTACACCACGGAGTACCTGCATTCACCAAATCAGTTTCAATTGCACAGAGATACACAACAAGTCCCTGAGCAGAGGCAGTAGAACTTCTACCTTTTTCAAAGGCAGGCAGACTCGAACCCTTAGCCAGTCCAGTCTGAGTTTTGACTTTCTTCCTGGGAAGTCCCAGAAATGGTTAATACCATCTAGAAGCCATTCCTCCAGATGATCTGAGTTATCCTGAGGTAAATAATTCCCTAGGTAGGAGCCAGCTACCTCTTCTGTCCCACAGGACAGGCCAGAACTTGGACCAGTTTCCCTGGGGAAAAGCTTACAGTTTCAGACATCTGATTTTGACTTTTTTCCCAGGAAATCCCAGAAAGGTGTTTCCTGCCTCTTTTGGGTCTGCCTGAGTGCGAAGTCGCTGCAGTCCCTCTGGGCCCTGCAAGTTCAGGAACCAACAAATGTGCTGGTGGCGCACCTTCCTTGGGTCCCAGAGCCCAAAGCGAGTGCCCTGAAGCCCGCTCTTGCTAGCAGTGGCCTAAGAGCCAGATCAACTGACATTTCTCAACCAACATAGCAAATATTGTTGCAGGATGCACAGGAGAGCAATCAGCCAACTCTGAGGGAGGAAAGTTTAACCTTTAGTTTGCAGATCTACTAGTCCAAAGGAATTCTGGATCCAAGGCCTGAACTGAACTTATGGGGAGGCTCTGATCTATAGATCTCCTCCTGTGGCAGCTCCCTGAGAATCCCTGCAGCTCCACCCAAGTCAGTCAGAGTGGGGAAGTGAGACTACAGTTTCAACCAGATACTGAATTAGGTTGCAAGCCCTCCATTTTCCTTTTCACATGGACACTGTTGCCTATAGCATGGACACTCTCCCAAGCAATGTGGACATGTCACATGCAGTGTGGACACTGTCGCATAAATGTGGACACTCACAAGAAGCATGGACACTCTCATATGCAGTGTGGACATGTCACATGCAGCCTGGACACACATGTGCAGTGTGGATACTCTCACTTGCAGCATGGACACTCTCATGAGCAGTGTGGTCTGACCTGCCAGTGAGTCTGATATTGACAAAGCAGGTCCTGGGAATGCCATGGAGGCTATGGAAAAATTTGGAGAGTGTGTAGAGGCCTTCAGTCCTTGTAGTTCTAGAAATAAAACCCATTCATTCTCTCAGGGGACCTGCTTTACCCTCAAAGACTTCTGACTTTAAATAATAAAATCATCCACACTGCTACTTGCAGGCTGTCCAGGATGTATCATGCCAATGGGCACAGACCTGATGACTTGGCAACCAGCTGCCCAATACCATGACCTGACCTGGGGGAGTTGTCTGGGGCTTGTCTTGTGAGCCACTTAAAGTGTGACTTCCTAGTAATTTCTTCTTACACTTAGAATTGGAGACATTGATATCAAAGGAGAGAATGGCCATCTGACTTCGCCTACACCAGAGACCAAAGTGTCCATGTTACATAGCAGCAAAATGAAAATAATCAGATGGAAACTAGATGCTTGAATATTGAAATTTATCATTTGACTGGAGACATGAAGTCTGGGAGGAAAGGGTGACTCGTGTTCAATCAACTTATTCAGCGATAAAGACATCTAGTGAAAACAGAGAAGGGGAAGTTAACGTGAATGAAGCTTCATTGACTCCCAGGACATTCTTTATGCAAATCAGCATTAATGAAGTCACATCAGTTAGTGCCCTGGTGATATCAAGGGGGCCACAGAGCACAGAGCACCTGCACACCCGATGCTGCATGCCTGGCACTTCTCTCATTTCATGCTCTTCAGCCATTTGGCCTAGAGAATCATCCTCTTCCCTAGTCCTATCTGAACCTGATGACCTTCTGTTCTTCTGGTGAATCCACAAATACTTGAAGTTTCTAACTCTCATCTAGGTAATCTATGTTTGTATGTAGCCATGCTTACATATCTATGCAAAATATGTGAAATATTCAGTACTAGAGGCCTGGTGCATGAAATTCATGCATGGGGGAAGGGTGGAAATGTGTCTGTCCCTCAGCTCACCCTGCACTCTCTCCATTCCGGGACCTCTCAAGGGATATCCGACTGCCCACTTAGACCTGATCCCAACACTGGGTTCTGGGCCTAAATGGGAAGTTGGACATCCCTTTCACAGGATTGCTGGCTCCCAACTGCTTTTCTGCCTGTCAACTTGATCACCCCCTTACCATTCCCCTGATAGCCTGATCAATGCCTAACTGCTCCCCTGCTGGCCTGATTGCCCTAACTGCCCTCCCCTGCCAGCCTGGTCATGCCCAACTGAACTCCTCTGCCTGCCCAGTCACCCTTAACTGTACCTTCCCTTGCAGGCCTGGTCCCTCCTTCCAGCCACCTTGTGGCAGCCATCATGTGGCAGTCATCTTGTGTGTTGGAGTGATGGTTAATTTGCATATTACCTCTTTATTATATAGGGTTCCAAGATCCTTATAGATAAATTTTCAATATTAGAAACCCTTCAACTGTCTCCCCTAACCACTCTGTCTGCCTGCCTGATCTCCTCTAACCATTCTGCCTGCCTGCCTGATCACCCCTAACTGCTTCTGCCTCAGCCCCCGCCACTGTTCTTCCTCTGGAATGGCATCTGGAAGGTCATTCGGCTGTCCAGTCTAATTAACATATTACCCTTTTATTATTATAGATACACAATACATGGTAATCCCAAAACTGTATGCACACTTTACAGCTGGTAGCTCAATTGATGTTTCTTTCTTTTCAGGTTGAATCCATTGGAGTTAATAATTATTTAAAGCATGTAACATTTTGGGGGCTACACTGTATATGTAATATATATTTAGATTTATGTATCTACTTATTAATATGTTCTTTTATTTGCCCATAAACAAAATAACTTTAGAAGAATAAAAGCTCAACATATTCAGATTTCAGATTTCCCATTGTTATTTGATGTGATGATGATGGAGATTCCATGAAGTTCCTGGGACTTCTGTGTAGGCCTTTCAGTGACTCAAAGTTTAGGGATAGATTGCTGTTGTGGGTGGTGTGTCTGCACACGGAGCCTGCACTCACACTGAGCAAAAAGACACATGCACTTAAAGTTGAATACAGTGCAACAGCCATGTTAATGTGAAATTTCAGTGTGGGAGCCACTCGGCCAGGACGAGACCGTAGGAGGCTGCATGTTGGAGGACACTGCAGCCTGTCACACACAGAATGGAGGGGAATTCCAATGTGGTGAACATCTGAGCCCTGCAAGTGAAGTTCAATAAATCCTGAATGTGTTCAGTTAGTCTGAGGATATTTTAGACACAGGATCCTGCCCATCCTCACAGAAACAGGTCCTATTTTGCTGAAGGACACCCTAAAATACCTGGCCTCAAGTCATGGGTGGTAGGTGTCCAGGGTTAAACCTCCTCACAAGTGCTATGCTGTTCAATTTCCTTCCCAACGCATGTGTTTTCCCATGTTTCCCTTCTGGGAGGCAGTTGTCAAGGATGCTTACAGGATGTTCTTTAAAACCATGCGGCCACACTTGGCAGCTGCATCCACTGTGTGTGCTGGCCACACTAGATGGGTATTTGTTTTCTTGCTCTGCCTGTGGGGCCCCAAATCCTCAGCAATGGTGTTCAGAGAGCTGTGAAAAGAAACATAATCCCACACAACCATTCTCCCAGACTTCCTAAAGTACTGTAATTACTGCAAATATTGCCTTGGTCTCCATCTAATCAGAACTAATTTCAAATGGAATAGAATGCCAGCAATAAAACAAAAGTTTTGACCAGCTAATATTTCTACCCTCTGATAGAATTTTTTAAATATGTTTTTATTGATTTTTTAGAGAGATAAGGGAGAGGAAGAGAGAGATAGAAACATCAATAAGAGAAACATCCATCAGCTGCCTCCTACATGCCCTTCAACTGTTGCATCTCATCGCATGGATCAGCAGAGCAAGGAATTCCTAAAACAAGTCTCTCAGGACCAAGGCATTAAATGCCTTCTTGCAGTGCAAACTTTTAATGTAAAGTAAATAAATTATGATGTTAAAAATAGTATGTGCAAGGGTTTGTTTTATCTGATTTTTTTGAAAGTCCTTTCTGACTAACAGACTTTTTTTTTGTTAAACTTTTGACAATGAGAGATTTTTTTTATGTTTGGTTGTTTATTTTGTTTTTGTTCAAAATTTTAAAAACACCCTTTACTTGGAGAGGCCAAGAGGTGAGGTGAGTGTGTGAGAAGGTCCCTGAGGAGGACTGTAGGGGGCCAGGGCAAACTGGAGGGCATTGCAGGCCCTGTGCTGGTTGTTGCCCTTATAACATGTGGACTAGCATCACCAAGTAGTCAGTTTGGTAAAAGAAGCTAGAATACTGGAATTTGGTATGAATTTTCCTAATTTAAAAATATCATAGGTGGGAAAGTATGGCTGTGAGGGGACTGAGGTTCAGGTTCCTATATTTCTTGTAAACTTTCCCTAGTAATGAATGTGGCACATGTTTGGCCTCCTCAAGAATGAAAATAAATTATCTATGTCCTAGATCCATGTTGACAATAGCTATTTTATTTAACACTAAAAATGTTAGTAAATGATTTATACAATTTTACATCATATGTAGTCCTTCAACACTTAAAATACATATCTTCAATTATCCATTCATCTATTCATCCACCCAACCACCCATTCATCTACCTACATATCCATCCATCCACCCACCCATCTGTCCATGCATGTTCTATTCTTCCATTTATCCACCCACCCAACAATTCACCTTCCATCCATCCATCTACCTATCCCATCCGTCTGTCCGTCCATCCATCCATCCATCCATCCATCCATCCAATCATCCATCCATCCATCCATACATCCATCCATCCATACATCCAGTCATCCATCCTTACATATGCATACACTTAGGAGATGCAGTTGTTCAAGTAAATCTTAACTCGTCCAGCTAGTTAACGAAGTGTCTTTGGGAATTCACTTCCCTTCTCAATGTCTTACTTTCCTTGTCTGTCAAACATGGGTAATAGCAGCTGCTAGCTCATATGGCTGTTCTGAGGACTGAGGCACATCTTTGCTCTGTGTCTGTAGGGATGTTGGGTGCTGTGCCTATTGCAGGAGACACAGGCTCTCCCTGGTCCCTTTCCACCTACCCGGGTGCAGTCTCAGGTCCAAGCAGAAGGAACAAGAACCCCTGGATACACACTCAATGTGAAACCTCCTCATAGAGTTTGAGGAAGACAGTGTGGCCACAAAGCTGAGCAATCACAGTTTCTGGGACCCCGTTGCTTGCTGCTATGATACATCATGTGCCTACACTCTTGTTCAGATGGTGGCTGATGAATTGGGTTTGTAGGCATGTCTTCCTTTAACTCAACTAATCTCTCTCAATTATCTGTTTCATAAAATGTAAATAAATTATTTATGTTATAAGAGAATTCACAGTACTGTGGCTTTAAAATAACAGGCTTCCAATGCATTTAAAGTATAAATCAATTTGCACACAACTATTTAGGAACAAATCTATTATATAAAAGCTGTTCCAGGGCTCAGTTGAATAGTTTTAAGAAATGTGAACAAATTGCTTTTCTAGAAGCAAACTATTTATGACCCTCTCATCCTCACCCCAATTCTCTCAAAACCCATGACATTTTGAGTCTTTTGAACTGATGTTCAAACGAAATAAGTGTTGCAAGGAAGTTCAAGAGTAGTGAATAGACAGCCCATACACAGAATTAAATGTTTTGGAAGAGGAACTGTTATTCCATTTATTGATTGTTTGTTAGAAAAATTAATTGATGATTTTCCAAAGCAAAAAGCAAACCTAAAATTCCACATTAGTGAGGGTAGTTGCTTCACTCCGTGTGAATGGCATAGCTAGATTTTGCTGTTGTTTTGCTGGTTATTTGTTGGTCCTAAAAGAAAAGAAAACTCAATTCCAAAGCCTTGATCAGCAGGGAACCAGGATGACCTGCCAGACAGGTTTTCAAAGTGCCCTCCAGAGACTGGCTCATGGTGCACACCCACCTTGTCCAGGTCACTATCGAAATGAGGGCACAGAGCTGCGTCCTGTAGCCCCTGGTTCCCATCCTCTGGTTACTTGGGGCTTTATGCCTTCACTCTCTGTTCTCTACGCTGAGCACAGACATGTTCGCTCTTCTGTGCTGCCGTCCAATTACACCTGGGGCAGGATGGTCCTGTGCCTTTCTTGCTCAGGTGTTTAGCTGAGGCCCCAAAGGTAGGGTAGAGGTGGGAGGTGTGCCAAGTTTTCGAGGTAGAAATGAGACCCTCAGCACCTTGACTTGGTGAGAAGTAAACCCCAACTGTGATGTCCCTGCTTCTGTGGGAGCAGTGATGGTTGGGAGACATCTATCTACATATTTATTCATTTATCCACCCACCCAACCATTCACCCTCCATCCATCCATTTATCCATCCATTAATCTATTTATCTATCCATCCACCTATACTATCCACCCATCCATTCATCTATCCCATCCATTCATCCATCCATTCATCCATCCATCCATCCATCTATCCAATCATGGGGACAATTGCTGGGGAGATGGAAGGACATTCTGAGTGCACAGGCCGAGAGTCACTGTCGTGGGGTGTGTCCCAGGTGCTATGACAGGCATTGGGCATTGGCAGAGGGAAGAAAGCGAGGAGGCAGGCTAGGAGGCAGGATGTTCTGGGCTTCCCCAGGCCTGTGCACAGCAGCTGAGCTGGAGCCTTGTGGGCGCATGCAGGGCAGAGGTTTGTCTGAGAGGAAGTACCACAGGCTGAGCCTGGTGGCCGAGCCTGGTGACGGAACAGGGTGGGCAACGGCCTGGGCCCAGTGCCACTGACAGGGCTCCTGTTGGCCATAGGCAGACAGGGAGTCACTGTCCAGCTGTGGGTGCTCCTTTCCCATGCCCCCTGAACCAGCTGAGACAGGGGCTGCAAAGGGGCTGTCAGGGCCCCTGGTAGAGACTCCCAGGTATTGCTTTGTGGGCTCTGCACTCAGGGCTCAGCTGCCCCTGCATATATTGTCCTGCAGCCTCCATGCACCTTACTAACTGGTCCCTTCTGTGTTGAACAAGGTTGCCTAGCAACACAGTCATTCCCAGTTTCTCCTGCTTCTCAGCCAAGGAGCTGGGAGACCAAGCCCTGGCTCTCAGCAGCACAGAAAGGTTTGCCAACCGACATCCCAGCCTCCCTACGCACATGCAATCTGACAGCCAGGTGGCTGCTCCTCTGCATCGCATGCACACACTGTTGCAGCCCCGCACAGCCACAAGGGTTCCTTATGTTCAGGCTTCTGTTGGTCTTGTGCTGTGGAGGTGGTCTATGCATGGAGGGACTCTGCTAATCACAATAAAACACAATAGCAGACAGTCACAGATTTGGACTGTGATGGTCTAAAGAATAAAGTAGGAGACTAGGCAATGTAAGTGTGTTTTTTTTAAATCAGATCTTTCCTAATGTTTAGCTAAAACCCAGAGAGCCCAAGTGACCTAGCGCTGGAACCAATCCGAGAGTGTGGCTGTAATGGGGGGACATCTACCTACATATCCATCCATCCACCCATCTGTCCACCCATGCTTTATTCATTCATTTATCTACCCACCCAACCATTCATCTTCCATCCATCCATTTATACGGATGTGTAAATGTATTAATCTATTTATCCATCCATCCACCTATCTTATCCACCCATCCATCCACCTATCCCATCCACCCATCCATCCATCCACCCATCCATCCATCCTCACGAGCAGAGGTGCCCACTGACCCTGAACCGGGGATCCTCACTGTGCAGGGTCAGCCCTAATTGCCAGGTGACCCTCTAGGTCAGCCCATGGAGTTTAATCCTCTGCAAAGACTTGGAAATGGTGGGGCCTGAGCTGGAGGGCAGAGCAATTGTCACCCACAGGCACTGGCTGCCTCCTGGGGGTAGGGGGGGGCTAAGGCCCCTAAGAGACCTGAGACCTGCCCACTGGTGCTCACCCTCCTTGCTCCCTTCCCAGGCAGTGGGGCGGTGCGACCCATCTAGCTCTGACTCACATTGAGCAGGGGCTGCAGGTAGGGAGCTGGGGCTCCTCTCTCCACACCTGCAGCTGGGGTCAGCCTAGTCAGGACACTGCTGAGCTTCAGACACTGCCTGCAAAGGGGGGTGTGCAGAGGTCACAGGGCTCGAAGGGTAGTGCAGGGACTGTCCCCATAGATACTGGACAGCATCTGCCTGGGGCAGGGAGGGGAGTGTGGGGAGGAGAACTGAGATCCTGACAATCCGCTGGGCAGAGTCCCACAGAGTGCTGCCCCCACGAGAGTGCCCTCAGCTGAAGTTGCTAGTGTCCTGTGCCAGGCCGGCTGCACTGCATCTCCACCCGTGGCAGGGGAGTGGTGCCAAGCTCTTTGCTCCTCAGAAATGTTGCAGTGGGGTGGTGGGGTGCCGGGAGCTGATACCCAGGTCGGCCCCAGGGCCTGGCTGTACTGTGGATGGGGCCACAGCTGGTGGCGGGAGGGAGTCCCCAGGGTCCTGTGCCTAGAACTGCCTGGGAACTCTGTTCTGACCTGCGTGCTGTGCACGAATGGAAGGCCCACATGCTCATCCACACGCACCCACCTGGCAGCGACACTGACGAAGCAGCCAAGGATGCAGACCCGGTGCTGACAGGCGCCCAGTGTGCCTGGGAGCCCCGCGGACCCCGCTCCTCCGTGTCAGAAGGACGGGACATGTGTGAATATCTTGCCTCGTTCAGGTTTTGATTCCGTTATTTTCCTACTTGGGCCTGGTGGGAAGGCGGCAATGTGAAAGATGATGCTAAATGAGCCGTCTGCTCCCATTTCGTTCCAGAAAAGACACGAGATGGAAAGGACTCAGGGCTGCCATTCAGGTGCATGGACTCCATCTCAGGGACTGTCTATGGTCATGTCCATCGGAGGGCACAGCGAGTGGGGCTCAGGCTGCCTCACTGCTCACGCTGTGACGGAACATGGCTTATGCTTCCACTACCCCTCTCCCACTGAGAAATGGTGGCTGTGGAGATGCGGAGGCTTGGAGAGAAGTTTTGTTCTGGGTATAGTGGGCTATTCACTAGACATAGGCTCAGGCTTCGCAAGGCTGGAGGTGAATTTGCAAATGGATGACTTGCCCAAAGGGAATAGAGGGGTGAGGGTATGCTCACCCATGGTGAGCTGTGTGCCGTGTGGGTGTGGGTATAAGTGGGTGTGGTGTGTGTGTGTGTGTGTGGATGGGGTGTGGGTGTGGTTGTGGGTGTGTGGGAATGGGTGTGTGGGTATGGGTATGGATGTGGGTGTGTGTGAGTGTGTGGGTATGTGGGTGTGGGTGTATGGGTGTGGGTGTGTGGGTATGGATGTTGATGGGGTATGGATGTGGATGTGGGTGTGTGGGTGGGGGTATAGATGGGATATGGGTGTTGGTGTTGGTGTATGGGTGTGGGTGTGGATGGGGTGTGGGTGTGTGGGTGTGGGTATGGGTGTGTGTGTGAGTGTGGGTGTG
>JAAGEH010000040.1:29413555-29469184 GCA_011751065.1 Lasiurus cinereus
GTGTGTGTGTGTGTGTGTGTGTGTGTGTGTGTGTGTGTTTGTGTTGATGGGAGTGTGGATGGTGTGTGAGTGTGTAGGTATGGGTGTGGATGTGTGGGTGTGGATGGGGTGTGGGTGTGGGTGTGTGGGTATGGGTGTGGATGTGTAGGAGGGGGTGTGATGGGTGTGGGTGTTGGTGTGGGGGTGTGGGTGGGGGTGTGGATGGGGTGTGGGTGTGGGTATGTGGGTGTGGGTGTGAGTGTGGGGATTGGGGCGCCCTACCAGGTGCTGCCATTGGGCTGGGAGGAAGGTGGTCTGCCAGCGAAGTTGCCTCCCCACTGACTGTGATCCTCACAGCCTCTACTCCTTCCCCTGGGCTGTGCTTTCATTGCTGATTCTGTCGTCGTATCTTCCGAATCTCAATCTCTTGTGTTCACCTAACTCCATTTCAGACTTTTCTTTTGGCCACAGAAACATTTGCCTGCCTTTTCCTGCCTCACTCCTTCCACCCCCTCCAGGGATCTGCAGCCACCCGGGGTTGCGGGGGAAGTGGGGATTGTAGGGGGAATCTGGGGGGAGAGAGGATGGTTCTCCTCAAGGTGATGGCCGCCCATTCCCTGTGAACCTGTTGAGCACTGAGATCCATCTCGGTCTTCAAAGCAGCAGGTGCTTGTGATGCCCTCAACCTTGTGCGTGGCTTGGCCCTGGGCTCCTGCTCTTCCTGCTCAGGTTCACAGAGTAAGGGCATCGTCCGCTGGTATTGATATGATTTCTTGTTCTGTGTTCCAAGTAGGAGCATGTTTTCTGTCAGGATCGCCTACAACACAGGGTCTGAAGGCGCATTTTCTCCCGAGCTGCTGTCCCTCTGCATGCAGACCCAGCCTCTCTCTCGGCTTCCACTTTGTCTGCATGGTTGGGAGTAAATTTAGTCCAAATGCCATGGTCTCCCTATCGAATATCTGAGGGTCACTCCTGCCCAGCGGAGCTCTGTGCCTGCTCTGTGGCCCGAGGTCCCGGGTGGCGCAGCCCTGCTGGGATGTGGGGGACGGCTCCCTTCCCCAGGGTCCACACCAACCTCAGTCATCAGGGTCCAGGTGGGCTGCGCCCATGGAGCAGGTGGTGCCCGGTATGGACTCCATGAGCATCACATTTGGTTCCAGCAAGTCCCTGGATGTGGGACACAGTGTCTGGCCCTCAGGCCTCAGCCACACCACTCCTCCTCCCTCAGGTGAACATCTCTGGAATCCTCAGTCACAAATGTAGGACATCTTGGTTCCTAGTTCTGTCTTAACACATCATCACACACTTGATAGCTTAAAACAACAGAAATATACCCTCAAGCCCGGGGTGGTGGGGAAGAGCCCACTGTTCAGGCATATCCTTCTGCCTCCTGAGCTCAGGGGAGCCAGGCAGCCTGGGCTCTGGCCCTGAGCTTCCCTCAGCCTCTATCACCACATGCCATCCCCCCGTGACTGTCTCCTCTTCAGTCTGACCAGGCAGTTGCCACCAGATTGAGGGCCACTCCCCTATTTCAGGAGGCTCTCACCTTGAGATCCTCAACTTAAGGTTCTGTCTCTAAGACCCCTTTTCCCAAAGAAGGCCCCACTCATGTTCCAGGGTGGAAGGTGGTGCTCCTGGAGCGCACACCTGGGGTTTGTCTCGGGAACACATGGACCCATGTGGAGCCTGTTCCTCCCAAACGGCAGATGGGGGACAAGACTGACCCTCCTTCAAATTCCCCAAGTTCATGAGGGCTCTTATGTTTTGTTCCCTTCCTTCCCATCCCACTGGCCCCTGGGGTTCTGCTCTGAGAGGCCCGGGGGCACAGATGCCAGTGTGTGCCCTCTGTGCTGTGTGCTTATGTACTGTCCCCCACTGAACATCTTTTCTCTGGTTTGGGGGGGCGAGGAGGGAGGGCAACCACACCCAGTTTTCATTTCTCATCAAAATTGTGCTTCTTTGGCTCAGCCATCAGAAGAGATCTCTCTGGCGCCCCAGCCATCATTAGGTGTGGCCTCCAGGGGAAAAAGGAGCATCAGGTGTGGGAAGAGTGCACTCCCCTGACACTCACCCTCATCCCATCCCACTTACCGCCGGAATGGTCCTGTCCATCTGTCTGTCCGTCCGCTTGAAAATGCTCTCCTGGCTGCTGCTTCAAGGGCTTGGCAGGTGCCTGAAACCCTTAAGTCGTTTAAGTTATATTTCTTTCCCACTTGAGTACATCATCACCACAAAACCACTTTAATGCAGCTCTTGAGAACAGGAAATAATTTGGGGCTGATGGCGCCTTGGGGACCATCTCTATTCTTTTGAAGTAAATGAGCCCTTATTGGTCCTTTTTGAGGATTTTAATGGTTTGTGCAGATTTGCTGTGAGATTGGTTTTGCTCAGGCTCAGCTGAGTAGGTTAAGTGACTGTGCCAGACCCCACATTTAGAATTGATGAGCCTCGGAAAGCTGGTTTTCATTTTATTTTTGATTAATAAGATCCAGCAGGTTTCAGGCATCCTCTCTATGACGCATGGTCTGTGGATGGCCCTGAGCCCACCACCCAGTCACATCATCTCCCGTCACCATGTTCGACCCCTCACCCTCTACCCCTTCCCCTGCCACCACTCTGCTGTCAGTGTCTATGAGCGTTACCTGAGGGCTGACTAAGCTTCGCATGATATTCTCTAGGTCCATCCCTGCCATCACAAGTGACAGTGCTTCCCGATTCTTCTGGCTGAGAAGTAGCCCCCTGTCCACTTGAGTGGCATCATCACCACAAACCATGTCAGTGCAGCTCTTGAGAACAGAAAGTAAGTGCCATGTCCTCTGTGCCCAGTGCTCTCTCACAGGACACGTCGGTGGTCTCCAGGTCTTGGCCACTTGGAATAATACTGCAATGAACAGAGGGGCATATAGCTTTGTGGGTGCATGCCTTAATAGATGTCCAGAAGAGAGAGTGCTGGGCAATTTGGCAGCTCTGTTCTTTGTCTTCTGAGGAAACACTGCACTGCTTTCCATAGGGGCTGTGCCAGACGTCCCACCAGCAGTGAGCAAGGGTTCCTTTTCTCAAAACTTGCTACTACTTGTCTTGTGGAGAATGGCCACTCTGACCGGTGTGGGTGGCATCTCATTGTGCATTTAATTTACATCTCCCTAGTGGCCAGAGGAATCGAGCATCTTTTGATATATCTGTTGGCCATTTGTGTGTCTTCTTGGGAGAAGTGTCTGCAGGTTTCTGCCCCTTTTTAAATTGGATTGTTTGTTTTTTTTTGGTGTTGAGTTTATGAGCTTCTTACACTTGAGTGGCCAGATTATTATGATCTCTGAACACATGATAATCTGTCTGGCCACTCACTGTGTGTGTGTGTGTGTTTGTGTGTGTGTGTGTGTATGTATTTGAAGTCCAGTGCATGAATTTGTGCATGGGTGGGGTCCAGCCAGCCTGGCCAGGGGGAGGGGACATGGGCAGTTGGTTGGCTTGCCTGTTGGTTGAACTTCTTGTAGAGGGGACAATTTGCATATTTAGCCTTTTATTATATAAGATATACACTGAGTGGCCAGATTATTATTTGTTCAGCGATCATAATAATCTGGCCACTCAGTGTATAAATGTTGGCTATTGGCCCCTGTTGAATATGTTGCTTGTAAATATCATCTCCCATTTTAATAAGTGTGAATGTCTATCTTTTTAATTTAATTAATTTGGACAGATGTGTGCTGTCTGCATCTCTGACAACTTTCCCGGCAAGAAGTGTGTGCAGGAGGGAGCAGCTGGCTGCCAAGGGTTTCTGGGATCAGAGAGAAAGGGGGTGTCCAGGCACTAGGGAGAGGCTGACCCAGAGGTGGGTTAGGGGGAAGAGGTTCAGGGCTGAGCCCCTGGGAAGTAGGGTGTTTGAGCACAGATCTCGGACTAGCACCTGCCAGTGAAGGAAGTGCCTACAGACACCCAAAACCGGCAGCATGCTCATCTCCCTGTCAAATCCCAACCAACTTCGCAGCTTGAATAACATGAACTCAGACAACCATACAGGTCATGTGCTCACAATCAAGGTGAATGGCAATGATTCCCAGTTTTTATCTGTGATGCTTTCTGCTAACAAGATCCTTTCTTGAGAGCACCGTCCAGGCTGAGTGTAAAGAAGGGGACATGTAACCGCTTGCACAGCTGCTTGGTAGGTGGCAGAGAATGGCTTTATAACCTGGGATGCTTTTCAGAAGAGAATGTGTGACTTCCATGAAATATGATTCCATAAAGAAGTTCTTCCGTCAAAGCTGCGCCGAGCCCTGGCCCATGTGGCTCAGTGACTGGGGTCTTCCAGTTGGATTCCCAGTCAAGGGCTCAGTCTCCTTAAGGGGCATGCAGGAGGCGGTTGAGCACTGGTTCCCTCTCAGTGATGTTGTCCCCTCTCTTCATCTCTCTCTAAAATCAATAAAAAACATATTTTAAAAACTGTATCCAAAGTCATGTGTTGCAAGTTCACTCTGAACCCCTCACTACAGCTTTGCTGGTGAAGCTTATGGAACCTGCGTAAAGGGCATAACAGGGCAGATTTCAAACAGATGGACTTCCTGAGCCCTGGTAGCATGCTTCATGTACTGGGGTTTGAAAGCCTATGAGTCAGCCGTCACTGAGTCACAGGGGCTAGAGCTGAGATGCGCTGTGAGTCAGCAGCAGTCGCTGAGATGCACTGAGTGGCAGGGACAGAGGAACAGGGCGCCCGTGTCACCACCCCATGCCCACCAAGGAGCAGACACTGACCGACCGGGCGGTGACCAAACTCCCAGACAGGCCACTACCTGCTTCCATCTCCTGCTTCCAGTGTTACTAGGTTCAGACCCCCACCCCAAGGTGGTTTGGTTGACTCACTGAATGGAGGGATCCTGACAGGCTTCCTTTCTTATATATTGAAAAAGTGATATGAACTTTCTTTTTTTTAATTTTAATAAATCTTTATTGTTCAGATTATTACAATTGTTCCTCTTTTTTCTCCCCTATCTCCCCTCCAGCTGTTTCCCACCCCACCCTCTGCCCTTACCTCCCCCGCATTGTTCTCATCCATAGGTGTATGATTTTTGCCCAGTCTCTCCCTGCACACCCCCTCACCTCTTTCCCCCTGAAAATTGTCAGTCCACTCCCTTTCTATGCCCCTGATTCTATTATATTCACCATCAGATTATCTGTCCATCAGATTTTCAATTCACTTGATTTTTTGATTCACTTGTTGCTAGATATGTATTTGTAACAGTAAAGATAAAAATTGTGATACAGACTTTCCCTCAAAAAACAATTCAAATGGAAGAAGAGGCTGCTGGAGAAAGACACATCTCAGTCCTCCAGCCCTCCCTCCAGTGCCACAGTGTCCGAGTCCTGTACCTGGAAACAGCCCAGGACACGCCCACAGGTAAATCCTGCTCTCCCCTCTGAGACCCACTTCTTAGAGAGCATGTTTAGGTTTCATTTTACATATTTATTTTAAAATCTTTATTGTTGAGAGTATTACAGAAGCCCCCTCATCCCCATTCCCCCTTCACCCAGTTCCCACCACACCCCTTCACCACCCTATTGTCTGTGTCCATAGGTGAGAGCTTTGGTCAATCTCTTCTAGCCCCCACTTCCCTCTGAGATTCCTCAATCTGTTCCATGCTTCCATACCTCTCAGTTTACTCACCAGTTTATTTTGTTAATTAGATTTCTTATTCCTTTATTTTGATTTTCAGATTAAATTGTTGATAGATATGTATTTATTGCCATTTTATTGTTTATATTTTTATCTCTTCTTCCTCTTTCTCTTCCTCTTCCTTCTCCTCCTACCTCTTCTTTCTTTTTTTAAAGAATGCTATTTCAACATTTCATGTAATCCTGGTTTGGTGGTGATGAACTCCTTCAGCTTTTTCTTGTCTGTGAAGCTCTTTATCTGATCCTCAATTCTAAATGAGAGCTTTGCTGGGTGGAGTAATCTTGGTTGTTGATTTGTTGATGATAGCCATTCTGACAGGTGTGAGATGATACCTCATTGTCGTTTTGATTTGCATCTCTCAGATGATTAGTGACTTTGAACATCTGCCTCTTGGCCTTCCTTCTGTCTTCTTTTGAAAAGTACCTATTTAGGTCCTTTGCCTATTTTTTGATTGAGTTGTTTATCTTCCTTTTGTTAAGTTGTATGAGTTCCCTGTAAATGTTGGAGATTAAGCCCTTATCGGTGATAACATTGGCAAATATGTTCTCCCATACAGTGGGCTTTCTTGTTGTTTGTTAATGGTTTCTTTTGTGGTGCAAAAGCTTTTTATTTTGATGTAGTTCTATTTGCTTATTTTCTTTTTAGTTTCCATTGCTCTAGGAGCAGTATCAGTGAAGAAATTGTTTTGGCATATGTCTGAGATTTTGCTGCCTATGGATTACCCTAGTATTTTCATGGTTTCCTATCCTATGTTTAAGTACTTTATCCATTTTGAGTTTATTTTTTGTGTATGGTGTAATTTGTGACCTAGTTTCATTTTTTGCATGTATCTAATTTTCCCAGCACCGTTTATTGAAGAGACTGTCTTGACATTATTGTATGTTCATGCCTCCTTTGTCAAATATTAATTGGACATAGTGGCTTGGGTCAATTTCCGGGTTCTCTATTCTATTCCATTGGTCTGAATGTCTGTTCTTGTGCCAGTATCAGGCTGTTTTGAGAACAGTGGCTGTGTAATACAGCTTGATATCTGGTATTGAGATCCCACCTACTTTGTTCTTCTTTCTCAGGATTGCTGCAGCTATTCGGGGTCTTTTTTTATTCCAGATGAATCTTTGGAGAGTTCATTCTAGGTCTGTGAAATATGTCATTGGTAGTTTAAAGGGGAGTGCATTGAATCTATAGATTGCTTTGGGTAGTATGGACATTTTAATGATATTGATTCTACCAATTCATGAACATAGTATGTTCTATATGTTTATGTCTTCCTCGATCTCTTTTTACAGTGTCCTTTAATTTTCCGCGTGTAGGTCTTTTACCTCTTAGTTAAGTTTATTGTTAGGTATCTTAATTTTTTTGGTGTGATGGTAAATGGGATTGCTTATTTTATTCTCTCTTTTGGTAAGTTCACGATTGGTGTATAGAAATGCCATAGATTTCTTGGCGTTAATTTTGTATCCTGTTACATTGCTGAATTCATTTATTAAGTCTAATAATTTTTGATGGAGTCTATAGGGTTTTCTATGTACAGTGTCATGTCATCTGCTAATAAAGACAGTTTTACTTCTCCTTGATTCTTACATAAGTTTTTTATTTTTTCCTCCATCTGGTTTATAAATTGTATGACTCTTATTCTGAATTATTTTATGACATATTACTTGCCTCTGTTTTACTTCACTGCTTTTCTGGCAATTCCTCCTTTTCTTTCCTTGGGGGTTTCTTTGTCTACCCATTTTTGGTCTCACCAACTGATCTAGATGTTGAGTCATGTAGGGAATGCTCCTCAGTTGGCAGCGGCTCCTCTGGTGGGTGCTGTTTGCAGCATTGCTGTCTCCTCTGGCAGGTGGGGGAGGCTGCTCACACAGCTGCTGTTCCTTGGGTGGGGGTGGGTTGCTTGCGTGGCTGCTGCTCCTTCGATCAGGGCTGGCTGCACCCCACAAATCCTTTGTATTATTCAGGGTGGGACCTGGGTGTTTTCAGAGTAAATTGATATTTATAAGACACCTTAAATATCAGCCCACCAGGATCTGATTGCCTGGAAACTGGAGGGAGGGGCTATATCTTCAGGACAAAATGGCTGCCCAGGTCCTGGGCTCAGGTATGACTCAGCACCAGACTCGCTGCCACTTCTCCTGGACCCCCTACTATCACCAGACCCCAAGGGTCTGCACCTTCTCCCTCACCTCAGCTATAGGTAAATGTTTGTATCCAAAAGGTTCTGTGAACTAAGCTCAGTGGAGAAAGGCTCAGGTCACAGAGAAGGGAGAGACTGAGTCTCTGTGTGCTCCTCTCTTGCTGCTGCTGTGTGGTCTGGCCAGCCCTTCAGGCTGCACCCTCTGGGTTCAGCCTTTTGTGACTGTGGACCCAGATCTAGAATCCCCTGCGGTCTAGCAGTCCTGCAGCCCTTCTTTCCACAGTCAGACCCTGTGCCTGTCCCCAGGGATGTGGTGTGGTGCTGTGCAGGTTCCCTCTGACCCTCTGGGCTCTGAGGTCTGGCAGACTTACCTACCCGGCTCCTTGATTTTACCTTTTCCAGGGATCCTGTGCCCTTGCTGGCTGCAATCTGTGTCACCTGCTGAGTCTCCTTCACCAATTCAGGTTGGATGTTATTCATTTCAGCTGTTCTTTCTATCTGTTCTGTGACAAGGCTTGGGACACGTCTATTTTGCTGCCATTTTGTCTCTCTCTTGTTGACTTCGATGTGGCACCAGGGAGCCTAAGAGAGGGATGCTTTGGAGACAAAAGGAAGTACAAATCTGCACTGTGGCTCTTTCTCACCTAATCTGGTGTCTAAAGGGTCACTTGACTTCTGGTGTAAATTATTAATTGTAAGAGTTGTTACCCTCATGTGAGGAGCTTTGTAATATGTGTGCTTTTTCTCTTTTTAATCTCTTCAGTGTTGTAACAGCCTCACATGCAAAGGATTATGAAAGAAAAGTGTTAGATCCATGGGAAGATATATATATGTAACACAATAAAAAAAAACTAAAAAAATAAAATAAAATAAAAAATAAATTCACCAATAAAAAAAAAAAGAAAAGAAAAGTGATGACAAAACCTTGCTTCTGTTCCCTCCATCAGTAGTTAGTGTTCTGCCTTTTTGCTATTATCTTGTCAGGAAATGGCTGTGTGTTTTCAGAGTGAATTGATATTTATAAGACACCTTAAATATCAGCCCACCAGAATGAACAAATGGAAATCGCCGTGATGCCTGGAGGAGAGGATTCCCAGGAGAGCCCGACTGTGTCTGTCAAGGGATGCAGCTCAGTGCCTGGCTCTGTAGTGTTGGCTGTCTCCAGAGATGGGGCTGATAAGATAATCTCAGTGCACCAGGCATTTTTTAAAACAGAAGGATATTTTGACAAAAGGTTGTAATTCATCAAGAGTGTTACTAGACTAACGGTCATAGTTTCAATGTATCTAGATAATAAAAGGCTAATATGCAAATTGACTGAATGGCAGAATGACTAGTCACTATGATATGCACTGACCACCAGGGAGCTGCCCACTGGTGGTCAGTGCACTCCCTTAGGGGGAGAGCCACTCAGACGCTGGGCTCACTGCTGGTGAGCACAGCGGTGATGATGGGAGCCTCTCTCACCACCACAGCAGCACTAAGGACCCCCCAGGGGATGTCCTCCTTCCAAGGCCTAACCCAGCAGATGGACATCCCCCAAGGGTCCTGGACTGTGAGAAGGCACAGGCCAGGCAGGGGAAACCCGCCTGTCCCCCCAGTGCATGAATGTCATGCACTGGGCCTCTAGTATACTATAAACACTTGTATAATTAGAACAAGCACTCCATGCATCAGCAGTCACTCAGGAGTGTTAATAGGCATTTCTTAAAAACTGAGAACCCAAGGAGATTCAAGTTACATTGTACAAATAGCAGCTTTGTGGTCATTGATAGCTTGGTATTAGAGAATATGTTATTTTTATTCAATCAGTATTCACAAACTTGGCCATGTATTAAGCACAAAAATTAATATATCCACAATTGAGATAATAAACATTATTTTGACTCATTGAACATTAAAATATTGATTCCATATTTTAAGGATAAACTTTTCTTAATAAAGTCCATTATATTTGCTGATCACAGTGCAATAAAAGTAGAAATCAAAATAAAATGTGTTGAGGTGGCCTCCTAATTAATTTCTAGGATAAAAATGAAGATTTATGGCTACAATACATTACCCTTTATATGTTTTTAGGAAAATACGAGTAACATAATTGAAAAAAATGGACAGAGAATGAGCAGAAAAAGATTATAAGCAGAAGAAATATAAATGTCCAGAAGGAAATAAAAAGGCCATTAGTGTCGCCAGCATTTAGGAGAAAGCAAATTCACACAATTTTCTCTCCTCAGATTGACAAGAGGAAGGTTATTGAACCAATTTCAAGGGCAGCACAAAGCGAAGGAGGTAGAAGTGAGCTCCATGTCTTCTGTGGTAACAGAAGCTGGTTTGGCATGTTTTATAGATAAATTACAGTAACTGTGATTGGAGAAAATTTATAAGCAAAATGTATGTAGTTCTCATAGAGAAGGGGATGAAGCACGAGACTGGAGGGAAGAGAAGAAAGGTGTTCACTCCTTACTGTATCGTTGAATGTTCTAAAGTGAGAATATCTTCATGTACTACTCAAATATTTATCTTAAACCAATTGGCTTGACTTAGAACTGGCTGTAGAAATGCATCCATTTGAATCCATGCCCATGTCCATGAGCACAGTCCCTTTAGCTCATGGAGCTCAAATTCCAAACAATCCGAACGTCAGCAGACATGTGGGAGGTGTAGAGGGGGATACAGTCTCTGCCACTATAGTGGCTGATCCTCCCTGCAGTGTCTCTGCTAACCCCAGGGATCCGCAGCTGGGCCGACCACACACACCTCACTGGGTCAGGTTCAAGTCTCAGGTTTGCTCTGCAGCTGCTACAATGCTTTAGACTCATGAGGCTTAAGGCACCTATTAAATGCATGGCTTTATGATGTCAAGTTCAGGAAAGAAGTAGGGAGAAACTGGACTTGAGCAAGAGAGTGGACTCTTTCTAAGCAAGTAAGAAATCCATTATTCCTACTTTAAAAGTGTTTTTATTGATTTCAGAGAGAGGAAGGAGAGGAGAGATAGATAAAAACATCAATGATGAGAGAGAATCATAGACCCGCTGCCTCCTGCATGCCTCCTACTGGGGATGGAACCCGCAACCAGGAACTGAACCGTGACCTCTTGGTTCATAGGTTGGTGCTCAACCACTGAGCCACATAGGCTAGGCAATGATCCCTGTTCTAATAAACCAGTGCAGAAACACTGCTGTTTACCCATGAAGTTTTCTTGGCCCAACTCCCCACAAGCCTCAGGGTCAATGCTTGCTGCCCTGTGCCCAAGTTTAACGCTAACCTGCTGAGCATCACAGAGCTGCCGCGATGGGCCACATGCAGCTAGCAGCCCGCTGGGCACTCAGAATTTATTTTGTTCTTTCAAAACTCAATTTCCTGAAACCCAGGCCCATGTCCATTGCCTGGCCTTATGGGGAATTCGATGCCATCAGAGGATCCCTCTATTTCTGCTGGGGAGCCTGTAGGCCAAGCGCCTGCCTGGTCTGCTGCAGCTGCCCAGGCTGTGGCACTCTCTCTGACATGGGGAGGAATCTCACATTTTCAAAACATGGATGGGTCTGGAGGGCATGATGCTGAGTGAATAGCCCGACAGAGACGGACGAATACTGCATATCACTCCGATGCAGGTCTAAAGGAAAAGGGCAAACACTAGAAACAGAGCAGAAGGATGGTAGCCAGGAGCTGGGGTGGGCAACTTGGGTGATTCTGGTCCAAGAAACAAATTTCCTCTGTGAGCCCGTGGTCCTTGGGTCTCCTGGGTTCCCCTGTGGTCTCCTGGGGTCTATGAGCTGCCTGCTCACTCACCACCCACAGCCTCACCTGCAGTCTCAGGGGCTTCACCATCACCTCACCCGTATCAGTGGCTTGATTTGTATTTTTAAAATGCACACCCTTTATATTTACGTACTGGCACTTAAACTAAACAGATACATATATGCCCTGTTCTGTAGGATTTTGTGATGGAACTTCTGTCCCCACACGCACAGTGGCTGGACAGCGTGAGTTGTTCCCAGAGGGAATGCCATGCAGCACAGCACACCGGGTGCGGAAGTTCCTGTGCAGCCAGGAGACCAGCCATGGGCTCTGCCGGCCCAGGTCTGGGTCTTGTAAACTGAACACCGCATCGACTCTTCCTGCTGTGTTGGTCTCTGCGATGCTGCCCTGGTGCAGGCATGTTGGAATCTGGGTGCAGGGAGCTGAGTGCCAGACACGATGCTAGTTTGTGTTTAGTAGAACATACTTGCAGACACTTCTTTGCAAGTTGTTGCTAGCTAGTCAGAAAACTTGTCATTTTTCTGGATTATTTGATGCTTGTTGTTTTGATAGCTCTCTAAAGTTGGTAATTTTTATGGTTTTTCTTATTAACGAACAGTTCCTTTTCCACCTGCTTTGTATTTATAGTTTTGTGTAATTTTTCTTAGAGCCCCGCCCAGGTCCTAAGTGTCAGCCTGCAGGCTGCCCATCTCTGTGGCTGTTCCAAGGTTGGAGGAATGAGCGAGGGCGGGGCTGTGATACAGTCCTGCTCCCACTCCTCTCCAGACAAGGCCCCTTGGGATTGTTTCACAGTGTGCTGCGCTTATTCTGCCTGCCCCCGGCTCTGCCAGACCGGAGGGAAGGGAATCTGCCTGTGCATGGAGGGAGCACTGATGGGTGACCTGCCATTTCTGTCTGTTGTTAATCTAATGGTCACAGCTCCCGGCAAGAGAAATAGCATCACCTGTGTTTCACAGCCTCTGAGAAGTGGGGTTCTGTGCCCAAGCCAGCGACAGAGTCCATCAGAATTAAAATCCCAGTCTTGCTGCCCTCAGGGGTTCCTCTACAGTGCTCCACCTTGGTTCCTACTGAGGGCACGCAAATCCCCAGAGGCCAGTGGGCGTGGGAGTATGCTGGCATGCATGGTGGCTTTGGGGCCCCTCTGTCCACCAGCAGGGTCCAGCCCAAAAACCCACATCTAAGAAGGGCATGAGGTGACTACACTACCCTTCAGTGGTAACATCAATATGCTTAATGCCAGCCCAGACCTGGCTGCTACACAGAGCATCTGCTCTGAGCTGTGCACCCTCTAGTCCCAGGCTGAACCTCATGGAAGGAGGAGTCCCCAAAGACAAGAGGTCAGTGTTGCCATAGCAGTGAGGCTGGGAGGCATGGAGACAGGAAAAGGAGCGGACCCTCTGAGAATCTCAGGCAGGCACGCAGGCATTGGCCGCAAGGAAGGGATGACTGGATGGATGGACTGACAAATGGATGATGTGACATCCCAGGACTGCTGGTGACCATGGTGGTCTCCACGCTCCCCGGGCCTCTCGTGCTGGTGCCCCTACAGGAAGCCTGTTACTCCTGCTGCTCTGGGTGGTAACATACTTCTTCCCCAAGACATGCTTGGCCCAGGCCTTCCCAGGTACATCCCAACCTTCCCAGGTACATCCTGACCTTTCCATGTATCCTAGGTACATCTCGGCCTTCCTGGGTACATTTTGATTTTCCTGGGTACATCCTGGCCTTTCTGGGTATCCCAGCCTTTCTGGGTACATCCCAGCCTTTCCAGGTACATCCAGGCCTTTTCTCAAAATGGTTGTGAACCAGCAGAAATTTTCATAGCTTCTCATCTGTGTTGTGAAATGGGTTGCAGTATCCATGGTAACTTCTGGGAGAGGGAACTGGTGGTTCCTGACAACAATTGATCTAAGAGGAAACTGGCTGTGCCATGCCAGCACAGCCAAGGGTTCGGTGAGCCTGAAGGGGAGGGCGGGCAGTGAAGGATTGAAGAAAAGACAGGCAAAAAATAAGCTAGGGCTCAGTGGATTTCCTGTGCCTGGCTGCGGCCACAGAGAAAGATCCAGATTGCAAGCTAAGCCTTTATTTTATAGCCAGGGGTAAACAAGGTAGTGGTCACCATAGTTACAATGTTCTTGTGAGTTTCATTTGTTTTGGCAGCACTTGCTGCACCTAGCACAGCCCATCAGCTACCCAGGAAGGATCTAGGGGGCACCATAAGGTCAAACTTAATTATGCTAAAAGGGCTCTGCTCTCTAAACTGGGACTTGTTTGTGGCCTTGCCAACAAGTCAGTCTGAGGCTTAACCCTATAGTTGCTCCCTAAAGCTGGCAAAGCTCTGAGCTGGAGCCTTACCTACCACCAGGCCAGAGATGGAGCCGGGCAGTGCTTGGATCTTGTGCCAAAGTGTTTACAGGGAGAAGCTCTGTCTCCTCACAGCCGCCAGCCACTGCACAAGGAGGCTCTGCCCTGACCAAACATTCTGACTTAACCGCGAGCAGATGCACTTTTCTTCATTTTGCCCTCACTGGAATGCCAAACGGTGTCTGTGTGGTTTTCTATTTTTCCTTTCAAAAATAAATTAGTACAACTAGAACGGGGATGTCTGTGGGAAAACACTCAGATCCTGGGCTAGGAATGAGTTCAGCTCTCACCTTTCTATGGACTGAGTGCCTCTTGTGTCCGAGTCCGCCTGGACATGCCCCTGAGGGTCACTCAAGAGCCGTCTGGGTGCATAGTGTTTTATTAAAGTGCCATGAGCACCGTCTGCCATTGTTCTGTTTCCTCTGCAATTTTGAAAGATTAATAGAATGCTGAGCAATGTTCTACCACATTCTCATTGCCTCACTGGAATTTGTCTTCTAATTGTGTGTTTGAACAATTAAAGTTCATTAAACAAAGCCTTTTTTAGCAAGTGCTCACCATTCCATCGTAAACTCGACCCCATTGCTGGCCAGGTGCCGAACGTGAGAAACCTTCACTGAAAGTGACTTCTGATCCCTGGAGCCACCTGTTCCCCTGGGGTCTCAGCGACAGCATTGCTTCCACTGCCCAAGCAAGTATCCAGTGAGATGGCAGTGCTCTGAGGGCGTGGAAACATCACCGTGTGAGTTCCTAGGACTTGACTTTAACATGGGCAACACAGACCTCACTTTGTGTCTAAAGAAAACTTGCTGATCTGCATGGACTCAGATCACACATTAGCCTCCTATCCTGTGTCCCCACAACGACCCTTGGCCCGCCACTCTTCGCATCCCGCTGACTCCCCTGAACCCCCCAACTTCCCATATCCCTCGATACCCCATGTCCCTTGACACCTCATGTTCCCTGACACCCCATGTCCCCCGACTCCCTGTCTCCCAACACCTCATGTCCCCTGACTCCCCATGTCCCCTGACACCCCATGTTCCCGACTCCCTGTCTCCCAACATCCCATGTCCAACTCCTCATGTCCCCGGACTCCCCGTGTCCCACAACTCCCCGTGTCCCACAACTCCCGGTCTGGGTGGTGGCTAGCAGGGCCCACACCCAGGATGCTGCTCTGCTCAGCTCTGCTGGTGGATGGGAGGCTGAGAGGTTTGCGAGGCGAGAGCCTGAGAACCTGGCTGCACATGGTTTCCTTCTTCAAGAAAATCGTTGCATGGGGACAGAGAGAACCATGAGGGATGGAAGAGAGGACCCACTTTGTGCCCCATTCATGACACTGGGTCAGAACTGGACACATTGAATCTCTGGCATTGAATTATCAGGGTTATAAAACTCCCTTGCTTCTCAAAATGTTAATTCATCAAAATGTTAGAAAAACAGCCTCAGCTTCTGCACCTGCCCTCTGAGCATTTGTCACTGGAAAGCGCTGGTGGCTCCTCCTGCTTTGGGAGCACTGGTTGGTCCTGTGGCAGCCTGAGTGTAAGGAGGAGCCTCCACCCTCCACCCGCTCCCCACACTGCTTCTGTGGCTCGGCTCCATGGATGGCCATAGGTAGAGGAGTGTCCATGTAGTTTCCCCAGGCTGACTGGCTCACCTATCCACCGCAACAGGACCATGTAGGTTCCCTTCTCATGCCTGGGGCAGCCTTGCTGTCTGCCCGGTGCCAGGCTCACCACAAGCCGGCCCCTCCTTACTGCACATGAACAGCCATCTACCTGCAGCTCGGAGAAAGCAGAACCCACACCTGGCTTTCCCTGGGATGCTGGTGAGATAGACGTCTGTCCTCCTTTCTGTTATGAGTGAATTCTTAAACCTGATTTGTACCTTTAAGGGAGAGTGGGGACAGGTGTGGCAGGACAAGATGTGAGTGTGGGTGTGGGCGTGGCTGGCAGGATCTGTGAGCAGCTCTGAGCCCAGGGGTTTGGGAGCAGCTGTCTGACACAGCCCAGTGTCTCTGAGCCGCATTGCTGGTTCTGACAGTTCCGCCTCAGACATCAGCACAGACCTGACATGTAGAATAAGCACAGCCGCCTGGCCTGGGATCTTCTAAGGGGAGGTCACCTGTGTGTGGGAGGTAATGGTGCAGTTCCCAGCTGGAACACATGCTGAGGTTGTGGGATCAAGGCAACCAATCGAGGTGTCTCTCTCACACAAATGTTCTCCTCTCTTCCCTTCTCTAGACCAATGTATTAAAAATTAGGAAATAAAATGAGCCCAATATCAAAAGACGAAGTTGAAGTGACTTGGAGGTAAGTCAGCATGTTGGTGACATTCTGCCCCCCTCTTTGCCCTCCGCTGCCTTTTGGAGAGGTCAGCCTATCCTGGGGACCTCCCCGAAGCCACTTTCCCAGCCCTCCTCCCAGCTTTCATGGATCATCTGATCACGGATTATTGTGGAAATGATTACATGATTGTAGTGCCATGATATATATGAAAAAATGGCAGCTGTTGCCATTCTTCTGAAGCATCCATCTTATATAAAAACTGCTGTTTGAAATTTTAACCCTGATATTTGGCTTCTGTAGATGCTTTCTTGATTAAATAAAAAGGAAAATAAGACTACTCCCATTTCAGAGAGGCCATTAAACCTTCCCCGGATGAAATTATCAGTGCTGACACCAGGCCAGGCCCTTGGTTGAGGTCTCAAGGCCCCAACACATAAGGGCTCTTTGAGAACTTGCAAAGAGGGCCATAAACACCCCATATTTGGGAGACAAAGAAGGTAAAAACATATAAATAGGGAAAATTCTTCCATGTTGGGGCCCAGAATTTGGGAGACATTTTCCTCTGGAACCATGCGTAATGAATATAACTCCATTTCTCTAAGCATTGCTTAGTTCTTCTCCAGTTTTCTGTAACTTAATGGTTCCCTGACAGGAAAAACAACTTTCTTGTGTTTTAGCCTCTGGTGAATGGGCTTGGCTTTTTGGCCTCCAGTGAATGGGCCAGGTTTGGGGCCCTAGGGAGCCAGGTAGGCAGGTGCCACTCTGCTGATTTAGCAGAATTGAACCGGGGGACTATGGGCGCCCTGGACCTCAGCCCAGGACCTGGCTGGCATCTGGACAAACACTTCTGGACCTGTTGAATGGGCAAGGTAGGGGCCCTTATCAATCAGGCCCACTCCAAGTGAGTGAAATAGGGAGCTTGATCACATCCCCAGAAGTCAAGGACTTCCTCAGGCTAATTAATCAGGAATCAGGTGGACTATTTAAGCTCTGGATAAATATCTGGTAGATGTCAAAAACTCTGACTGTCTGGTATATAAATGTGGGTTGAGAGGAGAATATTTGTTATATCTTTCTATTGTTTAATTTGTTTAAAGATAGGGCAGACCCGCTGTGATGGAATGCAAAAGTCTCTAGCAGGTGCAGGATTTCTTTTTCTCAGAGTCTTTTGCTCTCCATCAGAGAGGGAATCAGACCACTAGATAATAAAAATTTCTCTCTGTTTGTATAAGTAAGGGTTTCAGTTAGCTCTGATTTGTGAATTTGCTGTATTAAATTGAAATTAAAAAGTTCTATGGTTAATTTAAAGGTATAAATTTATGACATTTCAAAGAACAAAGAACTTTTATTTATGGCTTCCTTATCTCTTTTGGTGGTGAGAGACTTCCAGGGACAGGGCTTACAGTTCTGCAGGGTGGAGAGATTTACAGGCCCTGTCCCTGCCTGTGACATCATAGTCCAACATGAGCCACCTGAAGCAGAACTAAGGCTGAAGTTATTATTAACTGTCTATGGACCCTGTTAACCCTGGTTGTGTGTCTTGTGTGGCCTGTTGTCTTCATGGTTGTGTGTTTTGTTTGACTTGCCATTTCAGTTATTTATTAGAATCCTCATAGAGGACATAACCTGGTCTTTCCCTTCCTCCCTCATCCTGATTCTGATAGCATCTATAGCAGGATTAAATATATTTTCTTTCAGGAGGCCCTCCAGGGTTTCAGTTCACAGGAAATCTCCCTACACACCCTTATCCTCATCCACTATCTTTCCAGGCCAACTAAAGAGTCATTTTTCTCCACAGGTTGGACCCTAGCCTTCGAAAGGGAAAACTGCTACAGCGGTAGTCAGTAGTTTTCCCACTGTTTCTATTTCTCCCCTCCCTATGAATTGTCTCTTTTCACAATTGGAGAAATCAATAGGGAGGGTGGTCAAAGAAATCAAGAGTGGTAAAGGAGGATGATTTAAGACCCTCTGGGCTTAGAGTAAAGAGGAAAAATCTATGAGGGAAAACAATGGTTACAGAAAGAAAAAAGTATCCTTAAATGTAAAAAGCTTTTTATTTCAGGACAGAGTAAAAGTTTAATGCAGAAAAGGGGGGGGGGCGGTGTCGGCAGTTAATTATGAAGCAGGGAGAGATCGTTTTTTGTTGATTTTTTACTGGCTGCAGACCACTCTGCTGGCATAGGATTCTGGTCCAGGTATCTTATCAGAACTTCACTAGATCCAAGGTTGCAAGTTTTCTCTTTTATTATTTTTAACCCTTCCAATACTAAATTAGACTGATACAATATACTTGACATTTATAAATATCAATAGAAAAATGCTGACTGTTCACTTTTGATAATCATTAAAGGATTGAGGTTTCTAAATATAAAGAATTTTAATATATTAAACTCCCAGGAGCCAAGTGGAGGAGAAACGGAGCTGAAATCCGCAGCTTCCTTGGTGATTTAAAACTGATTACTAGGCAGACTCAGCCCCTGAAAGCCAGGTGAAAGAAGGGTGTGAGGAAGGCTGAATGCCCAAACTGCCTGCAGTGGCCCTGGAAGAAGCTACAGCAGTGAGAAAAGGTAGGGACAGCATACATTTACCTGACACTAGAGCTGCCCCTCTACTGCCCAGTGAGCATTTCACAAAAAGCAATACAAGAGTTAGGCCTTTGGCTTGCTGGCTGCAGCAGTTAAACCAGAAACCAGTGACTACTACTAGCCTTTTGGCAGCCCCAGGAATTAAGCAGAAGGCCCAAGATCTGTGAAAGCAGCAGATAGAGTTAGTAGAAGCTCCCTGCTTGCACACATACTGAAAGGGTTCAGTACCTGTTGCTTCTGGAAGAAGAGGGGCTAACATCCCCTTTCAGTGCATTCCCTTGGGAGAGGCCTGGTTGCTGCTCTGCCACAAAGGGGACTGGCGGGAAGACAGGGGCCTAATATCCAAGCCACTGCCACAGAAGCACTTTGCAATATGCAAAGCTGTTTCTAGCTGCAACTCTGACTGTTTTGGACTGACAGTTTATGGCAGAGCCCTGTAACTAGTAAACAGGGTTAACAAAAAGGGCAAAGGAAAGGCTGGACTGAGCAGCCTTCAGGACTTTGAGATTCTCTAAGAGAGGAGGAGTCTGACTAAGGGACAGCAGAGACCCTGTTGGGTTGGAAAGATCTAACTAAGACCACATGTTAAACTTATACATTACAGCTTTCTAGGTAGATGTCTAAGCCAAGTTATGTAGGGGTTAAGCTGCCTGTTTACAGCAAAACAACTTTCTCCTGTGCCAGAATAAATTTTAGGGAAATTAGACAGGCTGTGTTTGTGGCTAGAAAGAAGAACTGGCCACCATGCACAACCCTGACAGTGGCCTGAGGAAAATTGAATAATAGAATTAAATGACGCCTGTGTCTTCATGGACATGACTCCAGAAAGATAAGGACAATTTTGCTTTGTGTGGGAAAGTCAAGAATAGACTTTAGTCACCTCCCTAAGATATTTATATAGCCCTACCATATGTCATGTTTAGTAGCAGAAGATTTAGCTGTCAGAAGTGGCCACAATGCTCAAGTTACTATCTTGCAGGCCTGTGTGACCATGCCCATGTCAGGGGTGGCACAAACCTCAACTTTAGGAAACTGGGGGAGAGCTGTTACAGAAATTACAGACCCTGTAAGGTCCTGTGACATGTGAGACCCAATAAAGGAATAAAGCTCCCTTAGTCTTTTCTGGGAGGGCTGACATGCTGAAATTTTTAAGGACAAGTCAAGTAGGGAAACCCTACTACAGGGACAACTGTAACTATTTGAATATAGACACATTTTGAATTTCTTCTTGCCAGTTGAAGATAGTTATATTACTTGAAGAATCAATAGAAAGGACTGACAAGGAAAATCAGAAGATCTTAAAGTAGGTCAGTATATTTTTCTCTTTATACAATTCCTCTGAAATTTGGCAATGCTTAATAAATCATGGCAGTACATTTCTTTGCATAAATTCAATAAGACTGGTTTCTAAAGAGTGGTTTTAATAACTGGAAACTTTGGAGTATCATGTTTTAAAGAGCCCTATCTGAATTCTGAAAATTTGAAGCCAATAAGAATACCACGAAAAAAGCCTGTTATCCTGCTTCGGAGCCCTGAAAATGGCTGGAGCAACAGGCCCATGCCCTACCACCACTGCCGGTTGGTCAGAATAGAAGGGGAGCAATAAAGATGCCTCTGAGTCCCTGACGAACCCATATACACTCTAGGCCTCAATAAGTAAGAGGGCTACTGAGATGGGCGTGGGCCCAGGTGGAGTCGCTACAGGTGAGGGATTCACCTAACTCAGCAGATGCTGCAGGCAGGCCAGATAGTATCTTGATGGCTTGGCTTCCTGGCCCTCTGGGGCACACTAAGATTCAATCCTGAAATTCCAGCAAAAGTTGTCAGTTACCATTCTTGTGTTTATGCAAACAATCAGGCCAAATTTAGTACAATAGATAAATTGGTCTTGATCTGGCTCTTTTGATAAACAGAGGTAATTTTGAGGGAAAAAATAGAGCTTATTAAAAATGAAATGTTTTCTTTCCCTTCCACCAGACCATTTGTTACAGTTTGTCTCTGCCAGGTCACAAGCCCACCTCCTCCTATGCCCAGACCTCATTGTCCCTCTGACAGACAGCAAGGATCTCTTGGCTCTGAGAGAAAACTCCTTCCCTCCTCAGCACGAAGCAGCTATAGAAGAAATTCAATGCCCATTTCCCCTGAAAGAATTCAGAGCCAGGATCCTTGAGATAATATATTAGGCAGTTAGACAGACATGAGCAGAGTAAGAACAATGGGCCAACTACCACTAACAGATGTAACTAAGTCTTTCCACCTCTACATGAGACAAGGGGCGTAGTCAAAGAGGTATTCACCCAAAGTCTCAGCCCCTAGGAAAGGCCAGTAGCCTATTTGTCCAGAGACTTGACCCCTTTGCATTTGGATGACATACTTGCCTCCAGGTGGTAGCATTCCACAGCTATGCTTATTGAAAAATCAATTAAGTTAACCCTAGGGCAGTAACTCATCCTAACTGCCCCACATGAGGTTGATGAGCACTGGATGTCAAATACTCGAGTCACTCAGTTTCAGGCTCTCTGGTGGACAGAAGAAAAATTAGTAACTTTTTATACTGATAGCAGGTACCCATTTACAATGGTTCATGTACCTAGTGCTATTTACAAGGTAAGGGAACTCTACAAAAGCAAGAGGAAACTGGGCCACAGATAAAGCAGCCCAGAAGGCTGTCCTAAAACCAGTGGGGCCTCTACAGATTCTAGTAACTCTTCCAGACCCTGACCTACCCAATCTAGAAAAGCTGAAATCCATAACCAGACTTTACTCAAGTTCTTACAGGCTTTATAGTCTACCCAGGAAGAAATCCAGAAGCATGTCTGAGATGCTCTGCCTGTACTAACTTCTGATCCAGTTCATCCCTTCCACCCTGGTGACTCTGTTTGAGTAAAGAAATTTGTCACCCAAGGACTAACTCCTACCTGGAAAGAATCACCTTCAGAGCAGTCAAGGTTGACGAAATTCCAAAATGGCTTCATCACACCTGACTTAAGACAGCCAGGCAAAATAGTCCAGGACTTTTTGGACTCCCTAAACATTATTCCTGTCCCTCATTCTGGGCCCTTATCTTATAAGCAGGCCCATTAACTTTATTAAGCAGAAAATTAAGATTATAGTCCTCAGGGGTAAATATAACTCCCTCCCTGAAAATGACTGAGTCAATGATTTGACTCATGTACATAAAACTAGTGGGGAATAAAGCATCCATCTTACATAAAAACTGTTGTTTGAAATTTTAACCCTGCTATTTGGCTTCTATAAATGCTTGCTTGCTTAAAAAATAAGGAAAATAAGACTACTCCCACTTCAGAGAGGCCATTAAACCTTCCTCAGACAAAATTATCAGTGCTGGCACCAGGCCAGACCTTTGGTTGAGGTCTCAAGGCCCCAGCACATAGGGGCTCTTTAAGAACTTGCGAAGGGGGCCGTAAACACCCCATATTTGTGAGACAAAGAAGGTAAAAATATATAATTAGGGAAAATTCCTCCACATTGGGGCCCAGAACTTGAGAGACATTTTCATCTAGACCTGCGCGTAATAAATGTAACTCCATCTCTCTAGGTATTGCTTGGTTCTTCTCTGATTTTCTGTAACATTTCATTGCTACTAATTAGTACACATAGCAACCAAGCACCAGTCAGTGCTGAGACTGGCAGTTTACTGTCTTTCCATCTGAGCTCACAGTGTCCCTGTCATGTGTGTCTGCTGGCCAAGAGACACACCAACTGTGACCAGGAAGACACCTCATCAGGGCATCAGAGCACCTGCTGCTGCGGAGCCAGAAGGACACACTGACTCGTGTTCTGTGGACAAAAGTAGGAGGCGGTTCCCAGAGTCCTTAGGGCCTCCGGAGCTGTCTCCACCACAGACAGCTGGTAAGGAGGATGCTGTGGGGCATTGCCGCCTGGTGTTCATCTGATGCTTTCAGCCCTTTACTGTGCAAGACAGACTGCACGTGGCCCACCTGCCTGTCCTCTGAGCCTCGGGTTGCACTGCTGCCTGTTGCTTGTCAGTGCTTCGGTGGGTCATCCTGAGGGGGAGCAGGGAGTGCTCTCTTCTGCCTCAGGTGCCCAACGCTGCAGATGCTGAGTAGATGAGATTCCCAATGGGACTTCTGGCAGCTGGCAGGTCGTCCCCATGGCTCACCCCATAGTCCCCAGGTGTTTACACCTGGAAAGAAACTTACATCGAGGCTCACGTGGCTGCTTGAAAGGGACATGCACGGTGTCAGGGGCACGACACAAGGTGGGTAGAGCTGCTTGGCTGTTGGCACTGGAGGTGCTTCTCCTGCCACTGTCAGGTGCTGAGGGAGCCCGGCCTCATGGAACCATGGCAGTAAATTGGCTTATACCACCTCCTGCTCTCAGTGTGTTCAGAAAAATCATTCGCATGTAGTTGGCATGCAATGGTGTGTTGGTTGCCCATGCGCTGGGTAGTAATGTGCCATTTACACACCTTATGGGGTGATCGCCACATAGTCTCCCATCCACTTGCCGTGGGCAGTTCCATCATGTCACTGACCACAACCTGCACTGACTTCACCCCCCATGGCTCATCATTTTATTCGTGAAAACGTTCACCTTCTAACTATACCCATTCATTTCACACCTCCATCCGTACCCCGAGCAACCACCAATCAGGTCTTTGTGTCTCTAAGTCTTTTTTGTTAGTTTTGTTTTTGAGAATCCACATATAAGTGAGATTACACTGTGTCTGTCTTTGTTTGACTTATTTGACCTGATGTCATGGCCTCTAGGCCCACCCACATTGTCACAAATACCAAGATTTCATTTTATTTTATTTAACAGGGTTCATCTTAAAATCAAGGCATCTCAAAATTGCCATCATTCAGGGAATAGACATGTAATCATGTGAAAACCTTCTGGTAAGATAGAACCCTGGCACCACCTGTACTAGATCGGGTGGCATACAGGTCAGGTCTCAGGAGTGACGTGGCAGGAAGGGGGGCACATGCAGGACTCTTGCCTCTCTGCAGGGACTGTCACCTGGGCAGTGAGACAGGTACAGAGAGACCAGGCCCAGTACTGCAGCTACACTGTGGGCTCTGCAGGCCAATGCCTGTGCTCCGGTACCAGCAACTTCTCTTTGCACCTCAGCTCCCTCTTTTTAAAATGGAGAGCCAGGCCGCCTGTCTCAATGGCTGAGAATTGACCCATGTACCAAAAGGTCACAGGTTTGATTCCAGGTCTGGGCACATGCCCAGGTTGTGGCTGCGATCCCCAGTAGGGGTGGGCAGAAGGCAGCTGATCAATGTTTTTCTCTCTCATTGATGTTTCTCTCTCTCCCTCTTTCTTCCTCTCTCTCTCAAATCAATTAAAAACATACTTAAAATGGGGATGCTAAAAACAGTCTCTCCTCATCGGCATGCTCACCAGGAGCTCAGCATGGCACCTACTGCAGGTCAGTATTGTAAATACAAGCTCTTGTTTCCTGATGCCCTTGAGTGAGCCACGACTGTGCCTTCGGGTCCCGGGGGTTACCGGCTGCCGAGGTGGTGAGAATCACTGAGTCTGAAATGAGAATGAGTTGGAGGGAAAAGTGGAGGGACTTGCTGAGTTCCAGGCAGTGTTAAGAGCTGAGTGTTGCCCAGTGAGTGATTTGATTCTGGGAAAGGACTTCTTTCATCAACTTGCAGTTAGATTAGAGTTCTGAGCCAGCACTGAAATGTAAATTTTTCCAGTTAACCAAAAGCCTACAATTTTTATGAGAACCAATCACTTTAATTTCTATAACATACTATTGTTGCACTTTGCTTCATGAATCCTAGCTTTAGGTCAGAACAGATCTATGTTGCTAAGACAACTGACCATTTACTGAGTGTTTGTCAGTCCTTGCACAATTCTAAAACCAAATAGCTCTGCACAGAGCAGGCATCAAGGCTGCTCCCATGGAAGCAGAGGACGAACATGCCAATGCTTTAGCATGAATTCCAATGTCCTATTTACTCACAAAGCACACACCTGTCTGGTTCCTGTCCCCACAGCCACTCACTCTCACAGGTGTTAGTCTGAGGCCTTGAACCAGGAGGTTATTGGGGGGTGGGGCCCAGGGCCAAGAGCAAGGACATCTGTGGGGGCAGGGGGGTGGGGACTGTGGCAGAGCAATAGTGCCCCTGCTTTTCCTGCCGGGCACTTGGAGGAGCCCTGCATGGCCCCAACCTTAGCCCAGCGGACTCAAGGCCTCAGCTCTCTGCGTGCGTGTCCAGGTAGAGCCGGCTAGGGGGCCCTGGTGGCAGCCATCAGGGATTGGGTCAGAGGGAGCCAGGGCCTCCCCTCCATGGGCAACTCTTGAGTTCTTCAGTGTGGAAACCCAACTCTTTCCATCAAGACTGGTTTTGGTTTTGTGTTAAGAACCAGGTTTCCTTTATATGTAAGAATCAATGCTCAAGAGACTTGAAAATGACCGTGGTCAGGGCAGGTTCACAAGGAGAGCGAGCTGCCGCTCTGGTTCCTCAGTACCTCCAGCTCCATGTCCACACTGTGTCCTAGCCTCTGACCAGCTCGCATCTCGTTCCCTGTGGCTGTGACTTGCTGCACGAGGGCTGGGTGTGGTGACAGGTCTTGGGCACAGTTGTGAGTGCAGGTGGGAGATGGCTGCCTCCCTCTCAGGAGCCTGGTTCTGGCCTCCGAAGCCCATCTGGTTCTGGTTATCATGCTGTGTGCGCAGTGCATGTGTTGAAATGGAATAGGGTTGCTCTGGGCTTTCTCCTGACCCCATAGATCCCCGGAAGAAGCAGCTCCACCTCACGGCATCTTTCCCTCTGGCACAGCCTCTAAGCAGGTCCCTTTCACTGGCACCTGCCCCCCTAGGCTCCTGCAGACTGAGGGTAAGGCCTCCTCACCCCCAAGGCTTGGATTGCCGGTTTGCAGGGACTAGAATCACTACTTTAAATGGGCATCTCTGTCCTTCTGCTCAGGACAGTTGGACCCATTAAATTATTTTTTTTAAAAAGAGAGAATTAAACAATAATCACAATTGGCACTGTGTTTTAAAGATAAGCAAGATGATTAGGTCTGAGAGACTCTGGCTGTGTCTCACTAGACCAATGATGTTCAACCTCTTTCATCTTACCACACATAAAATGATCACTCAAATTCTGTTGCACACCAGAAAATATATAGTTTTTGCTGATTTGAAAAAATTATAAGTTTAATTTTGATCCATTCACACTAGATGGCTATTGTGTTGGCTGTTGTCATTTTTTAAAATCTGACAGCCTAAGGAAAAAGACGTTGGGGCCCTGACTGAATGGCCAGCTACTGCACATTCTAAAAAGTCCTGTGGCAAAGGGTAACACCAGTATTGCTTTCCACTGGGTTCTTTGTAAAGTGTTCAATTCATAGAAGTTTCTGTTCACTTTTGTGGGGGTTGAATCTTTTATGTTGGTCAAATCTTCTAAGTAATTTGCTTTCTGGTACATTTACTTCTTTTTTTCTTTAAGAAATTACCTCTCTCTTGAAATTGCTCTTTTGCATGAGAGTTCAGAGAAGTCTGAAACAAGTCAAAAAGCTCAAATAAATTGAAAATGGAAAAAATCAGGAGTTGTAATTATTTTCTTCACCTTTAAAGACCCCAGAGAGCAACCAATTTGAACATAACTGGAGGCTGTTATGTGAGCACTTGGATGGAGAATGAGGTTAGCCCCAATTCTTCCAGTTCTCTGACAGGTGAATTTTCAAAGCCCCTACAAAACAAAGTAGGTATTTTCAACACAAGTTTCAGTTGTATCCTAGTAGATGACAAAACAAATACTTATTGAGTGAATGGGCCAATCATTAATAAGGGATTGAAGATAAAAAGGGGATAATGGAAAAGTTATTATCCTATATAATAAAGAGGTAATATGCAAATTGACCATCACTCTAATACACAAGATGGCCGCCCCCATGTGGACACAGATGGCCACCACAAGATGGCTGACAGGAAAGGACAGTTGGCAGGAACCAGGCCTGCAAGGGAGGACTATTGGGAGGGAGAGGTGGCTAGTCCAGGCCAGCAGGGAAGGGCAGTTAGGGGTGATCAGGCCTGCAAGGGAGGGCAGTTGGGAGCAACCAGGCCAGTAGGGGAGAGCAGATTGGAAAATTGCAGGCTGGACTGAGGGACACACCCCCCATGCAAGAATTTTTTGCACCAGGCCTCTAGTATTTTGTTTCATTTCCATTAATTTTTGCTGCAAAGTTGTGTGAATCACCTACTGCCGGTGAGACTGCATTGCTGAGGCTCAACTGACAGGTGGTGGGAATATAGGGTATTAGCAACTCTACCCTGGTATTAAAATAGGTTGTCCACCACAAAAACCTGTGCTCTAAAATAATGTCTGGTCCTAGGCTCTAGATAGATAGATGACAGATGACAGATATGTAGATAGATAGGTAGATAATATAAATACTAGTAGGAGCTTTGAATAGGCTGATGAAGGAACAATAAATCATCTTGGGGGTAAGTTCATTATATGCTTTTTCTTTGTTGTCTGCTCTAATCTTATATAATAAAAGTGTAGTATGCAAATTGTCCCCTCAACTGGGAGTTATCTGGCAGTTCAACCAGGGAAAGAAAGAGAGGCCTGGGCCAGCAACCAGCAGCCACTATGGGCCCTACCATTGTATGAATTTTGTGCACTGGGCCTCTAACATAATGTTTCTAGTGTCATTGACACACCTATTTTACATGCTGATGGCTTTGGTTTTTTAAGTGTTTAGAATGTGGGCATCAGTCTCGACAGGTGAATCTGCTTCTAGTTCTGAGCAAAGCAGAAATGTCATTGCCAAGCCAGGCTGCCATGAGTCCACGTGAATGTACTGGATTTCATCACAGGAAACCTGGCCATTTTCCATAAGCCTGCCTTCAATATTTTGGAACTAGAGCCTGATGCATGAAATTCGTGCAAGGGGCTAAGCCCCCACCTCCGTGGCAGCGGCTTCTGCCTTGGCCCCCGCCTCCATAGCTTCATCTGGAAGAAAGGTCATCTGGAAGGTTGTCTGGTCTAATTAGCATATTACACTTTTATAATTATAGACCAGAGGCCCATTGCATGAAGAGATTCGTGCAATAGGCCTTCCTTCCCTTGGCTTCCAGCACCGGTTTTCCTCTGGCAACCAGGACCCAGGCCTTCACTCTGGCCAGAGTCTGCCATTTTTGTCTTCGCTGCAGAATCCAGAGTCTACAGTATTGTCTTTGCTGCAGCACTCCACTCCTGTAGATTCCTTCGCCCCTCCCCTTCTCTCCCACCCTCCCTCTCATAGCAGGCATCCTGCCCTGCCTGGACACTCAGTGCCTGGAGCAGCTGAGTAACCACCATCTTTGGCTTTCTAATTTGCATACTCACTCCTATTGTCTGTGGGCGCATCGGAGGTAGAGTCAATTTACAAGTTTATCTACCTTTGTCATTTTCTTGGAAGACGTTTATTCAAATGACTTGGCATTTTTAAGTGACCCCTTTCACTGTTGTTCTCCTGACTATCTTACCATTTGCTTTGTGTCAGAATATTTTAAACGGTTTCTGTCACCACATAGCTGGGGATACACAGAAAGTGATCTTGTTTCTCTGACCCTGAGCTCAGGTTCAGGCCATTTAATAAGGCCCAGGGGAGAAGGGGATTCTGATGATTATGATGATGGCAGCAATGAAACCCTCAGGAATGCTTGAGAAATGTCAGTGAGTTCTTATTGCTGAGAGGTGCAAGCAAACGGGAGAACCAAGTTATTGCTACATTCCTGACTATAGAACCAAGTTATTGCTACAACCTGCACATTAAACTGAATCCTAATCAAAGGCTTTCACAAGATTCTCTCTTTGGAACTCTAAGAGCAATGCTTCTGGGAGCTACTTCCTCAACTTCCTTCACTGCAGGGGCTGTGGGCAGCTAGACAGCACCACCCCGACATGCATCCCTGTGGGTCACATGCATGAACTGTCACCTCAGTGACATGAGCAGAAGTGGCCATGCTGACCACAGCTCACATGTGGATGCTGGAGCTGGCCCATCCATCAGCTGGGTCAGATTCCAGATCACTCAGCAGGGCAGACATAGGGCAGCAACCAGCCCACTGTCCCCTCCAACAGGAGCAGGGCCATTGCTCTCTGAGAGGCCAGGGTCCACATGGCAGTGTTGTGTCCATCGAGGACGTGGCAACCACCCTAGAACATCCTCTCTCTGACAGTTCTGCATGCCCCGCAACAACCCAGATGTCCAGGCCAGCATTCCTTCCCCAGGCTAGGCCATCAGCAGAGGTGAGGGGAAATGAACCAACAGGAGCCAATGACTGGAATTCCCCTGGTTCTTCTTCTGCTTGAGTTCAAAATACCCAGTCAAATGTTCAAGTTTTAGAGACAAATTCCAGTTTGCTATCACTTTTAGTTTTAACGGAGCCTAATCCTTAATCCTAACTGGTTTGCCACACCCCTTTCTGTGCTATATAAAAGCTGCTCAAGTGGCAAAAACTTTATGCAGTGCTCAGTAACAATGGTTTGTATATGTCAAGTGTGAGTTCTTTCCAAAGAATCCATGTGCACATTGTTTCCCATGGCTCTTCCTGTTCACCCCTCAGAAACCACCAGCAAGCAGCATGGCAAGATGTCCACCTGCAGAGGAGGGCGCAGGCGTGCAGAGGTGGGGCATACTGCGGGCCCTCAGTGGCCAGCCCCAGGTTTGGTGACATGATTCCTACCAAGTACTCTTCTCCCCTCAAGCATGTTCCTTTCAACAAGTCTATCTTTTAAATATTGATTGAGAGAGAGAAAAAGAGATAAAGACTTTGGTGCGTTGGGAGAACACTCTAACCAACCGAGCTGTGCAATTCATAGATTCTTAGACATGAACATACGCAGAGGGAAACATGCTTGGAGGAAAGGTTTTTTTGTTTGTTTGTTTGTTTGTTTCTGTTAAAAGTCAACTTCTAGAATTAAATTGTGTAATTTGCAAAGTATCTTAAATATGTAAAAGTGCTGGGACATTTATCTGGACGTTCTGAGGACTTGTTTAAATTTTCTTTTTCTTCTTCTTTTTTGTTTTTTTGTTAATTCTCACCTGAGGGTATTTTTCACCCAAGAATATTTTTCCATTGATTTTTAGAGAGAGTGGAAGGAAGACAGGCACAGAGAGAGAAACATTAATGCAGGAGAGACAGATCAATTGGTTGCCTCCCATACGTGACCCAAACAGGGGCAGGGATTGAACTTACAACCAAAGTACGTGCCCTTGACCAGAATTGATCCCAGGATCTTCAGTCTGCAGGCCACTGCTCTATCCACTGAGCCACAGCAGCCAGGGCAAGAGTCGAATTTTCCAACCTACTTTGCTGTGATATCCCAAGATTTCTACTGATAAAATGCCCCGTGGAATGGTGGGTTGCTGAGTGCAGACCTTAAAAGATCTTGAGAAAAATTGTAACTGTGTGATGGCCAATGTTAACTGCACTTAATGTGGTGGCCACTACCACTTTATGTTATACAAATCATGATGTGCATGTGGGACTTATATAATATGTAAGTCCATTGTATCTCATTTAAAAACAATAAAAGTTGACAGAAGATAAAAGCTTCTCTCCATATGGCATGCAGGCTCCGGCAGGGCTCGATGGCGGGGCTCTGTGGTAGGTGTGTTCTGTGGCAGGGCTCAGTGGCAGGACTCCATGGAATGCATGCTCCGTGGCAGGGCTCCGTGCCATGTGTGCTCTGCAGTAGGGCTCCGTGGCAGGGCTCCATGGTATGTATACTCTGTGGCAGAACTCTGCAGCAGGTCTCTGGGCAGGGCTTTGACCATCCCAGCTCCTCAGCAGGAGTGCCACAGCCGCTCTCACTGCGTCTCCAGGTTGAGCTCTTATTTAGTAGCTCTGGTTGGTGCTTCAAAAGGCTTCATCCCTTCCTCCTTCATGTTCTGAGATATGTTTCTTTCTTCTATGTGCAAGTTGTTCTGATATTTGGCCAACTAGTAGGTTTATATGTCCATTAGCCTTTTTAATATTTGATGACATGGATTTCTGATAGATTAACTCTCAAGTACTGTTATCCAGTCTACTTTATCACCTGTCTAAAAGCCAGGATTTTTAATAGCTTGGCATGAGCTAGGCAAGCATGCCTTTTAAGTCAAAATAATGGTTTCTTACTCAGTGAAAGTGTGAAGTATGAGACTTACAAATAAAGGTGAGTTTTGGTTTAGGCCAGGAGTTTTAACAATGTAAGTAGGGATGCAGTCCCCTCCCTGGGGGAAGGGAGGTCAGGAATTGAGTAAAAAAAAATACAAATATATCCATGGATTTTATTATGTAAATGTCACATTTAAAGGACGACTATCTGGAAATGTTAGCTCTGTTTAAATACCTTTATTTAAATATTTTTAAAAATTTAAAAAGGTAAATATTAATTTTACTCTTTTGGATTGGCAGTGACTTATAGCTTTCACCTCTGATATCTTCAGTAAATGAATAAGTATCTAATGTCTATTTACTATAGAAGTAATTATTTTTAAAATTTTTCTTACACTTTTAATTCATTTCATTGAGTTTTATTTGTAATAGTTTACATTCTAAGTATTTTCTTCATTTCAGAACCAGAGCACTCTTACCACATGGTAAGGACTTTACACGTGGGGACTCCAGTAATCACTGTCCAGTCTTGGTCTCACCTGTGTCCTCTGGTTGGGTTTCCTGTGCACTGAATTCCGTGCCTATGAGGCTAAGTTTGTGTTCTCTATGCAAAGCCTGCTTGTAGGTGTGGCTGTTCCATCTGCCTGTCGCCTGCCCCCTTACGGGTCATCAAACAGAAAGGAAGCACAGACAACCAGGCATGCATGCCTTTAGCCCAGAAGACAGAGGGACTCCTGCACTGAGCTCCTCTGGTGCAGGGGGCTGGGGAGGTTGCTGGGGTTCAGTCTTTTTTTTTTCTTACCTGAGATCATGCTTAAAAAGAGAAAATGAGAGAGAAATATTGATGTGAGAAGGAAACCAATCATTTGCCTTCCACAGGGGCCCCAATGAGGGATTGAACCCTCAACCTTTTCATGCACAGGATGATCTTCTGTCCTGGAGAGAAGTGTTCTTGGCTACAGGAGCCATGTAAGCTCTACTCTATCAGCTTACAAGTATTAGTCTTTGATGTGAGAGAGCTCTGCTGCAGGTTATTGTTATAGAACTAGTGGCCTGGTGCATGAATTTGTGCACATTGAAAGAAAAGTAATTAGAAGAAATATTTTAACATGGCTATTCACCTTTTCTCTATAATAAAAGTGTTAAGCAAATTCATGATCAACAATGACAGATAGAAACACATGCGTGCAATTGGTGCCAGCAAGAGCTTTATATAGAGAGATAAACTTGCTTAATTAGACCTGCTTTTTGACTTAGCTAAACTTTTCCAGTCCAGTGAAGCACCCCAACTTCTCTTTCAGGTAATTGTCAGCAACACAGCAGTAAATATCAACACAAAGCATATTATTATTGTAGATCACACAGGGAGAACAAAGAGTGAAATATTTAACTGTAGCAGTGTCTGATTATATTCTGTGCAGTAAGAAAACCTGAAGTCATTTTCAAGGTCCACCATTTCTCACTTCTTTTCACTCGGGTCAAGTTTCTAAGTTTTCTAAATCTCCATTTCCAGCTAATAAAAAGAAAACAGGATTTCACCAAGTCTCCTATCTACCTATTCTAGGACTTCTGTGAGGATCAAATGAGAAGAAGCATGGAAAAACACTTCACAGACATTTGTTTAAGTGTAAAATGTTTCCACCTGGCAATAAAGCAAGTCCTGTTCCTGGGCTGAAGATACTGCAAGGAGGCTAGTCGCTCAGGAGAGGAAGCCAGGCATTGCTATGTGGTGTCATTACCCAGATGGTTGGACACTTGGGCTTTTATATACATGAACTTCCTGTGTTGTCTCTGCATCACCCAGCACCTGTCCAGCCACAGACAACTAGAGACAGAGGGTGGGAAAGTGCCATGGATGGTCTTTTCCTGCCTCTCCATCCACCTTTCATCAAAGGTATTCGACAAACTTCCCCAAGGAAGACAGCATTCTCCAGATCCTGCAACTACCAGGACCCTGATTTCCCCTAAAACAACATGCCAGGCATCACTTCCAAAAACTGGAGAGTTAGCAAGGCAGTGACGGTGTTCTCTTCCTATCAGTCACAGGAAAGGAGTCAGTGTGACTGGAATATTATTTCCTTAGATCCTTTTCTCCTTTTGGGCCATTACTGAGCAGAGGCCTGACAGATGTGTGGCATGGGGATGGGGTGAGGGGTGTGGGAGTGGCATGGGGTGGAGTGAGGCGTGGGGTGTGAGGATGGGGCATGGGGGCCACAGGCTGCAGGGACAAGGCAGTGTGGAGAGTAGCAGACCAGGAGACACAGTAACTGTGACATTTGATCATGACCTTGGTGGAAAGGGGTCAGTACTGTGCTTACTGGCCAGGGCAAGGCAGGCTTCTGTTCTTGCTCATTCCTTAGACAGAGGTTGAGTGGAAGGACTTTTCAATTACCCAGTGGTGGGGGTGAAGTCTCACAGGGAAGGTCAGGGTGCAGCTGTCCTGGTCTGTTTTCAGCCCTCCCTTCCCCATCAGCAGGGCTGGTGACCCAGAGCAAAGCTCTTCCCATATGTATGCAAGAAACTCAGCAAAGCTCTTCCTCCCATCACCCCTGTCCCCATGGCAATATGAGGTGCAGGAGAGCAGTGGGAAACAGAGGGGGCAGCAGTGGAAAGCAGTGGGAAGCAGTGGGGAAGCAGTGGGGGCAGCAGTGGGAAGCAGTGGGAGCATCAGTGAGGGGAGCAGTAGTGGCATCAGTGGGAGCAGTAGTGGGGGCAGCAGTGTGGGTAGCAGGGATGACTGAGCCTTGCCCAAATCCCAGAAGAGGTGCTGTATGTTCCGAGGAGCCCAGCACCCCACAGGGTTGCAGAGCTGGAGGCTGATAGGTGGAATTAACAGGGAATTAGATGGGAGATTTGGGATTTGGGCTCTAAACTCTCACCCTTCCTCCACCTGCACCTGCTGGGGCAAAGACGTAAACCCTTCTGTGCAGCACCTTTTCCCAGGAAACCACCCTCCCTCCCCAGCCCACCCCTTATCCTGCCTCAGCTATTCTTTTGGCTCTGGACTTCTCTCTCTCTCTCTCTCTCTCTCTCTCTCTCTCTCTCTCTCTCTCATATTCTTTTTCTTTTCTTTTTTGGGGCTCACTCTCCTCCATGACCCACAGGAGGCCATAAGGACCAGCAGCACAGTATTCTTGGGCCTCTGCATGGACCACCTAAGAAGGTGGGGAGCCCATGGGATATGATAGAGATGTGGGACCTGGGGGTGCAGGTGTGGTCATGGCCCTGACAAGAAGTGCACAACCTCCAAACAGGAAAGCAGCACGTGGATCTCGGGGTGCAGCAGGTGCAGGCTCTCACACGCTGGTGAGCCACCAACTTCCTCCTGATGGCACAACTGCTGAGTGTAGGATGCAAAGCAGCATGTCACCCAGCACCAGGGAGAAAGTGAGACACCAGGGGTCAGGGGTGAGCACACCTGGTGGGTTCTCCTTCTTGGTCCAGTGAGAGTGAACCTGCCGAGGTGGACAGCATTCACTGAGGTGGCACAGAATAGGCTTTATCCACTGGGGATTCCACGTGGGCTGACATATGGCCCTTCTCCACCTCACTCCTGTTGTAGCATTTGAATTAACAACCAGGAGCCTAACCAGTTAGGAGATGGGGAAGCAAGGCCGGAAGGGTCTGTGAATTCCTCCCACCCCCCAGGCTGTCCCCTCATCACCAGGAATGTGGGCAGGTTTAAATTCAGTCACAGGAGAAGGGATGATACACCTCCTGGCCTGTAGTCATGGCAACAGCAGAAGATAAACCTTAGAATGGGGAATACTCTCCAAAAAGAGTTTGTTCCTTGCTGCCAGATGTTTGGAGCTTCATATTTGGAAATAAATATGATGTTGGGATTTTGAAAAAACTTAAAAAATCTATTTTAAAGGTTCAGTGTGTTTTTGTAAAAAATAAAAAATACCTTTAAAGTGAAAAACTGCATTATGTTTGCTACAATCACCAGGTGCTTAACCACCTTCCTGGCTTTTAAATTGTTTGCTACTTGGGAATTGCAGTGTTTTCTGATTCACTCACCAAGACACAAAGTACTGAGCACAGAGTCCATGCCAGCCACACTGCCACTGGCACCTGGGAAAAAACATGGGTAGGAGAGGGAAGCTTCATATTTGCTTGTTGTAACATGAATCCACAAGATTCAGAAACGTGGAACTGAGAAGCAGAATGAAGAGACATTTCCCAGTCCTTCTTTGTATTATGTGTAGAATAAGAACCACTGGATTTTTCATTTATAAACTGAGATTTAAGTAACAATTGTACTTTTCAAGTAATTATTCTTATAGTAGAGGCCTGGTGAACAAAATTTGTGCATAATGGGGGTGTCCCTCAGCCTGATCTGCACCCTCTCAAATCTGGAAGCCCTCAAGGGATGTCCTACCTTAGGCCACTCCTCATGGTTCTCTGCTCTCTGAGGAGCCTGCCTGCTCCACACCACAGCAATGGCCAAGCAGGCCATGCTGGGTTCTACCTGCCGGCTGTGCTTCACTGCGCCCAGGTCGCTGAGGCTGTGCTGGTGCTGCTTGTGGCCATGCTTGCCTACTCCTGAGTCACCATGGCAATGGCCAAGCAAGCCATGCTGAGAATTGCCTCTTCCCTGCTGTCTGTCTCCATTGGAGGTGATGAGGTTAATTTGCATCTTCACTCCTGATTGGCTGGTGGGTGTCATGAAGTGATTGTCAATTTGAATATTCTTTTTTATTAGTGTAGATGTTGCTACCTTTGTCCATGGGCCAAAAGTCCTGTGTGATGTCTACAGACTAATACTGAGAGTTATAAAGCCTCAGAATAGAGCCCTCGAGACACAATGCAGCCTGGATATTCTCTCTCTGTCTGTCTCTCTCTCATCTCATTCCCTTTCTGAATTTCAAAACAAATCTGTAAGTTTGTTGAAAAGTTCAAACAGATACTTGGCCATCCTCTCTGATGCTCCTGTCTCCTTTTCAATTTTGTGCTGGGCATTCCCAAAGCCCAAACTCCGCCAGCCAGCCACTCAACCAAAACCACAGGAATTCTCTTTCCTGGGCCATCTTCTGGCCAGTCATCCTCTGCAGTGTTTTGCCCAAGTCAGTGGGGGCAATGGAACTGTGTTTCCTCACCCACCTCCCTGAGCAGGATGAATCTATTTGTGTGACATCTTTCTTTGGGACACAGGTTGGCTGAAAAATGAGGGGGTAAGTTTGGGCATGGTGGTTCCTGCCAGGACAGAAGGTGAGGGGCTGGGGTGTTGGGGAGAGATAGAGAGACTAGGACCCCCAAGGAGGAGACAGCCTAGGCCCGTGCAGCTCCCAGTCCAACTGACCAAGGCCCATGCAGACATGGAAGTGGACACTGTCCACAAGGTCCTGGGGGCTTCCTGACAAGCAGGGGAGTGACAGGAGAAGGATTGCCCAATGGGATGGTGGGCATGGAGAACAGATCCCAGGCTGGCCATGTCCTGACCACTCTGCAGGTGATTGTGAGCAACGCACCTGCACAGCCCAGGGAGGATAGGACTAGGTTGTGCGATACCATGCAGGCCATCCCCTGGGTATTCAGAGTTGCTGGTCTGGGGCTAATAATACGCAGGGTGGGCATGCCACTCTCATCCAGAGGTTGGCATGCACTTAAATCCTTTTATTTACATTTTCTCATCAACAAGCTTTTAGCTCCCTTAGAAATGGGGTTGATTCATGATGCATTTTTTTGTAGTAACTGAAGTGCTTTGGATAAAATATACATATCCTATGTAATAAACAGGGGATATGCAAATTGACTGTCACACTGTCACAAAAATGGAGGCACCCACAGCTGAGGCTGAATTCCCATAATGAGCCTTTACAAGCAATCAGCAGAGACCTGAGGTTGCATGGTGCTGGGCTGGGGGAAACTGAGGCTGTGCCACCAACTTGGTGGGGCTTGACAGGGGAGCTTAGGTCACACCCTCAGGCCTGGGGACCTGAGGCCATGGCACCTGCCCTAGTGCTGGGCTGGGGGACTGCATGCCGTGCACCTGACCCAGGGAGGCTTAATAGGGGATCTCAGGCTGTGCCCTCTGCACAGTGGGGCTGGACAGAGAACGTCAGGCCACACTCCCTGCCAGGCAGGGCTTGATAAAGGACCTTAAGGTGTGCCCCCAGGCCCAATACCTCAGGCTGCTCCCCTACCCTGGGCTGGGGGACCTCAGGCTGCACCCCCCACCCAGTACCAGGCAAGGAGACCTGAGCCTGCGACCCCCACCAGGCAAGATTTGACAGGGGCCCTGAGACTGCACCCCCTTTCCGGCAGAGCTTAACAGGGGATCTCAGACCATGCCCCACATCTTGCAGGGCTTGATGGGAGACATCAGTCCATGCCCCTGACCCTGGTGCTGGGCTGGGGGACCTGAGGATGTACCCCCTGCCCAGTGGGGCTTGACAAGGGTAGGGCCAGCCAGGTCTGGATCTTGTCCAATGGGGGTGGGGCTAGGTGGGTCTGGATCTCTTGTGACTCTGAGGTGCCCCAGGTGGGCAGGTACTTGACTCTGGGTCCCACAGCATGTCCCAGAGTATGACAAGTGGAAGATTTTCATATACATTTTACTAATTTTCTTTCATTTCTGACACTTCCATTATAGATAAAGGGCAATAGCAATATTAAAATATTTCTTCTAATTAATCCCTTTTAATGTGCATGAATTTCATGCACTGGTCCACTAGTGTGTGTGTGTGTGTGTGTGTGTGTGTGTGTGTGTGTGTGTGTGTATAAATCCAGCGACTGGAACACTATAACGACCAGAATGACCGGTTGCTATGACGCCTACTGCAGCCAGCAAACCAGCTTGATCAGGGGCAGGACTGGCTGGCCAACCTCCAATAGCCTCTCCCCCACCCAGCCCTGCCCCATATTAGTCCCCCCATCTTGATCAGGGGTGGGGCCAGCCAGCCAACCACTGTTGGCCCTTACCTCTGGTCATCCCTGACCCCAATTGGCCCCCCCACACTCTGATCAGGGGCAGGGCCAGCTGGCCAACTGCCCAGGGCCCCTCCCTCTGACTGGTCCCACCCCTGATCAGTCCCCCCAAATCAGGAGTGGAGCTGGCCAGCCAACCTCCCACAGCCCCTCCCCATAGTCCATCACCCACATCTCCTCCCCTTGGCAGCTGGCCAACCTCCTAGCATCTCCTCCTCTTGACAGGCCCAGCCCTTATCTACCTCTAGTTTAAATATAAGCACATATCTGAATGATTTGGTTTTGTGATAAGGCCAGGGAAAAAGGTGTAGCGAAATGTTGGTATCTTAATCTTTTTACCCATTTTTTAATTAAAGTATTACATATGTACATATCTTCCCATTGCCCCCATCTACCCCACTCCAGTGCATGCCCTCACCTCCCCCCCTCCAGTGTCTTGCATCCATTGGTTGTGCTTATATGCATACATACAAATCCTTTGGTTGACTTCTTACCTATCCCACCTCTCCCTAACCTTCCCACTGTAATTTGACAGTCTGTTTGATGCTTTACTGCCTCTATATCTATCTTTTTTCATCAGTTTATACTGTTCTTTATTATCCATATATGAGTGAGAACATGTGATATTTTTCTTTCATTGACTGGCTTATTTCACTTACCATAATGCTATCCAGTTCCATTCAGGTTGCTGCAAATGGTAAGAATTCCTTTTTTTGGGGCAGCATAGTATTCCATTGTGTAGATGTACCATGGTTTTCTGATCCACTCATCTGCTGATGAGCACTTAAGCTGTTTTCATATCTTAGCTATTGTAAATTGTGCTTCTATGAACATAAAGGTGCCTATATCCTTTCTGATTGGTGTTTCTAGTGTCTTAGGATATATTCCTAGGAGTAGGATTATTGGGTCGAATGGGAGTTCCATTTTTAGATTTTTGAGGAAACTCCATAGTATTCTTCAAAGTGGCTGCACCAGTCTGCATTCCCACCAGCAGTGTAGGAGTATCTCTTTTTCTCTGCATCCTTACCAGCACTTGTCATTTGTTGATTTGTTGATGGTACCCATTTTGACGGCAATTTTGATTTGCATCTCTCAGAAAATTAGTGCCTTTGTGCATGTTTTCATGTGTTTCTTGGCCTTCCTTCTATCTTCTTTTGAAAAGATTCTATTTAGGTCCATTGTCCTTTTTTTTTATTGGATCATTCATCTTCCTCTTATTATGTTGTATAAGTTGGCTGTAGCTGCTGGAGATTAAACCTTTATCAGTGATAACATTTGCAAATATGTTCTTGTTTTTTTTATAATTAAATCTTTATTATTCAGATTATTACATTTGTTTCTCTTTTTTCCCCTCCAGAGCACCCCTCCACCCAGCTCCCACTTTTCCCTCCCTCCCATTGATTTCATCCATAGGTGTATGATTTTTGTCCAGTCTCTACCTGTACACCCCTCACCCCTTTCCCCCTGAGAATTATCACTCCACTCCCTTTCTGTGCTCCTGATTCTAGTATATTCACCAGTTTATTCTGTTGATCAAATTTTTAATTCACTTAATTTTTAGATTCACTTGTTGATAGATATGTATTTGTTGTTCATAATTTTTTGGCTTTTACATTTTTCTTCCTCCTCTTCTAAAAGAGTACCTTGCAGCATTTCATATAATACTGGTTTGGAGTTGATGAACTCCTTTAGCTTTTTCTTCTCTGTGAAGCTCTTTATCTGCCCTTCAATTCTGAATGATAGCTTTGCTGGATAGATTATTCTTGGTTGTAGGTTCTTGATATTCATCACGTTGAATATTTGTTGCCACTCCCGTCTGGCCTGCATCGTTTCTGTTGAGAAACCAGCTGACAGTCGTATGGGTGCTCCCTTGTAGGTAATTAACTGTTTTTCTCTTGCTGCTTTTAAGATTCTATCTTTGTCTTTTGCTCTTGGTATTTTAATTATGATGTGTCTTGGTGTGGTCCTCTTTGGATTCCTTTTACATGGGGTTCTGTATGCTTCCTGGACTTGTAAGTCTATTTCTTTTACCAGATGTGGGAAGTTTTCAGTCATTATTTCTTTAAATACGTTTTCAGTATCTTGCTCTCTCTCTTCTGGCGCTCCCACAATTCTGATGTTGGTATGCTTGAAGCTGTCCCAGAGTCTCCTTACATTATCTTCACATTTTTGGATTCTTTTCTCTTCTTGCTTTTCCAGTTGAGTGTTTTCTGCTTCTTTATATTTCAAATTTTTGACTTGATTCTTGCCTTTCTCTAGTCTGCTGTTAGGACTCTGTATAATATTTTTTATTTCAGTCAGTGAATGTTTAATTTCTAGTTGGTCCTTTTTCATCTTTAGTTGGATCTTTTCCATCTCTAGTTGGCTCTTTTGCATCTCTAGTTGGTCCTTTTTCATCTGCTCTTGGCTCTCACTAAGTTTATCCAACTTTTCTAGCATATTCTTGAAAAACCTTATAAGCATGGTTTTGAACTCTATATCCAGTCGTTTTTTTTCCCTCCATTTCTTTTGTTTGTGATCCCTTCCCTTGTCTCGGCATTTTCACTATGCCGGGGAAACTTCTGTGTTGAATTCAGCCTTATGATACCAGATTTGCAAAACTGAAGAAGCCTCTGTTGAGCTTGGGATGCGTGGAGTCTCAGGGCTTAAGGGACCGCCTTGCCTTCCAGTCAGCCCCGCCCTCCACAGCCCCTGAGTCTCATGTGACTGGGTAATCGCCGGAGCGGTCCTTGTGCTCACACCCGCAGTGCCTCTAACCGCTGCCTTTCCAGCTCCCCTGTGCTCCAGGACCACACGAGTCTAGGTCTCCAGGGTTTCGCCTGAAACAGGGGCCTAGTGGACTCAGAAGTGGCACAGTTGGGAGGGTCTGTCTCGCGCCCACTCAGGAAAGCCAGCAGCACAATCAGCAGTGTCCTCCACGCAGTGCCGTGCGCGATCAGACCTCTGATCTTTTGCAACTCCCCTAAATTTCCGTGCACCTCTCCTTTTTCACAGTCCAAACTCACCCCATATGAGTTTCGGCTGGATCTGGGGTTTAGTGTCGTAAGATAGGGGGTTCAATGCTGTTGAGAGTCTCCGTTTCCCTCCCGCCAGAGAAAGTCAGCCAGGTACTCTGGCACCCGCTCTCTCCACGCGCGCGTCTCCATACCTCAGCTTTTTGCAGCTCCTCTGGGTTTCTGTGAGCCCCTCTCTTTCCTTCTAGTTGTAGAATTTCCACTCAGCCAGCTTTCCTGTGGTTCTGGATTATGTCCGTTCTGTCTTTTAGTTGTACTTTTGAAATTGTTGTGCGAGGCAGCAGTGTAGGTGTTTACCTATGCGGCCATCTTGGATTCTCCTGTTCTTGTTGTTTCGTTGATGGTTTCTTTTCCTGTGAAAAAGCTTTGTATTTTGATGTAGTCCCATTTGTTTATTTTCTCTTTAGCTTCCATTGCCCTAGGAGCAGTGCCAGTGAAGAAGTTCCTTTGGCATATGTCTGAGATTTTGTTGCCTGTGGATATCTCTAGCATTTTTATGGTTTCCCATCTTACATTTAAGACGTGTATCCATTTTGAATTTATTTTTGTGTATGGTGTAAGTTTATGGTCTTATTTTATTTTTTTGCATGCATCTTTCCAATTTTCCCAACATCATTTATTGAAGAGACTGTATTGACTCCATTGCATGTTCATGCCTTCTTTGTCAAATATTAATTGAGCATAGTGGTTTGGGTCGATATCTGATGCTCTATTCTATTCCATTGGCCTATATGTCTGTTCTTGTGGCAGTACCAGGCTGTTTAGGGGACTAGAGGCTGTGCTATATTAAATACTAATATAAAAATAAAAAAATAAAAAAATCCAGCTACTGGAAAAATGTAATGACTTGAAATGTTATACTATATTGGCTTTGTAATATAGCTTGAAATCTAGTATTGAGATCCCACCTACTTTATTCTTATTTCTCAGGATTGCTGTGGCTATTCAGGATCTATTTTTGTTCCAGATGAATCTTTGGAGAGTTCTTTCCATGTCTGTTAAATATGCTGTTGGTATTTTAATGGGGAGCGCACTGAATCTATAGATTGCTTTGGGTAGTATTTTAATGATGGTGATTCTCCCAATCCATGAGCACAGTATGCTTTTCCATCTGTTTACATCTTCCTCTATCTGTTGTTTCAGTGTCCTGTAGTTTTCCCTGTATAGGTCTTTTACCTCCTAAGTTAAGTTTATTTCTAGATATCTTAATTTTTTTGGTGTGATGGTAAACAGGATTGCTTTTTTAGCCTCTATTTTAGTAAGTTCACTATTGGTGTATAGAAATGCCATAGATTTCTTGGCATTAATTTTGTATCCTGTTACATTACTGAATTCATTTATTAAGTCTATTAGTTTTTTGATGGACTTTCATTGTTGTTGTTTTTTTGTTTTTGTTTGTTTTTTGGTTTGTTGAATATCATGTCATCTGCAAATAAGGACAGCTTTATTTCTTCTTTTCCAACTTAGATGCCTTTTATTTCTTCTTCTTGTCTAATTGCAATGGCTAATACTTCCAGTACTATGTCGAACAGAAGTGGTGAGAGTGGGCATCCTGTCTTGTTCTTGTTCTTAAGGGAAATGGTTTTAGTTTTTGCCCATTGAGTATGCTGTTACCTGTGGGTTTATCATAAATGGCTTTTGTTATGTTGAGGTATGATCCTTCTATTTCCACCTTGCTGAGAGTTTTTATCAAGAAAGGGTGTTGGATTTTAACATGCTTAGATTCATGTTTTCTTATCCAATCCATTACCCTTGGTCTTTAAATGCTTTTTCTGTATCAATTAATATGACTATGTGATTTTTATCTCTCAATTTGTTTATGTGATGTATCACGTTTATTGATTTGTAAATATTGCACCATTCTTGCATTCCTGGGATAAATCTTACTTGGTCATGGTGTATGATCTTTCTGATGAACTGCTGGATCCATTTGCTAGAATTTTGTTGAGGATTTTGGCATCTATGTTTACGAGGAATATTGACCTATTATTGTGTTTCATTGTGTTGTCTTTATCTGGTTTTGGTATTAGGGTGATGCTGGCTTCATAGAAGGAGCTTGGAAGTGTTCCTTCTTCCTGAATTTTTTGGAATCGTCTGCAGAGGATAGGTTTTAATTCTTCCATGAATGTTTGATAAAACTCCCCTGTAAAGCTGTCTGGCCTCCAGCTTTTGTTTGCAGGAAACTTTTTGATGACTGCTTCAATTTCTTCCATAGTTATTGTTTTATTGAGATGCTTAGATTCTTCCTGATTGAGTTTCAGAAGGTTATATTTTTCTAACAATATGTCTATTTCCTCCAGGTTGTCTAGGTTTTTGGAATAGAGTTGTTCATAGTATTTTTTAACAATGCATTGTATTTTGATGGGATCTGTTGTTATTTCACCTCTTCATTTCTGATTTTGTTTATTTGGATCCTCTCTCTTTGCTTCTTGATGAGCCTAGCTAGAGATTCATCAATCTTGTTTATCCTTTCAAAGAACCAGCTCTTGGTTTTATTGATCTTTTGTATTGTTTCTTTTGTCTCTATGTCATTTATCTCCACTCTGATCTTTATTATTTCCTTTCTTCTGCTTACACTGGGCTTTTCTTGTTGCTCTCTTACTAACTCTTTGAATTGTAGGGTTAGGTAATTTATTACCATTGTTTCTTGCTTTTTGCAGTAGGCTTGTAGCGCTATGAACTTCCCTCTCAAGACTGCTTTCACTGTGTCCCATAGATTTTGGATTGTTGTGTTTTTATTCTCATTTGTTGCCATCGTGTTTTTTATTTTTTCCTTGATCTCTCTGGTGACCCAGTCATTGTTTAATAGCAGGCTATTTAGTCTCTATGGATTTGATTTCTTTGTATTGTTTTTATTGTAGTTGATTTCCAGTTTTATGCCACTGTAATCTGAAAAGATGCTTGATATGATTTCTATCTTCTTGAATTTGAAGAGACTTTGCCTATGACCCAATATATGGTCTATCTTTGAAAATGATCCATGTGCACTTGAGAAGAATATATTTTCTTTGGCTTTGGGGTGAAATGTTCTGAAGATGTCAATTAACTCCATCTGGTCTAGTGAGTCATTTAGGATTGATGTTTCTTTGCTGATTTTTTTTAGAGGATTTGTCCAGTGGTGATAGTGGGGTATTACAATCTGCTACTATGATTGTAGTGCTGTCAATCTCTCTCTTAATATCCTCCAGGAGTTTTTTGTTTTTTTTAATGTATTTGGGTGCTCCTATATTGGGTGCGCATATGTTTACCAGAGTTATTTCTCCTTGTTGGATTGCTCCCTTTAGTATTATGAAGTGGCCTTCCTTATCTCTTGTTATGTCCTTCACTTTAAAATCTAATTTGTCAGATATAATATTGCTACCCCAGCTTTTTTTTTTTTTCATTTCCATTTGCCTGAAAAACTTCTTTTCATCCCTTCACCCTCAGTTTGTGTGTGTCTTTTTTTCTGAGGTAAGTTTCTTGTAGATAGCGGATATATGAGTCATGTTTTCTTACCCAATCCATTACCCTTTGTCCTTTGATGAGGACATTTAATCTATTCACATTTAAAGTTATTATTGATAGGTTCTTATTTGTTGCCTTTTTTATTCTTTACCCATGTGTGTTCCTTTTTTTTTTTTACAACAGACCCTTTAGCATTTCTTACATTGCTGGTTTGGTGATATTAAATTCCCTTAGTCCTTTTTTTTTGTCTATGAAGCTCCTTAGTTCGTCTTCAATTTTGATTGATAGCCATGCTGGGTACAGTATTCTTGGATTCAGACCCTTCCTTTGCATGACTTTATATATTTCATTCCATTCCCTTCTGGCCTGATGAGTTTGTGTTGAGAAATCAGTTGTTAGTCTGATGGGGGTTTCTTTGTAGATAACTTTCTGTCTCTCTCTGGCCGCTTTTAAGATTCTTACTTTGTCATTGGTGTTTGCCAATTTAATTGTAATGTGCCTTGGCATCAGTCTTTTGGGGTTCATTTTGCTTGGGACTCTTGTGAGCTTTTTGGATTTGTGTGGGTTTTTTCTTCCCTATATCAGGGAAGTTTTCTGTCATTATTTCTTCAAACAGGTTTTCTCATCCTTGCTCAGTTTCTGCTCTTTCTGGAACCCCAATTATGTAGATGTTGTTTTGTTTTATGTTGTCTGAAAGTTCCCTTCGACTCTCATCCTGCTTTTTTTTTTTCCCTAGAAGCTGCTCTACTTGGGTATTTTTTCCTATCTTGTCTTCTAACTCACAGATGTGGTCCTCTGCTTCTTCTAGTCTACTTTTGATGCTTTCTATCTAGTTCTTTACAGCAGTAATGTCAGTTTTCATTTCTTCTTTGTTCTTCTTCATTTCCTCTTAGTTCTTACTCATATTGTTGAATTTGTCTTCCATTCTTTTCAGCCACCTTATGACCATTTCTCTGAATTCTTCCTCTGGCAGGTTGCTTGCCTCCAGTTCATTTACTTCCTTTTCTGGTGATGCCTGTTTTTCTTTAATATGTGGGCTGTTTCTTTGTCTCCTCATGATCTATCTTCTCCAGGTATCTGGTTATGCAGTTCTCTCTCTCCTTATCCTAGATGAAATCCAACCTTTCCATGTGGAGTGTAGAGTTCCTCTGAATCCAAGTGTTCGCGCCAATTGCAAATGGTGTTCTGGGTTTCTCAGCTGTTCAGTGGGTGCCATAGTTGTAGATTTTCAGGCTTCTGATAATGTCCACTTCCCCCTTTAAGGTAGTGTGGTTTCCACGCTGATGACTCGAGGAGAAAACCCAGCAGCAGTGGGGACTGCCTGGCGAGGAGAACTCCATCCACCAGTCTCCCACCTTCTCCTGGAGTATAGCTGTTCCTTAACTCACCAACAAACACTCCCAGTGTGACCCTCAGCTGTTCTTTCTGTCTGCTCAGGGACAAGGCTTGGGACAATCCATCTATTCCACTGCCATTTTTTTTCTAGATAATTTTTATGAGTTAATTTGAGTCACACTGACAACAATACTGGAAAGAAAGAACTCAAATGATCTGGTATCTTAATCTTAGTGGAGATTTACTTTTGTTTAAAGTATATGTCCCCTTTCCCTCCATTTACCCCTTTTAGCCCAGCCCTGATCCCCATCCCAGATCTTCACCACCCTATTGTCTGTGTCCTTAGGTTATGTATATATGCATATAAGTTCTTTGATGAATCATTTCCACCCACCCGCCCTTCCCCACCTTCCCTCTCAGATTCCTCAGTTTGTTCCATGTTTCCATCTTTCTGGATCTATTTTTTTCATCAGTTTATTTCATTCATTAGATTCCACATATGAGTGAAAACATGTGATACTTGTCTTTCTCCGACTGCCTATTTCACTTAGCATAATGCTCTCCATGTTCATCCATGCTATTGAAAATGGTAAGAGTTCTTCCTTCTTTACTAGTACATAGTATTCCATAGTATAAATGCACCACAACTTTTTTATCCATTCATCTACGGATGGATACTTGGGCTATTTCCAGATCTTAGTTATTATAAATTGTGCTGCTTTTTACATAGGGATGCATACATTCTTTCTGTTTGGTGTTTTGGTTTTTTAGGATATATTCCTAGAAATAGGATCTTTAGGTCAAATGGGAGCTCCACTTGTAATTTTTAAAAGAAACTCGATACTGTTTTCCATAGTGGTTGCATCAATCTGCATTCCCACCAGTAGTGTACTAACGTTCCCTTTTCTCCACATCTTCACCAGCACTTGTCATTTGTTATTTGTTGATGATATCCATTCTGACAGGTGTGAGGTAATACTTCATTGTCATTTTAATTTGCATCTCTCTGATGATCTCTGAATTTGAGGATTTTTTTTTCATATATCTCTTGGAGACGTGTCTATTTAGGTCTTTTGCTCATTAATTGAATAGTTTGTTTTCCTTTTGTTAAGTTGTGTGATTTCCTTATATATTTTGGATATTAACCCTTTATAAGATGTATCATTGCCAAATATGGTCTCCTATGTAGTGAACTCTCTTTTTATTCATTGATAGTTTCTTTTGCTGTGTAGATGATTTTTTTATTTTGATTTAGTCCCATTTGTTTATTTTCTCCTTAGTTTCCTTTGCCCTAGGAGATGTATTTATAAACATATTGCTATGAGAGATGTCTGAGATTTTGCTGCCTATGGTTTCTTCTAGGATTTTTATGGTTTCCCAACTTACATTTAAGTCTTTTATCAATTTTGAGTTTATTCTTGTGTATGGTATAAATTGTTAGTTTAGTTTCTTCCCTTCCTTCCTTCCTTTCTTCCTTCCTTCCTTCCTTCCTTCCTTCCTTCCTTCCTTCCTTCTTTCTTTCTTTTGCATATACCTGTCTAATTTTCCCAACATCATTTATTGAAGAGAGTGTCTTGACTCCATTGCATATTCTTGCCTCCTCTGTCAAATACCAATTGAGCATAATGGCTTGGGTTGTTTTCTGGGATCTCTGTTTTGTTCCATTGGTCTATATGCTGTTCTTGTGTCATTACCAGGCTTTTTTTTTTTTTTTATGGTGGCTTTGTAGTATAACTTGATATAGGGTATTGTGATTCCCCCAGCTTTGTTCTTCTTCCTCAGCATTGCTGTAGCTATTCAGAGTCTTTTTGGGTGACATCTAAATTTTTGGAGTATTTGTTTTAGGTCTGTGAAATATGCCTTTGGTATTTTAATAGGGATTGCTTTGAATCTGTAGATTGCTTTAGGTAGTATGGACATTTTAATGATGTTGATTCTACCAATCTATGAACACAGTATACATTTTTTCACTTGTTTACATCTTCCTCTGTCTCTTTTTCAATGTCCTATACTTTTCTGAGTACAGGCCTTTTATCCCCTTGATTAAGTTTATTCCTAAGTATTTTAATTTTCTCGCTGCAGTGGTAAATTGGATTATTTGTTTAGTTTCTCTTTCTGAGAATTCATTATTGGTGTATAAAGAAGCTAACAATTTTGGAGTATTATTTGATGCCCTGACATTGCCAAATTCATTTATTAAATTTAGTAGTATTTTTTGGTGGATTCTGGAGGGTTTTCTATGTACAATATCATGTCATCTGTGAATAATGGGTTTTCTACTGCTTTAAATTTGGATGCTTTTTATCTCTTCTTCTTGTCTGATTGTTGTGGCTAGGACTTCCAGTACTATGTTGAATAAGAATGGTAAAAGCAGACATCCCTGTCTTATTCCTGTTCCTAGGGGAAATGCTTTTACTATTTTCCCATTGAGTATGATTTTGGCTGTATTCATATATGCCTTTTATCATGTTGAGATATGCTCCCTCTATTCCCATTTTGGTGAGATGTTTTATCAAAAGTGGGTGATGGATTTTGTGGAATGCTTTTTCTGCATTCATTGATATGATTATGTGATTATGTGATTTTTGTCTTTCAATTTGTTTGTTATGCATCATATTTATTGATTTGTGAATATTGTATCAGCTTTGCATCTCTGGAATAAATCTGACTTGGTCATAGTGTATGATCTTTTTAATATATTGCTATATCTGATTTGCTTATAGTTTGTTGAAGATTTTAGCATCTATGTTAATCAGGGATATTGCCCTGTAATTCTCTTTTTTTGTAGTGTCTTGATCTGGTTTTGGAATTAGGATAATACTGGCCTCATGAAAAGAGCTTGGAAGTTTTTTCTTTCTCTTGGATTTTTTGGAATAGTTTGAGGAGAATAGTTGTTAGTTCTTCTCTGAATGTTTGGTAAAACCCCCTAAGAAGCTGACTGTACCAGAGCTTTTGTTTACTGGGAGTTCTTTGTTATTACTGCTTCTATTTCATCAGTTTTTATTGGTCTCTTCAAGTTTTCTGATCTTTCCTGATTGAGTTTTGTGGTTGCGAGAATAGCCCAAGGACCCACCAAGAACCATGTGACCAGACATGCCTGGAGCCCTCCCACGGTCCCTCCCTGGCTGGCCAATTTCCCATGTTGTTCCCTGGCCCCAATTGTACACTGTTGGGGTCCCTCAGCCTGTCCTGCTGGAGAACCAGTTTTGGGCAGGCCGAGGGACCCCACTAGTGTATGAATCTGTGCACCAGGCCTCTAGTTTATTATAAGCTCATTCAGATTCCCTGCATGAGGCCCAATAATGGGCTGCTGGTGAAACCTTGTAATCTAGAGTTGTACCTGTGCTGCAAGCCTGCTCTATATCTACGCATGTCATCACCTGATTGACTCCTTTTATGTTCTTGCCCAGCAATGGACCTAGATGTCTCTGCTCCTGTGCATATTTTCATTCACCTTGTTGCTGGCCCTCTCTCGGTCTTAGGCCTCCCGCTCTGAGTCATCCTGTGGTTCCTGCCTGGCTCATTCCTGTGATGAGGCTGTTCAGGCTGCATCTGCCCTGCCCACGTGCTTGCCCTGTTTCCCTCGGGCCTGCCCTGTTGGCCTGCCAGCCATGCTCATTTCCTCTCCATTCCTGTGGCAGCCACATTCCACTGGTTCCATCCATGTTCTCGCAAGGTCATGGCCTCTGCCTGGGGGCAGCATGCAGGTACGCCTTCGTCAGGCCCAGTGGCTGTGCTCATTGTGGTGTCTGTTGTTATAGCCAATGCTGGGATCAAGTGCCCTCCTATGCCTGCCTATGTCTGCCCATGCCCCCATGTCCCTGTGCCCCCGTGCCCATACCCACCCATGCCCCCATACCTAGCCATTCTCATATACCCCTGCTGGTGGATGGGGCAGTCTGCTGGGATTCCCGCAGGCACCCAGCACTCATGATGACCTATGTGGTTGGGAGAACAGCTCAAGGACCCACCAAGGACCACGTGGCTTCTTCTTCTTTTTTTTTTTCCTCTTTTTTTTTATTGTGTTACATGTATACATATCTCCCTATTGTCCCACCCTCCCTCCCAGGCATACGCCACCCCCCAGTGTCTGTGTTCATTGGTTATGCTTATATGCATAGATACAAGCTTTTGATTGATCTCTTATCTACCCCACCTCTCCTTAATCTTCCTGCTATAATATCACAGTCTGTTTGATGCTTTGCTGCCTCTGTATCTATCCTTTTGTTCATCAGTTTACAATGTTCTTAATTATCCACAAATGAGTGAGATCATATGGTGCTTCTCCTTCATTGACTGGCTTATTTCACTAAGCATAAGGCTCTCCAGTTCCATCCAGGTTGCTGCAAATGGTAAGAGTTCCTTCTTTTTAATGGCAGCATAGAATTCCATTGTGTAGATGTACCACAGTTTTCTGATCCACTCATCTGCTGACGGGCACCTAGCCTGTTTCCAAATTATAGCTATTGTATATTGTGTTGCTATAAACATAGGGGTGCATAAATCCTTTCTGATTGGTGTTTGTGATTTCTTAGGATAAATTCCTAAGAGTGGGATTGCTGGGTCAAATGGGAGATCCATTTTTAGTTTTCTGTTTTGTTTTGTTTTTTAATATATTTTATTGATTTTTTACAGAGAGGAAGGGAGAGAGATAGAAAGTCAGAAACATCGATGAGAGAGAGACATCGATCAGCCGCCTCCTGCATGCCCCACAGTGGAGATGTGCCCGCAAGCAAGGTACATGCCCCCAACCGGAATCGAACCTGGGACCCTTCAGTCCGCAAGCCGACGCTCTATCCACTGAGCCAAACCGGTCTCAGCCATTTTTAGTTTTTTAAGAAAACTCCATACTGTTCTCCACAGTAGCTGCACCAGTCTGCATTCCCACCAACAGTGAACAAGGGTTCCTTTTTCTCCGCATCCTCACCAACACGTGTCGTTTGTTGATTTGTTGATGATTGCCATTCAGACAGGTGTAAGATGGTATCGCATTGTCGTTTTCATTTGCATCTCTCGGATGATTAATGATTTTGAATATGTTTTCATGTGTCTCTTGGCCTTCCTTCTGTCATCTTTCAAAAAGGTTCTATTTAGGTCCATTGCCCATTTTTTTTATTGGATCGTTTATCTTCCTTTTATTAAGTGGTAAAAGTTGGCTGTAGATGTTGGAGATTAAACCTTTATCAGTGATAACATTTGCAAATATGTTCTCCCATACAGTGGGCTTTCTTGTTGTTTTGTTGATGGTTTCTTTTGCTGTACAAAAGCTTTTTATTTTGATGTAGTCCCATTTGTTTATTTTTTCTTTAGCTTCCATTGTCTTTGGAGCAGTATCAGTGAAGAAGTTCTTTCAGCATATGTCTAAGATTGTGCTGCCTGTGGATTCCTCTAATATTTTTATGGTTTCCCTTCTAATGTTTAAGTCCTGTATCCATTTTGAGTTTATTTTTGTATTTGGTGTAAGTTGGTGGTCCAGTTTTATTTTTTTGCATGTATCAGTCCAATTTTCCCAACACCATTTGTTGAAGAAGCTATCTTGACTCCATTGTATGTTCATGCCTCCTTTGTCAAATATTAGTTGAGCATAGTAGTTTGGGTAGATATCTGGATTCTCTATTCTATTCCATTGGTTTATATGTCTGTTCTTGTGCCAGTACCAGGATGTTTTGAGAACAGTTGCTTTGTAATATAGCTTGAAATCTGTATTGAGATCCCACCTACTTTATTCTTCTTTCTCAGAATTGCTGTTGCTATTCGTGGTCTTTTTTTGTTCCAGATGAATCTATGAAGAATTCTTTCTAAGTCTGTGAAGTATGTCATTGGTATTTTAATGGGTAGTGCATTGAATCTATAGATTGCTTTGGGTAGTATGGACATTTTAATGATGTTAATTCTCCCAATCCATGAGCATGGTATGCTCTTCCATCTGTTAACATCTTCCTCTATCTCTTTTTTCAGTGTCCTGTAGTTTTCTACATATAGGTCTTTTACCTCTTTAGTTAGGTTTATTCTTAGGTATCTTAATTTTTTTGGTGCGATGGTAAATGGGATTGCTTTTTGAGTCTCTCTTTCTGTAATTTCACTATTATTGTATAGAAATGCCACAGATTTCTTAGCATTAACTTTGTATCCTGCTACATTGCCGAATTCATTTATTAAGTCAATTAGTTTTGGGATGGAGTCCTTCGGCTTTTTTATGTACAGTATCATGTCATCTGCAAATAAGGACAGCTTTACTTCTTCTTTTCCAATTTGGATGCCTTTTATTTCTTCTTCTTGTCTAATTGCAATGGCTAATACTTCCAGTACTATGTCAAACAGGAGAGGTGAGAGTGGGCATTTGTCTTGTTCCTGTTCTTAGGGGAAATGGTTTTAGTTTTTGCTCATTGAGTATGATGTTAGCTGTGGGTTTATCATATATGGCTTTTATGATGTTGAGGTATGATCCTTCTATTCCCACTTTGCTGAGAGTTTTTATCAAGAAAGGGTGTTGGATTTTGTCAAATGCTTTTTCTGCATCAATTGATATGACTATGTGATTTTTATCTCTCAATTTGTTTATATGATATATCACGTTTATTGACTTGTGGATATTGTACAATCCCTGCATTCCTGGGATGAATCCTACTTGGTCATGGTGTATGATCTCTCTGATGTACTGCTGGATCGGATTTGCTAGAATTTTGTTGAGGATTTTGGCATCTATGTTCATGAGAGATATTGGTGTGGCTTCTTCTTGTGTCAACTCCTGATTAATTCCCATCTTTCCAGCTGATCTGATGTAATGGTTAATAGTAGCATTTTATCCAGTGTTTCTTTATGGGAGAGCAGAGCCTGGGGTGGCTCCCTGATATCAGAATCTTATTTCTATTTATTTGTGGTTAATCCTCATTTGAGAGTATTCTTTTATAGAGTGGAAGGGAGGAAGGGAGGGAGTGGAAGAGGCAGGAAAGAGAAAAAAACATTATGTGCCAGAGACACATTGATTGGTTACCTCCCACACACACCCCAACTGGGGCTGAGGACAGAACTTGTAACCCAAGTATGCACCCTTGACCTGGAATAGAACCTATGACGTTTTTGTGCTCAGGACAATGCTCTAACCACTGAGTGACCCAGCAGGCCATCAACTTTGGGTCTTAGATTTGTATCAGCAGCTTGTGAAAGGTGGGTCCCTGCAAGGGACTTCCACAGGAGTCATCACTGTCCCTTCAGATTCATACCTGTCTGGCAGGTATGACCTGCTCCTGTCTGAGGTCACACCCACTACGAAGAACTGTCTGTCACCTTGAGGGCATCTTGTCACTCATTCAGCAGACACTGGCTCATCCCTTTGTGAGTTGGGTGCTGCTCTGGGCACAAAAGTTTGACATCGAACCAGACACGATGATGACAAACAGCCATCTGGCTCCAGATGGGTTTACATCCACCTCTAGCAACAGCTCAGGTGCCACCTCTGTGCTGTAGGCTGGTCGGCCTCTGCAGTTGAGGGTTGAGTCCTTTGCTTCTCCTTCTTGCCTGTTTTCTGTCTTCCTTCTCATCTCTCCTGGCTGCTTTTTCTCTAAGAGTTTCTGAATTGGGGACTGGCTTGAATTTTCAACAGAAATTTTAAGTGATGCAATAAGTCCAGTGAAAGCTCAAGGATAACATCATACATCTTAAAAAATAAAATTTAAACAAAGTAAAAAATCCAGAAAATGTACAGGTTGATGTGATTTCCTAAAGTCTTTCTCCTAAAGATTTTTCTAACTTCCTCTCCTCTGCTTCCTTCTATACATCCCACTGGCGCTTGCTCAGGCCCCAGCAGGCACTCAGCTGGTCCATACCTTTCCCTGATGTTTGTATCTGCTCTTCGCTTTGCTTCCAAGTTAAATCTCCCCATTTCTCTCAGCCCTCAAACCTGGTTTCCTTATAGTTCTTTCATTTTTAAATTCTTTCTTCATTGATAACTCGCCTTTCTTCTAAAACGTTTTGAAGAATTTTCTGTGGTGAGGGAACCAAGACACCAGGGAAATTTTAAAACATTATGTTCCTGTAGTTTATAAAGCGTCCTGTGTGATTCCTGAAAATGAACATTAAAGAGTGTGCCTGCCTCAAGCTTCTGCGGACCTGCCGGTCCAGGAAGAGAACAGCATGTTTGTTCATCAGGGGTTCTGGGTCAATGAACCTGCTGAGCTGCTGGCTCTGCTGGCCCTGCCCCAGCATCTCCTCTTCCCTCCCCAGCCCTGGGCCAGCTCGGACTCACTTTTCAGATGGAGGGGGACATCTCCAGTGGATTCCAGGTACTAATGCCTTGGAGTGGATGATTCTCAGATGGCTTTGAGGGAGTTAGAAAAAGGGAACTACCAGAATGGGCATTGGGAAGAGGGGAGATTAATCAGGCGCATTGGGGACTGACAGTGAGGAGCTGGGTGCAGTCAGGGCCCAAGGGCTGGAACACAGAGCTGGGGAGGGAGAGGGGAGCTGCCCTGGAGGCCTGCGTGGCCTGCATGGGCGCTTCCAGACTAGGATGACTTAGCCTACAAATAAAGAAACTATTTTCATGTTAGTTTTGTGTAGGTGTGGCTTTCAGAGAGAAAACAAATTATTTAAATCTTTGAAAATAATATTTATTTAGTACTTGAAGATCACTAGATAGAAACAGTCAGATTCAAAATAAAACTTCAAAGTGCCACGTTAGGAAAATTGAATAACAACAATAAAATCCACATAATTTGGATTTCACACTTTACTATTTCATTCAAATTTGTTTTCTAAACTGAGCTTTCCTTTTCATGCATTTAATCATAATTGATGATTACTTACTTGGTACTAAGTATAAAAACGAAAAAAATGCAAAAACTCCAACCTGAAGTAGAGGATTGCAATTTGAAGAGAAAAATAAAGTTGGCGCCCCATTAAGCCAGGGTTTCTGAGGTCCCTCCTTAAATTAAAATATCTTTAAGATTCACATTTTGAGCTTTGGAAAGACCATTTGAGATGCTTTTTGATTTTCAAATGCCTCATTTTCCGATTCTCCATCAATTCAGTGGACAGAACCTGTGCACAGTCTCACTCCTTTCCTTGTGGCAGCACTAAGATTTGCATTCAGAAAACAGGTTTATCATTTCTCCTCCCTGAACTGAGGGATGCAGCCACACCTATCACTAATCAACTGACACACACACACTTTCACTCACACACACTCATACACATATAATCACACACACATCACACACATTATACTCACACATACACACACACACACTTACATACTCATACATATACACTCACTCACACACGCACACATTCTCACTCACACACACATACACATATACTCACACATTCACACATACTCATACACTCACAACCCACACCCACACCCTACACTCTCACATACTCTCATTCTCTCTCTCTCTCTCTCTCTCTCTCTCTCTCTCTCTCTCTCTCTCAGTATTTGCCAGTCCTTAGGATTTAGGGTAAGAATCTATTTGGTCCATAAATGCATAAATCTTGTATTAAAATAATAATTACTATTTTTATTAATAGAATTAATATTATTACTATAATATATGTTAATAATTATCATTATTTGTGTTGTCTGTTAAGAATGTATTCCTGAAAATGAAATATTTTATTGACATTACACTTATCCAGTTACTAGAGGCCTAGTACATGAATTTGTACACTAGTGGGGTCCCTCAGCCTGGCCTGTGCCCTCTCGCAATTCGGGATCCCTCAGGGGATGTCAGAGAGCCAGTTTTGGCCTTATCCCTGCAGACCAGGCCGAGGGATCCCACATAGTATGCATATAAGATCTTTGGTTAATCTCTTCCTGTCCTCCTCCCCTCTCCATTTCCCTCTGAGATTCATCAGTCTGTTCCATGTTTCCATATCTGTGCATTGAGTGTCGGCCTCCTGGTGGTCAAACAACTCCTCTCCCCCTCCACCCACCTCTGGAGTCTGCCAGTCGCTTAGGATTTTATATATAGATTTTAAGTATAGCAGTAAAATTATATATATATATATATATATATGTGTGTGTGT